>BMAC01000534.1:310121-441044 GCA_014905375.1 Phtheirospermum japonicum | reverse complement strand
ACCTTTTCTCTAGTTGCGAAAATCAAGTCCATTAGGATTTTACTTGCTATAGCTGCATACTATGATTACCATATTTGGCAGATGGATGTTAAAACTGCTTCCTCAATGGTGAATTAACCGAGGAAGTGTATATGATACAACCAGAGGGTTTTATATCTCAGTCGAAACCCAAAATGGTATGCAAGCTACAAAAGTCTATTTATGGACTTAAACAAGCCTCTAGAAGTTGGAATATTTATTTTGACAAAGCAATCAAATTGTTTGATTTTGTTAGAAACAAAGAAGATCCATGTGTTTATAGTAAATGCACTGAAGGGAGTATGGTTTTTATTATTATATATGTTGATGACATATTGATAATTGGAAATGATACCTTTGTCATGCAATCAGTAAATGATTGGTTGTCCAGCACCTTCATGATGAAGGACTTGGGTGAAGCCTGCTATATTCTTGGAATTAGGATCTACTGAGATAGACCTAATAGATCATTGGGGCTATCACAGTCCATGTACACATATAAAGTGCTAACCTAATAGAACATTGGGGCTATCACAGTCCATGTACACATATAAAGTGCTAAGACGATTCTCTATGGAAAATTCCAACAGGGGATATATTCCAATGAGTRGTGGTCTRGAGTTATCAAAGAAGGATGGTCCTTCTACTGATAAGGAACTTGAGCGCATGAAAAGGATCTCATATGCTTCAGCAATAGGATCAATCATGTATGCCATGATTTGCACAAGGCCAGATGTGTCTTATGCACTTAGCATGACTGGCAGATTTCAGTAGAATCCTGGGGAAGAACGCTGGAAAGCAGTGAAGAGTATTCTTAAGTATCTTAGAAGAACTAAAGAATATTTCTCAGAGTATAGTGGACAAAAGGAACTGGCAGTTACTGCTTATACTGATGCTGGTTTCTAAATAGACCATGATAATCTTAAGTCATATTTGATATGCCTTCTTTTCAATGATAGGGTAGTAAGTTGGAATAGTTCCAAGCAAACTACTGCCGCTGATTCGGTAAAATGAAGCTGAGTACATTGCTGCACAAGAGGCAGCTAAAGAAGCTGTCTCGATAAACAAATTCTTAAGGAATTAGGGGTAGTTCCTAGCACCAATATCGTTATATTGTGACAACATTGGTGCTATTACGCTAGCCAGGAACAATGATCCACGAACAGTAATAAGCATGTACTAAGACTCTACCACTTGATCAAGGAGATAGTGGAGATAGGAGAAATTAAAAAAGAGTGTGCTCAAAGTCATCATGTTCTGGGTAACATGATGAGCATTTTGTAAACAGAATATTGGATATATAGGTGATTGGCTCTAGGCCAAGTGGGAGATTGAAAGTATGAATGCCCTAGAGACAATCAGATTTAAAGACATTATACTTGATCACAATTATTATATATATCATAATATATATGGCATTGCATTTATTGAATTATTATTTTGATTGTTTGTGATTATTCATATAAATATTCCCGTAGAGTTAATGTTGTCATTGATATGGTGAGATGTCATTGATAAATCATTACTCTTAAAATAGCCACGACTAACGATTATCAAGATTGGGATATTGATAATATAATATATGTCGGCATGTGGTCTGCATCACATTTTAGAGAATGCAGTAAGTCTCACGACTGCGAATAATAGTTATTCGTGATGGACACATGGATACTTTGGAGAGTATTGGTAAACCCTACTAATAAGTTATTTATTGTATGTCTATAAACTCATCAGTGTATAAAGCGTGTGATAATCCTTCGACTTGAGGTCAATACGCACCTTATTTGCTGAGTGGTGTACTTTGACCATGACCAACGCTTGCACTCCTTTTSGGGTAGATACYGCTTGTGTTGGGTGCACCATGATGTAAATGAAGGTGGTAGTTGAGCCAAGAAAGAATTTATTCCTCGATTGGAATTTTGGAGAGAGATCACTCATAATCTCTATATTAGGTCGACTAAAGTCATTGGCCAATGCAAAAGATATATTCAATATAGTGATTGAGTATGATCTAGTTGTCGACTAATAAAGATGAGATAAATTGATTAAGCCATTGAGATAGACACTTGGATAAATCTTAAACTTAATCGAGTGATTCGGAATGAAAGGAATTTCACCAAAGCTTTGTATAAAGGTTATAATTCGCTGAGTTCAAGTGAATGTTCTTTATATATTGAGTTCGTCCAGCTAAGCCGTCTAGGAATTTTGTTTGGATCATCATTGTATTGATGTCATATATAAAGGCCTATAGGGTCACACTATATGCGATTAGTTTTCCGATTTAAGAGTGTATCAAGAAAGTATTAAATATTCAATTTAGAATTGTAATATTTAATTATTAATAATTATGATATTAATTTCTATTTGATAGAAATTATTTAATTAAATTAAATTGGATTTGAATTTAATTATCTATYTTATATTAATAAAGGTACTTGAGCTAAAATTGTTTTGGGCCCATATCTTGGACAGTCCAACCCTTTTTAGGATTAGGGTTCTCTTATGTACCTAGTATAAATATAACATAAAGTTATAAGTTGTAAAATATTGAATAAATGATACAACAATAAAAACAAGAGAGTTTTTAGAAAACATAAATCCTAATTTTGAGATTCGGAGTTCTTGAGCTTTCGTGGGATTTCCTAGCTTTCTTCACGATAGCAATACACTGGAGTTGGATCTTGCAYTCGGAGAATTAATCGCGTGGATACCTTAGTGTTGAACTCGGACCTGAATTTACTAATAGGGTTTCATGCTTTTATCTCGTTTATTTATCGTATAAATATATTCGTTCACAGGATGGATCTGTTGGATCTACAAAAATTTTAAACTTCCACTGCACGAGCATGGTGTTCGTCTCTACGAATTCAAGATAAGTCTCAAAATAGCACAATCAATCATATAGTTCAAAGAATAGCATTTTAGAAGATAGACTTTACTACAGCTAAAACGTGATGGGTTTCCTCGATGACCCTTTTCCTCGATCTCAGACAACTTTTACGAGCTCTAGCTATATTCGGGTTAGAAGTAGATTGTACTCAAGAATACATGGTATACACAACACAATAATTGATAGTTTGAATTTAATACAAGATAAGTCGGTGGTCTCTAACTCGTAAAAGTCATGAAAAACTTGATTAAAATGCACGTAGTCAAAACCTAAGTCTCGTATTGATTGTCACCTAATAAATCTAAAATATACTTAATTAATATTAAAATATTATTATAGATATAAATATAAGTATAAAAAAATATATAAAAATATAATATAGAAATGGATTGGACTGAGGTTTTTTTATAAGTTTAAGTGCTGGATTTGGGTTTTTGGGTAATTGAGGCCAAAATTGAAAAAGGGTTAAAATGTTTGGGGGTTAATTTGTAATTCATGCGAAAGATGGAGAATATACAAGGCAATTCATTAGCCCCAAATCATAAACTGGATCCTTAATTTCTTCTCCTCCTTAAAATTTGGAATCAGGCCCAAAATCCTCTCCCCCTTCTTCGATGGTGGCGGACCGGCGGATGGAATCCGACGACGGAATTATGGCTACAATGAGGAGCCACAGGTATAGTGGAGGCGATGTTCCACTCTAGGCACTCGGTAGTAGAATCGACAATGAGGCTCATACTCAAAGGCATCGTTCTGTTTCTCCCATAAATAGCGTAACGACAATGAGCATCATATGGGAAAGTCCCTGCAGTGGCGATGTTGAACTGCGACCAAGGTGGTGATGGCGTTCGGCTTTGACTCTTGGATGGAAGTTTAGGAGAGAACGTTGGTGATGATTTGGGCGGCGGAGTTGGTGAGTTTGGGGATGGGTACTATTTCGGCTGGCTGAGAAGGCTGCGGTCAAGGTGGTGTTAGGATTACAACTAATATGATGTAAAAGAGAAGTAATAAAGAACGACACAAGAAATTATTTACCCAATTCGTCAGAGGGAGATTCTAACTACGTTTGGGGGTGTGCTGCCGAGCTAAGAGTTTGTACTATAGTAATTTTTGAGATAGAGTTACAAATACACAACCAGGCTATTTATAATAAGAATTTGTCCTGTAAAGCTGACCCCTTTTAATTTTTGTCCTGTAAATATATGCGGTTTGAAAATTGTCTTGTATCTTCAAAATCTTCGTGTTTTATGTCCGCTAAAAATAGGATGTTCGAAAATTGTCCTGTATCTTAAAAAATCTTCTCGATTTATGTCCTGTAAGACCATAAAACGCGAAGATTTAGAGGACAAAAAACGCGATAATTTTTTAAGATACTAGACAATTTTTGAACCGCCTATATTTTGAGAACATAAAACGCGAAGATTTTAAAGATACAGGACAATTTTCGAACTGCCTATATTTACAGGACAAAAATTAAAAGGGGTCAAACTTACAGGACAAAAAAATACAATCTTCCCTATAATTTTATGCGAACTCCCTAAAATACCCCGAAAAATTCGGCGTGGACGATGGCTTGGATGTACAGTACTTCAGGCTCCACAACCCAACAATATTCCACCTGGAGACTGATCTCGAATGTAACCATCTTCACATCTTATCAACGTACACTACTTTAGAACAGCTAATTAACGGAGATTTTTGGAGGGACTTAACGGCGGTTTTTGAACCGCCGTTAAAACTGCCGCTTTCCACGGCGTTTCTTGAAAAATACCTTCTAGAAAGTCTGTTAATCAGAACGAACATTTTACGGCGGTTCTTGAAAATACCTTCTTGAAAATCTGTTTTCCAGAACGAGTTTTTAAAAATACCTTCTAGAAAGTAGTAAAAAAAATTTTAAAAAAAGAAATGAAAGCAGGTGCACCAATTTTTAGATATTCATTATTTTTATGTCACTCCAATCAGCACCTTTTTTACATATTAATAGGATAATGTAATATAAAGTCCATGTCACATTGTATTTGTACATAGAAAATAAAAAAAAATAAAATGAAATTCAGTATATAGGAATTAATCCCCTGTTTTTCCAAGGTGATAAAACCAAGACCAGAAAATTCATACATACACACGTTATTCCGATCACATATTACTTACAGATGATCGGTAGCTGATTTACAAATAACCTATGATAAGTTGAAGTACTATGCATTTAATACTACTCATTTTCTAAGAAAATGTATAAAGTCAGGATAACATAATTATCCCAAAGTAAGTATAAAAAACATTAATAAAAAACATTAATAAAAAACATTAATGAACATTAATATAATCTAGAGCTTTAAGTTAACAAATTAATCGGATGACTGCAATGGTATTGCAAGAGAAAGCCCAAGATGATCGGTCGGAGTATGATCACAACACGATAAGGTGTGAGGTGAGAAGAAGAGATAACGGCTCAATGGTTGGCGAGCATCATCAGCCCTGTCATGAATATCCAATACAAACTATTAGAGAAAAAATTATGATCCAAATAAAATTTAAAAAAATATATATTTTTTGCACTCAGACATATCTTGAGCAAATTTTCAAGAAGAATTAATATATATTTTCACAAATATTTATTATTCTATAAAAGATTGACAATTTAAAATTAAGAAAATGAGCTTACATTTGTGGCTCTTCACCATTTGACCCAGAACCTTCCGTGTCTCCTTTCCCTTCACTGTATTTGTTGTTTACTTGTACTATATTGTTCTCCTGTTTTAGTTTCTACCCCTCAACCCTCACTTTCCAATTAACATTTCCAAGTCCATAAGAATCCAGGTCTTTGGAAGGATCAACTATTCTTACAAGCACTACACAATTAAATAAATTCATCAATTGTTTAAAATAAATAAAAATAAAAATAAATCAAAGACGTGATAGAAAATACATTAAAAAAATAAATAACAAGTCTATCTGGCTGGCGAGGATCAACATAAGGTAGGGCATGAACACGATCTCCGAGACCCAACGGTCCCGATGTACTTCTAACAGAATGTGTATCTGGTATAGAAAGAGGAACTTCACCAGAGACCTATAAAAACGTAAAACGTCGAGAAAACGAAAAAAAACAAGGTATGCAAGACCAATAAGTTCCCATGCCTCCGTAATTTATTTATTTATCTTTTTATTATTATTTTTTTTAAAGTGCAGATAGACTAACCTTGGTGTCTCTTGTACCTAGTCTTATACTGAGGGCACGATTGATTTCCATCTTTCCGCTCGTATTCATAACAAGCACGGCAAATGGGAAAGGCACATTCATTGCATGCAACAAAAACGTCACCATTGGGGCATACACCAACAGTATCGCCGCAAATCTAGCATATTTGGCCGTTCAAAATTTTCAATGGATTTTGCGGACGAGCGTTACAATAATCAGTACAAAATCTTAATCAGATTAATCATAGATTTGGGTCGTTACCTCATCATGGACCAGTGTACAACTTAAATACATAATGAAAAATATACTAAACTGGACATCAGTAAAGAAAGTTAAACATACTACATGAAAATATAATTGGCATTAGATCATCGAATTACAGGAAAGGGAAGAAAGTGCATCGAAATCCCACCAATCAATAGCTAATTCAACATATCATATATCAGAGAATTAGTATAAAAGTAGATTAGATGCAATTCACTGATCAAGATGATGTAAAATAAGTTGATCAAACTTAAGCTCCAGACTCACTTCCACACTACTGGCACTCAAATCCAATAAGACAAATAAAAAATAAAAAATAAATACACAACAATAAATTTAAAAACTAAACTCAAATGCACCCAAGAAAAATTCATACCCCACTATAAGATTCAAGGCAAATTCTAACTAACTCATTCCTCTTGTGCGACCCAGTCACTATTCCTCCAGTTGCCTCCATTTTATTCAAATTACTAGAAATGTTGTTAAAGAATGGGGTTAATTCTTATGGCAGCCCCAAACTTGGAAAATTCAATGTCAAAATGAATTAAATCCAGGAACTAGATTGAATACCTCAATTTTCTGTGGGCTTCCAGGATTTTGTTAGGTGAAATTTTAGGGAGGGAGATGCTGAATCTGAACTTTAATCGGGAGATTGCAAATTCTCGATTTCTTTTTGCGTGGGTGGGTGTATGAGAGAAGGGGGGAGGGAGATGAAAAGTTGTGTTATTACGTGGTTTCTGGAGTCGTCTTGTTCGGAGTCGAAGTCGGAGTCGGATTCAGAGTCGTAGAATAGGGGGTCGTCGTATTCCATTTCGACGCAGAGAAAGAGAGGAGCAAGACGAAAGCGGCGAGATTTTTTTTTCTTTTTCTTTTCTTTTCTTTTTCTTTTACGTGAAAGTTAGGAGAGAGAGAGAGAGAGAGGGGGGGGGGGGGGGGGTGGTGGTGGTGGTCCTTTAATCAAAAAAATCTTCCTTTTTGTTTTTTTATTTATGACGTGGCGAATGCAGATTGTCGGATGAGACACATATCAATGGTCGAAACAACTTGCTTGAGCGAGATACAGATCGGTGACATGGGAGACTACTTTTTACGGCAGTTCTAATAGAACTGCCGTTAAATATCATCACATTCACGGCGGTTTCAAAAGAACCGACTTTAAATCCAACGAACTAATTAACTATGAACTAATTAACGTCGGCTCTTAAGGAACTGGCTTGAATACTTGTTCATTCATGGCGGTTCCTAAAGATTCGACATTAATTAGTTCAGATTTAATGCCAGTTCTCTTAAAACCTCCGTAAAATGTAGGATTCTACGAAGGTTTTAAGAAAACTGTCATTAAATGATGGATTTTAGAGTGGTTCTCTGGAAAACCTCCGTAAAAACATATTTAACGACAGTTTTGCTGGAACCGTCGTGGATGAGGCGCCGTGGAATCCTTGTTCTGCAGTAGTGGTAACTCATAACTTCAGCAGCGCCAAGCCTTCCTCTCAAATTCCAAGCGCAGTTGAATCCATGCATAGCTTCAACTTCTCTAAGGTCACAACATTAGTCAACATATTAGCAGGATTGTCGATTCCACGAATCTTCACTAGCTGCGAGATCTTCTCCTCTAAGAGATAACGTATCTAATGATACTTCAACTCAATATGCTTTGTTTTGAATGAAATGCTGGATTCGTAGACAAGAAGATAGCACCCTTACTATCACTATAGAGGATATCATTTTTCTTCTCTTTCCCCAACTCACCAAAGAAATTTTGCAACCATACCATCTCATTACTAGACTCTGTCACTACTTACCACTCTGCTTCTGCAGTAGATAGAGCCACAACCTTTTGCAACTTAGAAGGCCAAGATACCACTGTACCACCAAAAATATATATGTACCCAGTAGTACATCTCCCTCTGTCAAGGTCGCACAATGCTAAATCTGCATCAGCATATCTTGCAAGCCCAATGCCTTTACCCTCAAAACATAGGGCTCTCTCTTTGTTACTCTTAAGTACCTAAGGATCCACTTCACTACTTCCCAATATTGTCTACCCAGATTGCTCATAAAATGACTAACTATTCCCACCACATGTATCTTGTCTCGTGCACACCATTACGTACATGATGCTACCAATCACTGAAGCGTAGGTAACCCTCTGCATATGGACATGCTCTTCATCACTGCTATGAGACTCTTTGCTAGATAATTTGAAATGACTACCTAGTTGGATACTCACTGGTTTGGAATTCTCCATGTTGAATCTTTTCAACACCTTCTTGATGTACTCTGCCTGAGGAAGATAGAATTTTCCTCCCACCAAGTCTCGAGTAATCCGCATACCCAAAATCTGCTTGGCTTTTCCAAGGTCTTTCATAACAAACAATTCTAACAATTGTTTCTTTAATCTATTCACTTCTCGAGCATAAGAACCTACTATCAACATGTCATCAACATATAACAATAATATGATATAACTATCATCAAACCTCTTGAAGTAGCAACAATGGTCAGCATTGCATCTTACGAAGTCAATATCAAGCATGAACTTATTAAACTTCTTGTAATACTGTCTTGGAGCCTGTTTCAAACCATACAAGCTCTTCTTCAGTTTACACACTAGGTCGCCATTACCTCCCGACAAGTATCCCTCTGGTTGGTTCATATATATGTCTTCCTCCAAATTCTTTCCTTTTGGGAGCTCAACAAGATTCCAAGTGTAATTGGACATCAAAGAGTCCATCTCTTCATCCATCGCAAGCCTCCATTTTCTTCTGGTCTTGCCATGTGTATCCTCTATGTAACATTGAGGTTCACCACCATCAGTCTACAATAAGTAGTAATTTGATGGTGTGAACTTATCAGGTGATCCTCGCACACTTGTAAGCCTTTGCAACGAATTTGCTGGTGTTCTCGGCTCAGCCTCAACAACCTTTTGGTCATTCTGAACTTCTTTGCTCCCACCTAAGTTAGAAATATTTAAATCTACAACCTGAGTACCTGCACTTTCAGCATCTAGTGCACCCATTCTGTCCTTGTACAAAACATGTTCATTAAATATGACATCTCGACTGCGGATTATTTTCCAATTCTGTTCATCCCAGAATCTGTAACCGAGTTCATCACCGCCATATCCAATAAATGTACATTTAATAGATTTAGCATCAAGCTTACTTCTAACTGCAGCATCTATATGAACATAAGAAATACAACCAAATATTCGCAGATAAGTTAGGTTTACCTCCTTACCACTCAAGACTCCTCCGGTATGCCATTCTCCAAAGGAGTTTATGGTCCTCTGTTAAATAGGAATGTAAATGTGTTTACTGCATCTGCCCAAAACTTCTTTGGTGGACTTGACTTCAACCGCATACAGCTGGCACGCTCATTCAGAGTTTTGTTCATTCGCTCTACCACTCCGTTCTACTGAGGGGATCCTCTCAGGGTCTTTTCCATGCGATATCCATTTGTAGCACAATACTCTTTGAATTCTCTAAGCTCGTGCTCTCCACCATTGTCAGATCTTAAGAACTTTCTATTCAAACCCGTTTCATTTTCTACAAGGGCTTTCCACTTTGTAAGAGTATCAAATGCATCAGATTTATTTTTCAGAGAGTAAATCCATATCTTTCTTGTAGAATCACCAATGAAAGTCATGTAGTATGACGCACCACCAAGGGATGTTACTGGCGTTGTTCCCCATAAGTCACTGTACCAACTCCAACTTCTATTTCTTTAAGGTTAAGCCACCCTTCGAAAAACTCACTCTTTTCTATTTACCGAAGACATAATCCTCTTACAAATCGACATCAATTGTCTTGAGTTCGGTTAGCTTACCCTTAGAAAATAGTTCTTTCATCCCCTTCTCACTCATGTGGCCAAGTCGACAATGCCATAAATCTGAATCATTATTTTTTTCGGCAATAACAGTGCAATCTTTGGTACTGGTTGTCATATACAACATACCCCCCTTATTTCCTCGAGCCACTGTTAGAGGTGTTTTAGTGGTGTTGAAAGTATATCAACGGGTTCATGGCTTGGTTTTATCGGAATTCAGTTCAATTGTAAGTTTCAAGGTGTTTCAAGCTTTGAAGAATAAATGGAAAATGAAAATAAAACAATTAAACTAGCTAAACTATTCTAGAAATTGAAATTGCATATTGGTCGGATTCCTCAGTTGTATGCCTTGAATGAAAATGCAAAGAAATAATTGAAATAAGCAAGAAAATGCAATGTTTCATCAAGTACAAGCATGCAAGCACAAGGTACAACTATGCATCAAATAATGCAAATTAACATGAAGTGAAAGTATGAATGGATAAAGCAATGAAAATTGATGAGAAATTTTGAAACTTTATGAAAGACAACAAGCAACAATACATAGATCTAGGATTAAGCATGAAGCATGAAACAAAGCATGAAAATAAAAAGAAAAATAAAGCATGTGAAAAACTCAAAATCAAGACGATCCAAGACCTGACTTATGATCTAGATGTGTCACTCATCTAGATTCCATAGACAGTTCTTAAGATCTAACATGAATTCAAGGTGCTAAGACAAAAGGCATAAAATGAAGAACAAGCCTGGAAATGAAGAACAAGCATGGAATTAAAGCACAAAACATGAAATCGAAAGGAAACTTACTTGAATTAAAGGAAAGAGTAGCAAGCTTTAATTAAATTGCATCAAAATAAACAATCCAATGGAGTACTTGAATTCTTCTAAGTCTTACAAACCCAAGGCCAAGCATGAAAGTAAATCTAAATCTATAAAAGAAATTAGATCAAAGCTTGAAATTGAATCTAAAACCTAAGAGAGAGAATTATTCAAGAGATTGAGAGTAATTTGATCCCAAAACTTAGCTTGGGTTGGAAGGGGAGTGGTCTTATCTACAAAAATGAGAGTTGTGTGCTATTTATATTAAGTTTAATTGGGTTTAAATGGATCAATTTGGGCTTTAAAGGCTTAATTTCATGGTTTTGACCAAGTTTGACCTGAAATTGGCTCCCTAGCCACATTGCTAGCCCTTTTGGCTTGGTTGGCTAGGTCTTGGGCATCCATGGTTCGAGGTGGCTCATTCTGGGCGAGCCTGGGTGTGCTAGGGCTAGGTGGGCACGATCCTGGGCGAGCTTGGGCGCCGAAATGGGCGTGGGAGTAGGCAAGCCTGAATGCCACTCTGGGCTGCATTTTGGGCGAGAATTCGGGCGCTGAAGTAGGCTAAACTGGGCGCTGGCTGGGGGAGGAGCTGGGCGCCACTCTGGGCATGCCTGTGCAAGAATTCGGGAGCTGAAACAGGCGCAGAAGTGGGCTAAGCTGGGCGCTGGCTGGGGGAGGAGCTGGGCGTGAATCTGGGCACGCCTGGGCGAGAATCTGGGCGTGAAACTGGGCGCCGAAATGCTGCCTAGAGGTGCTGCTCATCAGGCGTGAAAATGTGCAAGCCTAGGCAAGGCTAGGCCACCATTCTAGAATGTTTGCTCCCTTTTAAGCTTGATCTGGGCACAAAATTGGGCATGAAAATAGACAAGGATGTGCTTGAGTTTTGGCCTCCATGCCTTAGTTTGATTTTAAAATCATCAAGCCACCTATTAAAAAGAATTTAATTATTAAATCCTAATAATCACACCAAATCCTAAGGTAATTGAACCAATTAACCCATTAAAATATAAAATTAACAAGTCAAGTGAAAAATAACAAAACAAGAAAAACCACATAAAAACTTAATATAATTCTATTAAAAACTATTAAAATCAACATAAAATCCTAACTAAAAATACTAGGAAAAACACAATAATTACATTCAAAACAGCCACCACCATGGCTTGTTTGGTTATCTTCCAATTACTACAGCCAAAGGTCACAACATAATCTTCGTCATTTAGCTATCCTACTGAAAGTAGATTTCTCCTCAAACTAGGAATGTGTCACACATTATGCAACTGCAACATAGAACCATTTGGAGTATTGATTCGAACATCTCCCTTTCCCACAATTTCCAGAGTCTCATCATCAGCAAGGTAAACCTCTCCAAAATCACCAGAAGTATACAGTTCCATGACCTCAGCACTACTGCAAGAATGAAATGATGCACCTGAATCCAAAACCCACGATTCTAATGGACTGCTCACAATAAAAATAAGCGCGTCTGCAAAATCTTCTATTGTTGTGTTAGCTGATTTGTTGTACTTCTACTTCAATGGTGCTTTGCACTGGTTCTAATAGTGACCTAAATCGTCACCATTCCAACATTTGATCTCACTCTTATCCTTTCTTGACTTTCTTCTGCCCCTTGATTTTGATCTACCTCGATTAAATTTATTCTTTGATTATGATCGCCCCTATTCTTTATACTCAAAGCCGACCTTGAAGTTATACCTGATTCTCTTATGCGATTTTCTTCACAAATAATCAGATCTCTATCTTCGTCAAGCTTCATTTTCTCCTTCCCCGATGAAGCACTAACAGCGGTAACTGTTCCGCTCCAGCTTTCTGGTAAAGAGGATAGCAAGATTAGGGCTTGGACCTCATCATCAAAATCAATATCAACCGAGCTCGATCAATCTTGTATCATGTTGAACTCGTTGAGATGATCGACGACAATAGTATCCTCTGACATCTTTAGGCTGAAAAGATGTCACATTATATGAACCTTGTTCACTACCGATGGATCCTCGTACATCTCTAATAAAGTTTAACATATCTTTCGTAGTTTTCGCCTTATTTGTGTGGAGAGCGATATTTCTGGACAGCGACAACTGCACCACATTCAACGCCTGTCGGTCCAACAATTTCCATCCGTCCTCTTTCATGGCCTCTGGTTTCTTACCCAGTGGCTGATATAGATCTTTACCATATAGGTAATCCTCGATCTGCATCTTCAATAACTCGTAAGTTGTTCAATCAAACTTCTCAATTGGTAACTTTCTATCACACATCATATTCCCACCGAACCTCACTCTGATACAAGTTGTTAGGAGTACAACTAATATGATGTAAAAGAGAAGGAATAAAGAACGACACAAGAAATTGTTTACTCAGATCGTTAGAGAGAGATTCTGACTACGTCTGAGGACACTGCCAAGACAAGAGTTTGTACTATAATAATTTTTGAGATAGAGTTACAATTACACAACCAGGCTATTTATAACAAGAAAACCCTAGTTATAATTTTACGCGAAATCCCAAAAATACCACCAAAAAATTCGACTTGAGGGCCAGGTTGTCGTGTGGAAGGTAGTGGTGGTGGTTTGTTCAGGGTGTTGGGTTTTGTGAATGGTTCAGAATTTATTTTTTAAAAAAATGAATTATGTTTCGTATCCCTGATGTTGCTGCCTTTTTTCTTTCAGAAAATGGATTTTGGATGAAGCGTATTTTGGAATTTTTTTTGTAAAGTTTTATGAAGTGTCGGTGGTTTCTTAAAAAACTTATAAGAGAAATGAAGGTGGAGGCAGTTTTTTGGAGAAGAAACGTGGGTTTGTGGTATAATTGGAACAGTTTTGTGTGTAGGTTGCAAATTTGGTGAAACTAGGCCAAGTCATTCAACTTTTGATGTCTTAAATAAAGTTAAATTACTATATTGTCTATTACTACAAAAAATACCGTTTGATGATGGGCGGATCCGTCGGCAAACCCGTCAGCAACAATTTACTGACGGATATTGTCCATTAGCATTTTTGCGTCAGCAAATTTATTATTGACGGGATTAACGTACCCGTCAGCAAATGCTGACGACATTCTGACGGGTGAGGCTTGTCAGCAACACCCTGCACATGATTTGTTACACGTTAACATTTGCTGACGGGTAGTACCTTTCAGCATATGCTGAAGGGTGATACCCGTCAGCAAATTCAAATAATGCTGATGGGTTCTTGGCCGTCAGCAATTGCTGACAGACACTATCCGTCAAGAATTTCAAATGATGCTGACCGGTCCAACCTATCAGCCTTTGAAAATAAAAACATTTTTAAATTTTATTTTTATTTTATTTTTTATTTTTACCTGTATTTATGCCACAAATCAATAATTAAATACGAAAACTAATTTGCATTTTCCAAAAAAATATAAGATTAAAAATAAAATATAATTAATTAGCAATTATATCATATAATTTATAAAGTTTAAATAAAATGTCAAATTTAAATATTCTTTGTTCTTTAAACAACTACACTGGAGAATCAGTTGGAAAATAACTTGGAGGATCAAAAGACGTCGCCGCCGTCGTGCTCTCATCGCTGCGGCGACTTCCTGCATTACCCGCTCATGGAGAGTCGCCTCCATATCGAGTCGCTCACGCTCATGCTCCTCGCGCATCGCCTGGAGTTGCTCCTGATGTTCCCGCTCACTCGCCTCGAGCTGACTCTCGACCTGGCTCTTCAAAACATCCATCTATGTCTGAAGCTTCATGACACGGCTATCTAGGGTAGAGGAGGTACCGCCTCTGGAATTCTTAGAATCTATAAGACCTCTTAAGCATCCCTTGGCAAACTGACGACCCTTCTTCACCCCGACAGACTCTACATAGACCGCGTTCTCGTCAACATCTATAGGATCCTGTGATGAAGCACGATCCTCCTATAGACGTCTCTGATACTCTTGTAATATTTTGATTTATGTATAATTTACAGGGATTAAAAACCAAAGATATATATATTTATATTAATTACATCTAAAAAAAATACTTACAAAAATCTGCTGTGAAACAGGATAAGTAAAAGTGTCATTTGGTCTCTGGTGCATAGTCAAGAAAAGCTCGAATGAAGTGAGTTCCCTACCCAGATCCTCACGTTGTATAAAATATTTGAATTATTTTTAAATTAATCACTAATTAGGAACTAGTTAATTACTTATGAGCTAAATTTATAAATATATTTAATTTTACTTACGAGATGACGTGCATGACCAATCGCAATTCGAGACCCTCCTTTGTGCTTGGCTATCACAGTACCGAGTCCGCTGAGCTCGCTCATTGTATCCCTCCTCACCTACTCAGACTGCTTCTTATTCTCTGGCTTCTCGAACTCCACCACCCATCTCCTTGAGATGTCCTCGCCCACCCACGCGGACACCCTCCCCTCCATTCTCCACTTCGTCTTCCACTCATGGAGACGGCTGCACCACGAGTGGGCCATATAACTGTAGAAACTATGTTGTACGACCTCCTCAGAATATACACTCTGGTCCCAAAAAAAGTGCCTGTACCAAACAAAATAAAACAGTTTAATTAATAAAAATCATTAAATTTAACAACTTTCAAAAATAATATTAGTTTAATACAAAAAACTCGAGCCACCACAACTAACGATGAGACTGGGGAATACGCTCGTACTTCCACCCATGGGGGTGTACACGAGCCTCGTGGATCACCCAAAGAATCATCGGTAACTCCGGCGAGTGACTGCGTAGCCTAGTAAAATATAGAGTTTATTAGTGCAATATATTAAAATAAAGAATTTATTAGAAATGAAAATTAAATTAAATTTACTTACCTAGGGGGGACAACATAGACCTCGATCATACCAGGACTTGGTGGCATGAGGCCTTTTGATGTACTAGCATTGGACGAGGTGGCTGGAATCGTCTGCAGAGGCCCTACTGATAAGTCAATCATATCATCATCTTCATCCTCTAAGTGACGATGAGACGATGATGATGAACCAAGAGAAGCATGGCCTGAAGATGGGCCTAGAGAAGAACGTCCATGACCTCTACCTCTCATCAAAAAAAACATTTAAGCACAATTGAGCTAGGGTAAATGGCAATCCATCTAATAATTACTATAATTGATTTTGATTATATTGATTGAATTGGTAGTAGAACCATTTTGATAAATGGCACAAGTAACCCCATATAAAAATCTTAGTAAAATTAAACTAAATTGGATTTGAAATACGTGTAGCATGGCCATTGGCTACACGTGTATTGACAAAGATGCTTTTGCCTCTCACATATACAAATTATATTTACTATTTGGGGGCCTTCCTTCATACCTGGGGAAGAAAAGAAAAACACCCAAATCTTTACAATGGTAAATCGGTAATATGTCGACTCCTTCCAAATACGAGGCTTGACTCGTCGTTGTGAAAAAAGGAGGTACGAATATTATTTTTTTAAATATTTTGTTTCTCGAGAAACTATTACTCAGAGATAATAAGGGCACCAAAAACCCATGTATAGGCTTGTGCCATTTATAAGAAAAGTTAAACTACTAATTCAATCAATCTAATCAAAATCAATTATAGTAATTATTAGAGGAGTCAATGGAAAACTTAAGTATAATTGAACAAGGATAAATGAGTTTATAATTTCAGACTATAGATGTATGTATCAGTTTTTTAATTAACCTGAACCGACACTTTCACTATCTAGGTTATCGTCAAACTCATCTTCGTCCGTATCTTCATCATCGGTCAGAAACTCATCTTCTGTCTCCTACTCTGCCTCATCGACAAGTTTATCCAACTTATTAATGATAAGGTCGATGTGTAATTGAAAACCTCAATCCTCCAATTGTATTGAATTGTGCATTTCTATCTACTCCTCTTGAAAAGATTGATTAAGCATCATAGGCTCGATAAAATCTATTGTCGATCTCGCTTTAATTTTGTACATTGGCAACCAATCTAACTTATCTTGTTTCAAATACGGATACGGGCAGTACTGAACTTCAATAGCTTGAGCGGCAAGTACAAACGGCTCATAGTGATTGAATCTACGCTTATAATTGACATAGACAAGATTATACTTAGGATGAACCCTTGTGCTTGCGGGAATTGGATCAAACCACTCACAATTTAACATGAGTGTGCTCTTGTAAGGCAAGCTAGTATATTCGAGTCTAACAACTTCTACGAGATGACCATAGTAATCATACTCATTATCCCCATAGTTGGTTCCTTTACAGACGCCAGTGCCTGAAATTGATCTACTTGATCCATATGCAACTGTTTGAAATCTGTATCCATTTATCTTGCAACCATGATATATAGTCACACATCGTGATGGACCTAATGTTAGACACTTAATGTACTTGTCGATGACATTGTTCAAGGGTTCTTGTGCCTATAACGATGGAAAGTAATAAACATATTATTTATTAAGATATTGATTTAAATTGAATATATACTGTATATAATTTTTTTAGAAGAACTCACATATCTCTCAAACCAATCAACAAATTCACTTTCTAAATTTTTGTCCAATCCATCATCTGTAATGTTTGGTTGAGACTGTTTTACAACCTTCGTGAAGGCACTTCATAAAATTAAAAATTATCTTATTTTATTATATAATTAATATTTTGTTAAAATTATAAATAATGACATTTTGAACCTAATAAAATCTTGTACTTTTTCACAGTACGGTAAAACGTAACTTGTCGCCGCATCGAATTCTTCTTTGCTCAAGAATCTTTTTCTCTATGCTGCAAATATTTCACCATATTTTTTAAACACTGAAGCAATGTCGTCATCATTGTCTTCACAATTTTTCCATCATCATTACGAGCAAATTTGTCATTTTCGTTAAGAGGTGGTTTTCAAAATAATACGAAGTGAAAGTTGACGCCTCTTCGATGAGATATGCATTTAATATCGAGCCCTCAAAGCTCGCATTGTTCTTCACGTTTTACTTCAGTTTTTGAAGAAATCTCTTGAATGGATACATCCACCTATATTGCACTGGACCTGCAATTCTCTTCTCGTATGCTAAGTGAACTGTCAAGTTCTCCACGTCGTCGAAAAAACTAGGCTGGAAGGTCTTTTCGAGTTGATAAAACAATAGAGGAATATCATGCTCTAAACGACTCATATCATCAGTCCCAATCACTCTGCAGCTGAGGTTCTTGAATAACCACGGCATATCAAAACCACCACCACAAACATTCTAAAACTTTTCAAATATGAAATATTTACATTTCAACCCTAAATTATGAATTAATTGATAATTAAAATCTAAAGTAACCCTAATTTTCAAAATCAAACCCAAATATCTAAATAATTACAATTCAACCCTAGTTTCTTGAATTTATTTCCAATCAAACCCATCAATAACCAATATATTTGAAATCAACCCCATATATATATATATTTATAATTCAACCCTAAATTTTAAATTAATTGATAAATAAATCTCAAACTATTCATAATTTTTGAAAATGAACCCAAATATCTAAATAATTATAATTCAACCCTAAGTTTTCGAAATATTCCAAATTAAACCATAAAACTAACCCTAATTTTTAAAATCAAACCCAAATATCTAAATAATTACAGTTCAAAACCTCATTTCTAGAATTATTGCTAATTAACTTCAAAAATAATAAATATTATTTTTAATAAACTCACAATTACATATATAAATAATTATCTAAAATAAATTAAACAAGAAAATAAAAAAAACTGGTGGTTGGCTGACGGTCGCGATGGTTGGCATTGGCTTTGCTGTCCGGCATGGTGGTGGTCCTCTCTGTCTGTCCGGCGGCTGGTGGTGGCGCCGTGGCCGATGCTCGCGAGCGGCGTGCTGTTTCTTTTTTCTTTTTTGTTCTGCGGGCAGAATGAAGATGGGGATCTAATTTAAATTAGATTTGTTGACGGGCATGACACCCGTCAGCACACACACACACACAACACACACACACACACACACACACACACACACATATATATATATATATATATATTATATATAATATATATATATATATATAGGATGATGGGCAGGGACCAGTTAGCATCTTTTTTTTTATTTTTCTGAAAGACGTTAACCGGTCTGCAACCTGGCCCATCAGCAAACCCATCGCCCAAAATAAATGCTGACGGGCACTCCACCCCCGTCATCAATTTCATGTCCGTCAGCAGTCGTTAGCATATGCTGACGGTATTTTGGCCGTCAGCATGCGCCTATTTTTTTGTAGTGTATAACTTTTAATGTATCAAAGATTTAATAGAAAACATAATAAAAATAAAAATACTAATAATTCGCAATAGTGAAAAAGTTAAAATATATTACAATTTGATGATTAAACTAATAATTCCAATAAATATAGAATTCTTAGTAACCAGTTTTTGCGAAAATTTAAACTAATAATAGATAATCGTTTATAAGTGGCGAGCTTGGAACTACGACTATAATTCAATGTAATATGACTAAAATAAAAATATAAATATATATTCATGATGCATGGGTATTATAAAAGTGAACCCCATCGGGGCAAGTGATATGTTTTGTACGTGTTTTTAGTCAGTTTACTAGTTGCTTCTATACCCTTATAGTTAGGAAAAGTGAACCCTATAGGGACAAGGATATATTTCATGCGTGTTTCTATTCGGTTTCTTGGTTGTTTCTATTTCCTATTAGTTGGGAAAAGTAAATCTTGTTAGGGCAAGTGATATGTTACCTAATCATCTAATCGACCCTTTTCACTTTTATTAACCCAAAATTAAAATATAAAATGAAAGCTCCACGTCTTCTTGTGTTTATTCGGTTCATGTTATAATTTATCCAAACCAAGAATTCAAATCAAACACAATGTTTAAAGTAATAAATTATTATTCAGAAATTAAGAAAAAAAATAAATAACAACATAAAAACTAATTAACCAAATAAGTATGAAATAATTGAAAAATCATCTTCCCAAACCAAATGCTGCTCCCTAATTAAGAAAAACAAACAATCTCTGACTCAGATTCCACTTTCATCACCATCGCACTGACGCTGTATCCAACCGCAAACACAAACTTTCTCCAACAAGCCGAGAATCAACTCTCAGCATCAGATTCAAGCTCCAGCTCAAATGCATATTGCTACTCAAGTAACGGATCCAACGAGCTTGCCAAATTAAGCTCCAAATTTATAGGTCTGGAGGTATATATATAATAATTAATTATGAGAATTAAGAATTTAAATTATGTCTATTAATGGCATGGACAGAAAAATAGAGAAACAATGGTTTTTGGATCCGGGTTTGAGTTCCAATCAGGAGGTTTCTCTGTATTGTTGAGGTTTTTGTTGGATTTAATATGATGTTGACGGGGGAGAGAAGATGCAGGGATATAATGTATAGAGTTGGAAAAAATGGTATCTTAGGTAAGAGAGGAGAAAAGTGACATATATGGAAATCAATTTGGAGTAAAGTTTTCATTTACTCATCATTTGGTGTATTTTCTGTAATTTTCCTCAGAAATGATGCCTTAATTATCTTATGAGGTCACATGGAGTATTTATTAGTTTATTACAGTGTATTCAATTAATTAACTGAAACGAAAAGTCATGTGGACTTGTAAAGGTCTTGTGTAGTTGTATATATATTTAAAACCCAAATTTACGTGAATTTTAAAAAATGAATTAGTAATTTTATAAATTTATATTTATTGATACAAACGATATGTTTCACATCACATAAAATTATTTTCAGTCATTTCCAACTCTTTTACTATAAATATTTGACATAAATCAGCTCGTAAGTTACAATATTTTTTTAAAATGATACTTTTTAAAGTTTTGTGATAGTTATAAAAATAAAAATATATAAAAGCACATGTAATTCAAAAAGAATATGAATATCTTATTCTCAACTTTTGTTGTAACATACTGGTGCCTCGTACCAATATATATACTTTAAAAACTAAATTACTAATTATAAGTGATATTAAATCATAATATTAATATCCTACAAATGTTTCAAACTAATCATTATTATTTTAACATATCGTACCAGTTGCCCACTATTGAACATGAGTTGTTTTATATCATGCACAACGTGGAGTACCTCTTGTCAAATGAAGTTTATTTACATGTTTAGAATACATTTGTTAGTAATTTGTAAGTAAATATTAAGATTGTATTGTAATTTCTTTAAATTATAAATTTCTTTAACTTATTTATATTATTTAAAAATATAAAAATATACTTTATTACATTTATATAATGTTTTTATTCTTAAATATATTAAATAATTATATATGATTAAATATTTATTTAACTTACAACGACTTATATTATTATTCTATACTATTTTTTAGTTTTTTATATTTTAAATTTATTAAATAATTATATAGGTTTAAATAATAATTTATTATATATTTCCTTTGATTTCAAGTCTTGAGATTTAATTTAATTTATATTATAAATTTATTTATTTTTTGCCATTTAAATTTATTAAATAGTTATTTTGAATTCTTTTTATATTTATGAGAAGATTATATAATAGTTTGATTTATATGGGGGCATAAGAATTGTGAGAAGAAAAGGTACAATCATATTTTATTGAGAAACATTTACAACAAAGAGTAGTTAGCCCAGTGGTTCGATTGTCACTTTTGAAACTTGTCATCCCAGAACGTTGCGGGTTCAATTCCTAATGGCCAGCAACTTATGGAGTTTTTATATTGATATTTAAGCTGATTTCACACATCATCTCCAAATTTACACGTGTCAGTACAATCTTGATAAGATGACACTTGAAATATATTATATTCTATTAGTATTTAGTGGAATTATTACACTAAAAAAAGCTAAATGCTGGGGGAGCTTCAGGAAATGGACCTAACTTTACAATATTACCCTAAAGCCTTTTATTTACAATCGTAAGGAAATGTTATTAAAAGCCCAAAAAACTAATAAGTTTACACTCTATCCAAAATATATTTCATATACATTTCATTGACTAATTTCTGAGTTATGTTAACCAAAGAATATAGCCAAGGTTAATTTATTTAGACATAATTAAATGTTTATTTCTTATAATCACATAGATGAGGAGGAAATTTATATCAATAATTGTTCGAGATGTATACTACATTGTACATATTTCTTTATTTTTTCATATATTTTTTATCTTATTTTGTGTGTTTTAGTTGGGTTTAATCATATATTGTGTCATTTTTCTTTATTTTTGCATATTCGTAACTTTTGTCGTCTTTTTAGTGATTTTTATATTTTTCTCTTACTTTGTAGATATTTATGTTAGTTTATTTACTTGGTCTTAGAAAGATCAAGTTGGCCCACACGCACTTGAGGAACACAACAGACGACTTGACAAAACACGAGCAGGGCCCACGTGGAGTGCTACTATCAATCGACCAGGGATCCACGCCTATTGACGCTCACCTTTCTGCATGTGTCGCCCACAAGCGTCGATCGACCGACCGAGTGTCTCCTTCCACCATTGACTGATTCAAGAATCGCTGACCGCTCGACGACCATCAACGTGAGTAATCTGACCGAGCGTCGCCCACACGCACACGCTAGCGTGTGACCACCGAGTTTGTTTGGGATTTATGAGCTTTTTAAGGGACAAATGACATGTTTACATATCCTAGTTGTACTAGACTCCTATATTAAGAGGACTCTTCATCTAATTCATTGATGTTATCCTCGTGCGAACTTTAGAGAACTTTTTTCTTCATATTTTTAGCTGGTTTTCTCATCTATTTTGCATCTTAGATCTCGACTTCTTTTCATGATTTTGTTGTTGATGATTAGAAATTTCATTGTAAGTGACAAACAAGTATTGAAGATATCAAGTTTAGAATTAGTCATTCCTTTTTAATTGTCGCTATTTCATTTTACGTTTTTATTATGCTTTTTTTTTTTTTTGCATGATTCCTAGATCTACTTTGATTGCTTTTAAATTTCCTTTAAAGTCTCAAGCTTTCTATTTGATTTTGGTTCTACTTTAGATTAGTGGTTTCAATTTGGTCAATATTTCTTAATCATCCCTTAATTTTTAATTGCCTTAATTGCTATTTTCTTAAAACATAGATCTAGTCTTTGTTACTTCATATTTTCTTTCAAGATTCAAACTTTATGCTTGTCATGATCTATTTGTTAGATCCATGTTCAATTTTAAGTTAGGTTTTCAACTATCATAGCTCATGTTCTAGTTTTATTGTTATAGCTTTCTATTGAATGAGTAGTGATCGGGCTTTCTTTATTGGTTCTTCTTATTACATGCTTTACAATAATTGATTAGTTAGTTGATTAGTTAGCCTTGCTATTTTAATTTCATAATTGCTAAGGCAAAATCCCTTCAAACTTGGTATTAGAATTTTTTTAATTATGTAATTATTAGATTAAAAGTAGCCACTCCAATTAAATCATTGCTCAAGAGATCGACACGAGTCATACCCTCCACACTACGATTGCCTCATTTTATTGCAAGCAATCTCTCAATTTACTATGTGTAAGCTATTGTGAGAGGATGGGAATGTGTGTCACCTCCTGGTTATCATGGAGTGACATGCTCATTAGGCCATTAGAGCCAAGAATTATGACTTGAAGCATGTGGGAGACGAGCATCGACTCCAAATCTCGGAGCTTGATGAGTTGAGAAATGAGGCTTATGATAGTGTATGATTTTTAGGAATCGTTAAAACTTTTATTAAACATCAAGCCAATATATACAAATACAAAACTTGTTCCCTACTCAAGGTATATACAAAATAATGAAACTATAAAATGACTATATAGACCACTTTATTAAAAAGGCAATGTTTTTAGAGTTTTCAAACATGAGCGGGAAAATTTGAGTCAGTGAATCCCAGAGATTGAGCCATATTGAACATTCGATTAAGAGGGCGATGTAAAAAAGTGTTGTTGACGTCAAGCTATTAGAGAGACCATCCATGAGATAGATTGATACTTAGAATATACGAATAGTCCAATTTAACAATCAAGTTAAAAGTATCAAAATAGTCGACTCCCATATGTTGATGATAACCTTTAGCAACCAAGTAGGCTTTGAATTTGCCTAGGAAACCATCTGAATTGCGTTCGATCCGAAAGACCCACTTTCACCCAATAATGTTCCGAGAAGAGTGAGGAGGAACAAGATCCTATGTACCATTACGTAATAACACATCAAGTTTTGCAGACAAAGCCTCACACCGATGTGGGTCTTTCAAGGCCTTAGTAACATTAATAAGCTCATGGTCCTAGGTCTGAAAGTAAACAACAAGACCATATTTGGGATTCAACTTTTGAATATTATTTCGAAGTCTTGTGAACATAAGATGACTCAAGAGCGGGGGTGGGGAAGGGTCCCCTAGAGGCGACCCATTTGGAGATGATGGAGGTGAAGGGTTGTCAATGGGGGGTGCAGTAGTCATAGTTGGATGACCCAGAGCATCAAGAAGTGGCATGGGAAGGTAAGCTGTGGAGGTAGGCAATGAAAGATCAAAGTGCGGGGTAGGAGGTGGATGAATAGATAGTGGAAAGACACGTTCGTTGAAAACCACATAATGAGAGAAGAAAATCTTGTTAGTGGAGGGGTCGTAAGAAAACCACGTGCTTTTGAGTGAGCGAGTACGGGAAGAAAACACAAGCACGAGACCAGTGTTCAAGTTTATGATATGTGTACAGACTCAACCAATGGAAGTAGAGACAACCGAAGACATGAAGTTTGGATAAATTGGGAGAACAATGAAAGAGTCATTTGTAAGAGGACACCATAGTGAGTTTTGCCTTTGGCATTTGGTTGGTCAAGTAAATGGTAGTGTAGAAAGCGAATGGCTAGAATTTAGTGGAATGGAGCACGATGCAGTAAAGTAAGGTTGGTTTCAACAATGTGTTTATGACATCATTCGAAAAGAAACTATTGTGTTCATGAGTATGAGGCGAGGAGGTGAGATGAGTAGTGCCATGTTCACCAAGAAATAGGCGGAGGGCTAGAAATGTTAAAGTAGAATGCCTGACGTCCCAATGAGGTTTAGATTTTACTCTACTTGTATAGTGATTTTATTAGAAATTATATTAATAAAGATAATTTTCTTTTATCTTATGATTTTACTTTTATAATTGAACGTATGATAAAGTCCTTAGACCAATTTACGCTATGGGACATGGTTGCGCATTTGATGGTAATCATGGAACATATCACTAAGGTTTTAGTCTTAAACATGTTCCAAGTCAATTAGATTTTTGAGATAGAATGTTGAATAGCCCGGTAAGACTTGCGCATATGATATATGCTCATAAGAAGAGGATGTTACATTCCATTAACATTAGTGTTGTGACACAAGTGCATATATCAAGGTAGACACTTTTGAGGATATACATCTCTTCTTTAATTAGGAACTTAGTTCTGGAGTCTATTGTCAGGGGTATTTCTTATTTTTGTCGTCAAATAGTGTATGAATTCTTTGCTACTTTGACTCTTAATGTTGTTGTCTCTTCTAGTCCTCGTTGCTTTCATATATTTATTAGGAATCATATTGTTGATTTCCCCTATTGTGATTGATGCTTATTTTGGTCTTACTCATGATCTGTAGTTATCTATGGATGCTGACTTGGATGTTATTATACCAGTCATTACTGATGGACAACTGGTTGAGTGGGTCTCTTTGGGTCCACTAGTTAGTGTTCTGTCTTTCAAACCTAGTCTTCTTCATAAGATTGGCATGCAGAACTGGATCCCCACCACTCACCAAGTTTCTGTTACTAAGAATCAAGCCAAAGTCTTAGTATGGATCCTAATATGTCAAACTAAGTACAGTTGTTGAACTGTACAAAGTCTCATATATTGATGGTTGTTTATTGAAGTCTAACTTTTTTTTTCTTTAGGCGTGTCTTCTTAAACAAATTAATCTGTTTATAATTAAGACATTCTGGTATATATGTGTGTTATTACATCTAATTGTGTATTTGTGTCTTGGAATCATTGTGACTTAGTTCCAGTTCTTCAAGAAATAGAGGTTTTGGAACTAAATTCCAAACAGGGGAGATTGTAGGAAATTAAGAATTCACATCGTTCAAAATATTTCTAAGTAGATACATCAAAATCCTAAGTATCAAGTACTTATCAAGTCAAGAACAGAAGTTCAGGGAAGTTTCAGTATTCCAAAGTTCTTTTACTTTAAATGAATATAAGTACTGATTAGTGGTTGCTTCTAAGATATGCAGATGTAGTTACATTTGCCAAACTAAAATGAAGGTTCAAGATATTAGAAGACCCAGAATACAGCAACATATATATATAAGGATCCTCAAGATCACAACTGTATTTGAGTATACCATCAACAAGGAAAGATTGTGTAGCAGTGATGAAGTCGGTAGAGAATCTAGAAATCCGGAATATGCACAATAAAAGAAGGACTAAAGAAGGAAATAGAATTGTACTAGGATTCTATATAAATAGTAGATATATTTCATTATATACGTACTTCGAGTTCTGAGCTTTAAGAGAATGTAAGAACACTTGAATACTTGTATTTTATATAGCTTAGGGTTTTAGTTTTATAGTACCTATTTCGACATTAGCCATAATATTAAGATAATTCTTATAATTTTCATAAAAGTTACTAGGGATTAGTATCTTATTAACCATAAAAGGGAGTTCTATAGGTTCTGAAAAACCCAAGAGAGCTGGTCGAAAAAGTAGTTAGAAGTAGTTTGTAACTACGTTAGTAAGTTAGGAGGGAGTCTGATCTTGTAAGTCCAACTAGTTCGTGCACAAACACTATTTTTATGAAAGAGTTCTTAGAGGAAGAGGGATTATTCCTCGTACAAAGCTATCTCTTAATTTTATTATTATTTGCTTTTGTACTATTTTATGTTTTTACAAAGGATAATTAAACGCGTATTTAATTCTGATAAATGCACAATTTCACAAAGTCGTGAACAAAATTAATAAACATTGGAGCGAAGAAGTCACTCTTGGGAAATTCAAGGCATTATTTTTGAAGGCGGCTCATCACAAATGTATGGAAGAGTCAGAACCATTGCCAACACTTAATAAATGTATTATCAGAGGCAGAGTTAATATGGGTGAAACTCTAGAGTTTGCAGGCGAATTCCGTTATAATAGAGGATATTGGGAGTGGACAGAAGACATTCTTAGATGACTCAAATGTTCTCTAACTAAAGCCCAAATTTATGATTCAGTATATTCATTGCTCTTCACATAATAACTCTGAAGTTATCAAGGCATTTTGTGAGGCATGGTGTCCATCTACAAACACTTTGTTGACCTATTTTGGGGAGTTATCAATATCATTATGGGATTTCCACTATTGTAGCATAGCTTCCATTGACCGAGTTTATTTATGATGATGTTGTATCGGATGTTCTAGAGGTCAACCGCAACGACAAAAGAGAAAATTCATGCCTTTCTCAAAGTTGCAAGTTTTTGATCAATGCGTATCACTTGCTTTATGAGGAGGATATTAGAGGCCATGTATCAGTTGACCGATGGATTGGGTTTTGGTTCAAGAAATCTACAAAGTATAGTTAACCCCCTATACACAGTGAAACGAAGAGGAGTAATAGGCCCAAGTTAAATCACAATCCTCTAGTTCCTTGGAAGATCACAGGTAGTGGACCCCAATAGATGAAACTCCATTTAAGAAGTTGAATGTTGACTAACGGTCAAGAGGAGAAACATATTTAGATCTTTATCTTTATTTATGGCTTTGCACTTTTTTTCTTCCCAATGAAGATGTCAAATTTATATGACTAAGCACTTTAAAGGTGGCGAGTATGATGGCTTCAGGCAAAATAGTTGGTCTTGTCGTCCCCGTTTTGACTAATATGTATAGGGGCTTGAACAAGATTGTGAACCTTCCATGACCATCGAGAAGTTGATCCACATCCCCAGTTCATTTCATTTATGGTTGTCTAGCAAATTAATTCAAGACACATTATCGTATTGGATAAGGAGCGTGCAAGCCCATAATGATGACTTATTTTAGTGAAAGTTATGCGAGATACATCGATACTAAGGAAACCCACAAATGAATTATAAAGGGGATTCTTCTTAATGGACTTGTAATGTAGTAATCAAATACGAGACTTTTGGTTTGTTGATGATGAACAAGTTCGGGGTGCTACCTCAATTATTTTATGGCAATACGATCTGATTATCTTGCTTGGCATCAAGGCGATCGTTTGATTATCAAGCCATACAGTCCTCATTGATTTAGTCGTCAATTTGGCTATTATCAAGACTTTCTAGTCATATTAAAACATTAAAAATGAGTTTACTATTGGCAATTGTGCATTCTATATAGATCTCTATCTAAAGCACGTTTTCCATGTACATCGCAAGGCACAAAGAATTCTCCTCACCTGATTACAAGAGATGGTGGTTGTAAGCTCATGAAAATTATTTTCAAATCCATGTTCAAGACATGTTTGAGTTGAAGTCGAATGATTTACCATCAAATAATAAAGAACCCATAGAAAAAGAAGATGACGCTCATAGTGAAAATAAATGCAATGCCTCTTATGTCGAGATTATGCCTTCTTCTATTGACTATGAGGTACAGGCTATCAGAACAAGCAAAATAAATAATATTATTCAATCTCTTGATGGAAGCGATTGTACAAATGCAAATCATAAATTGAAAAGAACTAAAAATGCCACTGATTTTCCAAAGCACAATCAACAAAAGATAATAGATCTCATCACTAAGGTTTATACTTCTTTTTAATATTTTTTTGGTTATTATAAAACATATCATCATTCAGGCTCAACATGATGTCTTCCATGTGGATGATGATAAGTCTCAAAAGAAAGCAAATGGTCAACTTCAGGTGCAACTTTGTCGACTCACAAAAAATCTATGGTTGCTTGCAAACCTCCACCTCATTCGGTTTTGATATTTAAAGGAGAAAAATTGCCCTTGATCGTTGGAAGATTTACATCCAAGGAATGTGTCAAGATATTTGTGAAAAGATTTTAAGAATTCTCATTGATTTCATGTCTTCTATAAAGGATTAAGTGACATTCGTGCTGGAAGAAATGAAAAGATGTAACAATTTGATTTTTCCACCTTATAAAATTTATTGGCAACTTTATTCGACAAAGTCAATGCTTATGATAGGGTAAGGTCAAAATCTTTTGAGATGGTGACAAAGGAGCTTATCGCTCGCCAATTGACTGAAGCCAAAGATCATTTTTGCGAGGCTAAAATAGAAGAAGATAAGGAATCTAATTGGGTCAAAGACATCCAAGTTGAGATAGAGCGGGTCACAGAAGAGCTTGACTAGTTGAAGAAGAAGAAAAAGAAGGCACTGACCAAAATATTACATCAGCAACAAAAATCTCATGAAAGCATCAAAGCTAAGATGTGTGAAACTGAAAAAGGGATTATCGCTATCAATAACACCACACCTGAAGCATTTGAAAATTTGGAGACTTTAAAGTCCAGTTTTAAAGCAACACAAGAAGAGATAAGGAGCTTGAATTCCTTTGCTTGGATTTGTTTAAGATGTATTTTACCTTTTTTTCTTATGTAATAATAAACATTCAAGACTACGTAGTAATAATTTCTTTTAGCTTGCAATCTCGAATTTTGTTTTAATTTTTTTTTCTTTTTGGACTTCAATATTTAACTTAGTATTAAAATCACCCAAGTTTAAAAGATAAAATGCAACTTTTGACTGATCTTAGAGAATATCTAAGTTGCCTACGTACCCATTATGGGATAACGTCATAACATAGTTCAAAAATATAATTAAAGGGTCCCTTACACAGTTAATAGTCATGCAGGCCAGGAGTGAGTATTCTTTAAACACTTTAGACAAAGTGGAATATTTAGTATTTAACCACATAAAATACCTTTAGTGGGAGAAGTTAATATTTTAACCACATGTATTCATATTGGTGGGGAAGCTGGCAGTTTTACCACCTACACTATCTTTGGGGGTTACATTTCAAAGTTTATCCTCGTGAGGGGTAAGGAGTTTTTTTTTTTGAATTTTTCTCTCTCTCTTTTTGTTACACTTCAAACCTCTTCATTCATAGTATCGCTTTAAGTATTTTCTATTGATGGGGCCAATTCTTGATCCATTTTTAGCAATCAACTTATAAGCACTTGAACATCTTTCACAATACACTACTGCAGAAAGGCTTTTTAACGGCGGTTTTTTTTCATTTTTAACGGCGGTTTTTGAAACGCCTTTGTATTGACCGCCGTTAAATTTTACGACGGTTTTCAAAAACCGCCGTAAAAAGTGGGGTTTAACGGCGGTTCTGGAAGACATTTAACGGCGGTTTTGGAACCGCCGTAGAATGCAGCATTTTTACGGTGGTTTTGAAACTGCCGTAGAATGCAACATATTTATGGCGGTTTCTAAAAATACCTTCTAGAAAGTCTATTTTCCAGAACGAACATTTTACATCGGTTTTTGAAAACTACCTTCTAGAAAGTAGTATAAAATTTAAAAAAAAAAGAAATAAAAGCAGGTGGATTTGGAATATATTAATTATTTCAACAAAAAAATTAAGAATTAATACTCCAATATAATTAAGAATTTCCATCAATACCATCCATAATTGTCAATGTGACTACGACACAGTTCAACACTAACTAATACATAAGAAGCTTAATTAAACTAAGCATACTACTAATAAGTATCCTCTTTTCTCGATGATGTATCTGCTAAGATAATGGAGAGATTGGTAGTTAATTTAGTAGGAATGAACCAACTCTCTTTCCTGCCCTGTACAGTACAAGCATGATTACAGATATTTAGTTCAAGATGAAAACTGAGAACATTAAATAGATTAAGGTGTTAAACCATAACCAAAGCTTCAAACCTGCTGAAGCTTGACCAATCGCAAATATTACCACCAAGAAATAATAATAATAATAATAATAATAATAATAATAATAATAATAATAATAATAATAATAATTAATTGTCCGTGGCAGGTCAGCAATGTTGGTATTTTTCTCAAGAAGCATTACGCACTTATGAGGGAACTTAAAGGAAAAAAATATTAGATCTCTCTGAGAGAATGATATTTTTTTTATGAACAAGTAAATCTGTCTGAGAGGATATACTTACCATAGCCTTGTCCAAGTTATTATCTGCCAACTGCACATTTGAAAAAATATAAAAGAAAAAGGATCGGCATAATAAGTTTCAAGGACGGGGATGGGAAAAAATGAATGCCGAGTAAAGAAAACCTTTTTTCTTGGTGCTGCGATAGGCTGAGCATTTGCTTCCGCATATGTTGCCATGTCGCCAATTGCACCATTCACCTTATCRAAAGTCAGTCTCTGTTTCATGTACCTGCAGTTTTCAACTAATCTTAGACCTATCATACTCTAAAACAATATAAACCACAGTTCAGAATTTTTAGAGAGCCTTAAAACATTTACATAGTTCATTTAATCCACATGCAAGCTTAATTAAAATTATGTGCCTAAAATGAAAATACTGAAATCCATTTTATGCAAAATAGATGCAATTCCATGTCAGCGTGAAATTTGTTTTTTTTTTATTTTTTTTAAGTTATGGTACAAAATTGAAAATTAAAGAAATTATAATAGGATCAAACAAAAGCTGGGCAGAATGTAGGAATTTTAAATGAATTTATTCGAAAAGGCCAATTGTACAAAGACTTAGTCTTATTTTACCTCTATCTTTTTAAGCTCGGCCTCTATACTCGCTTTCTTGCTGTTCTCCCAAGCTCCGATAGATGACACTTTCTTTGAGCTCTGTAAATATTTTTGTAAGCTGAGAAGTGTAGAATCGGATGATCGAGTGGTGATCGAGCGTGCTGAGAAGGTGAACCTCTGAATAGAGGCGTTACAAGTCGTCCGGAGATTGAAGCAAGCCGACGAGCCGCACTTGGTTCCATGCTACTTCGATCCCCACCACCTCGTCGATCGCCTTGTACACGCTTTTCATCGCACCCTTCCCCAGAATCTCATCAAGCTGTCAATCAAATTTTATATTAATCATTTTTAATATATTAAAAAATTGAGAAAGAAAAAAAAATTAGATTTTTAGTATGAAAAAACTAATTAAGAGTTAGAGATGCACTCATGATAAGTTTCAATGGTTTTATTATGAACAATTACTTATAATAAAATAAATGGCTAAAAAAGAAAAAAGAAAAAGAACTTACTCGTCCATAATGACCGGTTGGATCAGTTTCGACATATCCATCGTCGTCCGTTGATTCATTAGGCTGCTCACGTCCAAACCTCACCTTGTGCATAATTGTGTGTGTGTGTGTATATAAATATTTGTAAGTTCTGCAGAAGAAGATGAATTTATGTAACTATAGCAAGCATATTATATAAGTACTATATTTGAGAAACTGATTAAATATGTTTGCATCTGGAAAATAAGTTGGAATAAAAAATAAAGAGAAAGATCCAAGAAACTGGAAGAAGATTTTAATTCTCTGATGGCTTTTCATGGAATAAAATAAAAATACGAAAGTGGGAAAAACACAAAAATGGCCTGGAAATGTCTATCAAATCCATGTCTACCACAAACTCCCAAACCTGCCCATTTGATTGATGAAAATGGACAACCAAGGATCGTCACAGCAAATCCGAAGGAGCTGGTGAAGCAGTTCGGGCTTCTCATCTACAACGCCAACGTGAAGCAGCTGGTGGACGTGTCGGGCCACGAGTATTTCTCCTATCTGGGCCAGAAGACCCAGATGGAGGCCGCCAACCAGGCCCGTGTCGACGTGGCCGAGGCCCGGATGAAGGGGGAGATCGGCTCGAAGCTGAGGGAAGGTCAGACGCTTCAGAACGCCGCTAAGATCAACGCCGAGACCAAGGTCATCTCCACTCAGCGCAAGGGCCAGGGGACCAAGGAGGAGATCAAGGTCAAGACCAAGGTTAAGGTGTTTGAGAATCAGAGGGAGGCCGAGGTGGCAGGCAGGCTTGGCCAAGGAGGCGAAGTTTGCCGAGGTGGAGGCGGATAAGGCTGTGGCGCTGAGGGACGCAGAGCTGCAGAAGAAGGTGGAGGAGATGAACGCGTTGACGAGGACCGAGAAGCTTAGGGATGAGTTCTTGAGCAAAGCCAGCGTTGAATACGAAACCAAGGTTATTTCTTTAATTACATTTTATTACTATTTATGTGTTTTATATACATACATATCGAAAGCAAGCAGCATGTTCGTTGTGTGGCCATCGGTTTAGCATACTTTTCAAACAAACATTCATAGATCTAAATGTGAGAACTATTTATATTATTTAGGAAAAGTATAAATTCTATACTTGTCATAAAAATATGAATATCTACTTGAAAAGTATAAAACTTTGGTCACATGAAAGTAACGAGCACACGACAGTTTTTGTGACAAATAAAACTTCTTTTAGCCCTATTTCTTGAAAACATCCTTTTTTTTTAATAGCAATTAGGTGCGCAATTTACCTTTATTTTCATTTCTCCACATCCATAACAAAACTAAAATAAAATCAAATATAACATAACATCTATGGGATTATATGAACATAACTAATGAGACTAAACCAATCCCTTATTTAATTTTAGGCGAAGTTGCAGTTTCAGTCATTTAACATCTTGATGTAGTGCTTTTCGGTTCTAGACTGTTATGCCATTTAGTCAAAATATTAACTTATTTACTGACTTTCATAGGAATTTTTTGTTTGGATTTAATGACAGCTGATTTGATACTTATAGGACTAGAATTCCCAAGACTTACAGGACCAAGGCTATACTACTTTGCAAAACAAAATTGCTAGCATCATTTAGGGACTAATTCTACACAATGAAGCCTTAAGTTTAACATATAAGAAATGTGATTGTGAGATCATGTTCTTTCTTATAAGATTATTATTTTCATTTTGAACATAACAAATGTGCAAGAGGCCAACTGGGAGCTCTACAAGAAACAAAAAGCCGCCGAAGCGTACCTCTACCAAAAGCAGAAAGAGGCAGATGCCCAGAAAGCCGCCGCAGAGGCCACATTCTTCGCGTGCAAGCAAACAGTGGATGGAGACTTTTACGCCAAGGTCAAAGAAGCCCAAGGGCTTCAAGCACTGGCTGAGGCTCAGGGGACTTACGTACGCACCCTTCTCGATGCTTTGGGAGGTGACTACGCGGCTCTGAGGGATTACTTGATGACCAGCGACGGGATGTACCAAGAGGTCGCCAAGATCAGCGCTGAGGCCGTGCGCGGCCTGCAGCCCAAGATCAGCATATGGACGGGCGGTGGTGGGATGACGACGACGACTAGTACAAGTGCGATGAATGAAGTTGCCGGTGTTTATAAGATGTTGCCGCCTCTATTTGAGACTGTGCACCACCAAACTGGGATGGCGCCGCCGGCGTGGATGGGCACCTTGGCCGGCTCTTCAGATTAACAAATCCATGTCTACCACAAAAAGACAACTGAAAGGATCGTCACAGCAAATCTTTCTCGTGCTACTGTCTGATTAACAACAAACTAACAAAACTGGCACACACAATTTTTAGTTTTTTTTTAAAGTAGAGATAAGTACAGCTAAATGAAAAGTCTTTAAAGAAAAGCCCCAATACATAAACATAAACTATGCCATCGAATTCATAATTCATTCAGTACCTGAATGCTGGATTCTTCATCATTGATACAGGAAATTATTTCAACACAAGCAGTGGTATACTGTGAAAAGTCAGGATTGGAGGTACACATATCCCTTATAATTCTAGTAGCACATTTCCGGACACTTACTCCAGTATCCTTTATTCTCTCAGCTACCTTTTCAAAATACCATAAGAAAACATAAGTTAGGGAGCAAAATCTGCAACACGAGCGTAACACGATAGCATAAGCAATTGCAATACCTTTAAACCAACATCCGGGTGTGAAGAAATATGACGACCAACAAGCTCAAGTGCTGCTTCTCTATTAAGGCCTATTACCATAAGCACTTGATGAATTGGTCCTATAGAAAAAAATACTGCTCTATTGATGTTTTTGGTAATCTATCCCGATAGCAAAACAAGATATATATATATATGAAAGTCAATGTTAAATTAAATAGATTTTCAAAACCAGGAAGAAAAAAAAAGGAAAATCTACTGTTCTATTGATGTTTGTGGTAACAATAATCTAAATCGATACCAAAAGAACATAATAAATCACATTCAATGTTAAAATTTACCTATCAATAGGAAAATTCGCCGGAGACAAATAGACTCCAACGCCATGAGAAATGCCCTTCTCGAAATCCCCACATCTGCCAAACCCATAGCGTAAAACATCAAAAATCTCAGCCCGAGAGCCGCCGTACCAGCCGTACTTGACATTAGCATCGTATGTTTAAGTTTTTATCAACAACAGTACTTAATAATATGCGAGCATAAATTAAAAAAAATAAATAAATGAAACCATATACACAAAAATAAGCCATCCAAGATGATATATAGCATAATCAAGTACAAGAAGTTTGAATAATTTGGGGATTAAGGCAATCAGCTCAAACCTTGCCTCAGATTAGTGCTTTTGTTTTTTCACAGATCGTCATCAGACTTGTACTCCTCACCATTCCACATCTGTGGTTTAGCTCTCTCCTCCATATCTGCTTCTTTCTGCCAATGGAGATATACATTAGAATCCGTGCATGAAATTCACACATAAACTTACAAACTGAAGAGTGTTTGCCATTAAAAAATATATATATATATATATCTTACATTCACCGGAACTCCTGTAATTGGCGGAGGCGTTTGAAACTGCACGTTGGGGACGTGCTGCAGTCGACTGATCTGATCCAGAAGCATGATTCTGCAATACAATTAAATTAATAATCAGCAGCATTCTATATATGTAACAGCAAAATGGTTATAGAAACAAGTTTCGAGGGGAAAAAAAAGGAAAGTACCTTTTGTTCTCCAAATCTTTGCTCTTGTTCAAATTTTCCATATTATTGGCTCCACATGAAGAGTATAATCTGGGCCGTAATACTCGAAATACTCGTTGTATGGCAATTTGTTATCAGTAAATAATCAGGATTTTTCTTGATTATTATTTTCTTGATTACTCTTCAATTCAGCAACACTGATTGATTCTTCTTGTGTATTTCTTAAATCAATCAAGATTTTTCCCAACAAGCGGCGAGCAATCTGAGATTCCGTATAAATAAGTTAAGTCATAAAAGAATTCAGATAGCATGGCATCCTCACATTTAATGACAGTATATTAAAAAAAAATCTTGAATTTATATTGCGTCATTTTGTTTCCCACGATCAGTCTTTTCAGGGTCAGATATAATTTGAGGTAATTCCTATGAATTTGACTAGAAGGATAAGTGAGAAAACAAAATTCAATATCATAAAATTAACACTTAATTTAAACAAGATATCAACACATTTTTTCTTCGTTCTTTACTTATTTAGTTTTATTTACCATTTGGGTAATAATTCAGAGGCATTTGGAGGAAGTCCAGCTCCATCAACTATCCATTGTTTTTCTGCTAAGCCACTGTTTTGAACAGCTTTTGTTCCAGAAGCCATAATATCATTTAACCTGGCCTGGGACAAAGAAAACATAAAAAGAAGTTGGTTAGATACACATAATAAAATTAAAAGCCTTTCGAACAGAAATCAGAAGGATAATAAAATTAAAAGCCTTTCAACTAAAATAGCAGCTCAAATCTTCTTATCTATAAAGATATTGAACTGCATCATCTTGCTACCTTACCAAATTACGACACACTTTTTTGTCATGCTACAATGAACTCAAATATCTAGCATATTGAATCTCAGTCCAATAGTGGCATATAGAATCCTTGCCCCAAAATCGTGATGTTCAGGTTATTGCCCCATAATCAACATAATATGATATAACCAGAAATCCCATCACCTGGCACACAAATTCATATTATAATACATATCTTTATCAGTAAATAATCAGAATTTTGAAGAACAATTGGTACCAAACCGGAAAAAGAAATCAAAATTATTCGAACCCCCAAAAAAGAAAAATTATTGGAACCCCTAAAAAAGATAAACAGGTACAAAAATGCAAGATTCAATACTATTTCACAATTATCTGAATTTGAAAAATATAAAGCATGCTCAGAAAGCTAAAAGAAGTCGAAACATCATACCTTTTACTGCGATTTTTGCTGCAAATATATCATCTACAGTTTTGCCCCACTCCGCCTCCGGCAAATTCGCGATCTCGAGCGCCAGGGCTTGGTTGTGGATTTGACGGTTGAGATCGAGCTCCAGACGCTTCGCCACCTCCTCACTGTACTGGTAGAGGAGCTCGTGTTCGTACGCGTAGAGGTTGGCGGCCAAAACGGCATCGTCGGGGACACTGGTGGCGTTTTTGGAAGAAACGGGAGCGGCGAGGGCTTCTTCGGCCTGGGGATTTTATGATTTTTTGTGCTGATCTTCTTCAGCCAAAACCCTCAAACGAACGGTAGTTTGGGACTGGACCCACGAAGATGAAGCAGTCGTGGTGTAGCAAGAGATTTGTGAGTTGCCGCTTTTAATTCTTGGAGCTGCAATTTAGGGAATAAGGTTAAGTTTTTGAAACTTGGGGTTAAAAGACGGGGATAGGGCTAAATATTTTCAAACCCGTGTGCCAAACTAAAATAAATTTAATTATATTAAATACGGAGGTTTTAAATAAAGTGCCATGTATCCGTGTGCCAAAATAAACCTGTGAGTTTCTATGGCGGTTCTTATATAACCGATGTAGAATATGTGAGCTTTTACGGCGGTTTTCAGAAAACCGCCGTTAAATGCAGGATTCCACGGCGGTTTTTTGGACACAGCCGTTAAATGCAGGAGCTTTTACGGCAGTTTTCACAAAACCATCGTAGAATGTAGGATTCTACGGCGGTTTTGTGAAAACCGCCGTTAAATGCAGGATTTAACGGCGGTTTTCTTGAAAACCGCCATAAAAAAGTATTTAACGGCGGTTTTTCAAAAACCGCCGTGGATGAACTGCCTTTGTATCTACTTTCTGCAGTAGTGATATATGGACAATCCCATTTTGATATGAACATGTTTCCGAACTTATGGGCCATTATAATGGGTCTTCTTATAGTAAGTACTAAATCACTAACTTGAAAGGAACGTGATCGCCCTTTCTTATTGAAGACCCTAGAAAGACGAGTTTAATAGCATTGAAGTCTTTTATGGGATTCCAAACTCTTTTCATCAAGAGATTCTAAGTCTTTAAAGCATAAGCACACATTTTCTTCTTCGGTCAACCCTTTTTGTATGGCCATCAACAATGACGGAATTTGTTTCTCAAGGGGAACAACAACTTCAACATCATACACTATCGAATATGGATTTGCTCAAGTGGGGGTTCAATAAGTTGTTCGACATGCCCATAAATCTTCAAAAATTATTTCATGATAATATCTCCTTGACTTGGCAACACCCTTCTTCAATAGATTACACAAAGTCTTATTAAATGTTTCAATAAGCCCATTGGTGGCTGCATTGCATATTGAAGATTTGCTTTGCTTGAGTTTGAACTTTTCACAAAGTTTGTCAATTGTACTGTTGCTAAATGGTTCCATTATAAGTTATCATATACCGGGTAATCCCATATCGATAACTAATATTTTTACGGATAAAGTCAGCAATATTTTCTTTCTTCACCTCCCTCAAAGGTACCGCTTCAGCCCACTTTGCGATATAATCAATTGTAGCCAAAATATATAAATGCACTATAGAAGACTTTGTTAAAGGCCCAACAATATCCAACCCCCAAGAATTGAATATCCATGAAGCTACAGTAGGCTGTAATGGTTCAAGTGGTTGATGAGTTAGATTCACATGAAATTGATATGCTTGAAATTTTTGAGCATTTACTATATAATCCTTCGCCATTGTAAGCTAGTAATAACCTATTATTTTTATTCAAGAATGTAGCTTTGGGCTTGACTGATGAGTGCCACAAGTGCCCAAATGTGCCTCTTCCATAGATTGGAAGGCTTCATCATCGCTTAAACATATCAAGAATATTCCATCAAATGAACATGGATAGAGCGTGCCCTGTAATAGATAAAATTAAGGATCAAGGTGTCAGTCATCAACTCTTTAACGAGGGTCATGAGGTAGATTATCGTACTTAAGGTAATCAACAAGGGGTTAACGTCAATCTTTCTTCTCAATATCAAAAACTTCCACAATAAGGTTTTCCACTCCATTGTAATCTTCATCATCAAAGATTGGTGGTACAACCCATCTATTACATATTAGGATGCGAATCTCACTTTCAGGCATAACTATTGATGAAGCAAGCTTACCTAAAGCATCAGCTTGTTTATTGTTTTTTCTGGGAACATGCTCAATCTCCACATCTCCAAGATAACCCATTAGTCTTAAAATATAATTGCAGTATGGGAGTAGTTTGGGCTTCTTAACCTCATTTGATCCGAGAAATTGGTTAATTATCAACTTTGAGTTTCCTAACACCCTGAGATGAGATTTCTTTATTTATACCACCATCTCTAATCCAAGTATAAGCGCTTGGTACTCATCAATATTGTTTGAACAATTTTTAGTTAATGTGAAAGAGTATGGAAAAACTTCTTTGTGTGATGTCACAAACACAACTCCTGCTCCAACTCCTTCCCTGTGAGAGGCTTCATCAAAGTACATTTTCCAAGGAGGGGATCATTAGAGAACTCATATTTAGCGGGAATGGGGTGATCAGCCAAAAAGTCGACTAAGACTTTTCCCTTCACCACCTTTTTAGGAATGCACATAGTTTCAAATTGTTTCAACTAAAGATATCATCATAAAAGTCTATCGGATAGAACATGTCTCGTCATAACATACTTTAGTTGATTGGCTTTTGACACGAAGCGAATACTATGTGCTTGAAAATAACGCTTCAACTTTTGAATAGCAAATATTCTAGACATATCTTGTCAATTGTAGAGTAATTCAACTCATTTAAAGTCATCATTCTACTCAAATAATATAAATCACTCTCCGTTCTAGCATCATTTTCTTATTCAAGTAAAGATCCAACCAAACATTATTGAGTGGCAACATAAAGAATCAATGGTCGTCAAGGCATAGGAGAAACTAACATAGGGGGCTTCATCAAGTAAGCCTTAATGCTTTTAAAACCATTACTACATGATTCATCCCATTCGAATGGGGTATTGTATTTCATGAGGCGGCTAAATGTTGACACCGACCGGCCAAGTATGAGATGAACCTTCTTAGGTAAGCTAGGTTTTTATTTTTAAACTCTTCAATTCATGAATATTATGAGGCCCATCCATTCTCAAGATTACTTCAATCTTTGCTTGTTGATTTCAATCCATCATTGGAAATAACAAACCCAATGAACATTCTAAATGTCACTCCAAATACACATTTTAGTAGATTCATCTTTAGTTGATATTGCCTCAATTCTTTTCTCAGATCATGAAGATGATTTCCTCTTTTCTTTTACTTGAACACCATATTATCAACATAACACTCAAAGTTATTATGGATCATGCCAATAAAAATATTTTACATAACTCTCTGGTACATATCACTAACATTTTTTTAACCGAATGACATTACTTTATATAAATAGATTTCTTTTTGAGTTCAGAATGTCGTGATTTCTTTGTCCTTTGGTGATATACGAATTTGATTATGGTCCAAGGACCTATCCATAAAGATAATGCTTCATGGCATATAGTTTCATCGACCAAAAGTTCAGTGATGGGTAGTGGAAAGTCGCCTTTAGAACATGCAGCATTCAGGTATCAATAATCAACATAAAATCGAATTTGTCCATTCTTCTTTCTCACTGAAACGAAGATAGAGCTCCAAATAAGATACTTCTTTTCTCGAATAACCCAACTTCAATAAGTATTTTGACTTATTGAGCCTATTTGACTAGCCGAGTTCCCTTTCTTACTATGCACCGCTACTTTTGTATCCATGGCTGGCCTTTCTTTTTATGACCATGCGATAAATCAAGATTAACATATGTTTCTTCTTCATCAACTCTCAACAAGGCACTGGTGTAAATTGGTCGAGGTAGTTTTTGTCACCCAAATTATTTTCTTTTAACTCATCAAAAGTAGCCTCAACACCTTCTTTGAGTTGAGGAGAAGAGTATTCAGCATCTTCCTCCTCTATTAGGGTATCTTCAGATATATTAATGTGATTTATAGCCTCATCATCTCCATTGGGTTCATCAAGACTTTTGAAGTCCACACATGCTCCTACTTGTCCATTTCTTCTTCTGACTCGAGATGTTGCTAGTGTTATAGAATTCGCTAATGTTCCCTTTTCTAACCTACAAGGATATTTTCCAATATAATTATCTTTTTGACATTTAAGGGGATGTTCAGGGAATACAACCAGTGATGTTATTAGATGAAGCTACGATTTCTCTATCATTTTTTGCATCATTTTGGACCCGTGTGAAATCAATTGTTTGCATCTTATATTTCAAAACTTCCCCGCATGATATAATTAATGTAGTCTTTTGCCTCATACGAGAATTAATCAAGCTTCGTAAATTTTGAGAAGTTAAAGACTTAGTAATACCCAACCTTTGACGTCCATTTATTATATTCCTCTTAAGTTGACTAAGTATAGTGAAGAAATTTCTTCTATTCCTATTAAGTTGACCAAGTCTATCAAAGATAGAAACTCGTTTTAACTTTCTTCCACACTCATCAAATGCATCTTCCATCCATGAGATCTATTCTTTAGTGATATAATCAGTGTGATTATAATACGAACATGATTATAAACAAGGCGTATCTTTACAGTTTGGACAACATAACCACCCTTATTCAACATCTTTTGAGAAGCATTGGGTTCATACTTTGACTGACTAGCATCTTTAGATGATATATTTTCCACTTTCGAGCACCGTTGTGGCTTATCCAGCTTTGGCAAGAGTCATGAAGGCCTTCGGGTTATAAAATTAAGCAAGGTTGAGTTATCAAAGATCTCCATGTTCTATCTCCCACAGAAGGATGAACAAACTCTTTGAGTGGTGGCGGAGAATGATTCTTTTCATCAGGACTTGTCAATGACAATGTCAAATTCTCCAATGCATTAACTTCGATGAGAGGTGTCTTGCCTGTATCAGGTTAATAATTTTTTGTTTATTTGCATACTAGATCTTCTTTTTCATTAGCTATTTTTGAACATTGAAAATAATACTTAGCATTGTTTTGCATGTAATTGTTATGTTTTTCTTAGTTTTTATAATTAGGGTTTAGCTTTGTTTTTAGTCGTTTTGAGTCATTCTCATTAGGTTTTCGGTCATTTCTCTGTTTTTAGTATTGAAGTTTGATATATGCATTCATTGATGACGATCCATGGGTTTTGAACCTAAATTCGTATGTTGTAGGTGGCACGAGGTATTGGATCGATGCTAAAAGCTATTACGGAGCGAGTCGAGGCATTGAAACTCAAGAAACAGTGCTGAAACGAGGAAATCGAGCCAGGTCGACTGCCTGAGCGACTGCCCAGACTGCCCGCAGTCGATTGACTGCCATCTAGGAAATCAACTGGAGGATCGACTGACCATCAGAGAGCACTAAAAATTGGCGAAGCAGTCGATCGACTGGGTAGTCGATCGACTGTCGTCATCAAAAATCGACTGATCGACAGAGAGTTGTGTTGCTCTCTGAAGAGCAGTCGATCGACTGCCTTTAGTCGATCGACTGAGCAGTCGATCGACTGGGTGTCCGGGACATAAAGCATTTTGACGAGCTTGCCCCCTACTAATCACTATAAAAACCCTCCACTTGACTTATGAAGACCATCCTCTCATTCCCTAACTCTTGCATGAGTTTTGGGATTAATTTTCTCTTCATTTTTCCTCTAGATCTACTTTCTCTCTCTTAGGTTTTAGATTTAATTTTCAAGCATTCCTTGGGTTTGTAAGCTCAAGATGAATCCAAATACTCCTTTGGATTAGCACCTTCATTGTAATTCAAGCTTTGGATTCTCCATTTAATTTTAGTAAGCTTTCCTTTTAATTTCAAGCTTTGTTCTTCATTTCCATGCTTGTTCTTCAATTATGCTTTTTTCCTTAGCTACTTGATTCCATGATGAAACTTGTGATTTGGCTATGAATTATAGATGAGTGACACATCTAGATTGTAGATCGGGTCCTTGATTATCATGACTTTGAGTTTTACTTATGCTTTATTTTGAATTAAATTTCCATGCATAGTTTTAAATTGAATTCTAGATCTACTCTTCGTTTCTCGTTATTTTTCCGAAAGTTTTGAACTTTTACGTCAACTTTCATTGCTCTTTAATTTGATGCTTTCAATTTTTACCAACTTGCATTATTTGAGTTTTCATGCATGGTTGTACTTTATGCATGCATGGTAGTACTTGATGAAACAATGCTTGTTTTTGCTTGTTTTTAATAATTGCTTGCATTTTCAATTTGGGCATACGACCGAGGCATCCGACCAACTTGTCATTTCAATTTCTAGTTTATTTTGGTATTTTTAATTGCATTATTTTCGGTTTTCTTTCATCTCTTGAGCTTGAAACACGTTGAAACTTGCAAATGGATTGAAGTCCGATAATACCAAGTCATGAACTCGTTGAATTTATTTCAACACCACAAAAACTACAACTCCAAAATGGCGCCGTTGCGACTCGGCTTGGTTACGGCATTCAATTTAATTGTTGTTTCTTTGTGTTTTTAGGTACTCTTTGTATTTGACGATTTCTTTGAGTGCATGCAAAGTCGTCGTTCGCTTGGACACGAATTATTTCCTTATACTTCTAACCCCGAACTATTACGACATCTTCGACATTCTTCTCTTCTTGGTTTTCCTATGATGGACAATCTTCCTTACTCGGGCCCCTTTCTCGACCCTCACGAGAAATCCCCCCGGGTCGACCCTCAAGGTTCTACCTCCACCGAGACCGGCATTCATGAAGAGCCCGTTCCGAGTTCCATAGTCGGGCCTTCCATTCCCATTCACATGCCGCCTCCCGAGCAATCGCTTGGATTTCAAGGGAGTGGTTTTACCGCTCATGAGCACGCCTCGGACCGACTCCAAGGTATGACTTCATTTCCCAACTCTTTCGGCGGAGGTTTCGTTCCCAACATGGGAGGGCATGGTGCAAACCATGTTGGGAATGGTGGTGGTTCGGATGGAATGGGTAACGTGGGAGGGCATGGTGCAGACCACGTTACCCCAGGTTCTCAAGGCTTTGAACGACCCGACATGGGAGGGCATGGTGCAAACCATGTCGGGTATAATGGCTCATTCAACGAGTTTGGTGCCCCGAATCTCGGTTCGCATGGTTATAGAGCCCCTCCCCACGTTTCAAAATTGCCGAGCCCGAACTGAGGCCCGTTTGGTGTTCCCCCTTGCATAAACCAACTCCAACTCTGAGAGTGAATCCGTATGGGCAAGATTATGGTCTAGGTTTCGGTGATACCGGTCTTGAGTTTGACGATGACATGGATGTTGAGTATGCTTTTTTTTGGTGGTTATGATCCGAGTGCTCCGCTTCTCCCACCCATTCGTACGATGAAGGAGGTGAGCCAAGCCTTCGTGGGGGCTAATATTTCATCTTGTATCTATCTTCCCCCCGAGGTTATGGACATTGATATCTATTCCCTTGATTTCGCCCGCCTCCCGATTTTCCACGGGTTTGCTAAGGAGGATCCTCTCCAATTCATAAGGCAATTTCAATGGCATGTCTCGAGTTTTCACCGCCCAAACATGATGAGCTTGGATCATCTTAAACTACGTTGTTTTTCGTATGCTCTCCAAGATAAGGCTTTAACATGGTTCATGGGTCTCCCCCTAACTCCATTCGTACATGGGATACGCTTTCGAAAGTCTTCCTCGACAATTACTATTCCATGGAAAGGACGAACGATGTACGAGTTAAGATTATGTCTTTCAAGCAAATGAAGAACGAGCCATTTTACTCCGCTTGGTTTCGTTTCAAGGATCTTGTCGATAGTTGTCCTCATTGTCATTTTTAGAAGGATCTTTTGATTCAAACTTTCTATGAAGCGTTGGACCCGCAATATCAATACATGGTAGACACGAGAGCGGGTGGCAACATGACGATTCATTCCCCTCAAGCACTTCACCGAGTTTTCTGCGATTTGGCCGAGACTTCCAAACAGAAATCTTCCCGTGCTTTATATTCAAGTGCTAACGATGTGATGGAGTCGTCCTCCTCCGAGAAACTTGAAATCGATAGGAAAATTACGGCGTTGGAGGCTCAAATTGCGAAGTTATCTTGCCCCAACCCGGAGCCTCCTTGTTTGTCTTGTGGAATAGTTGGGCATGAGACACTTGCTTGTCCATCAAATCCCTCATTTTACATGCCGGTGTCCCCATCGGAGGAAGTTTGTGGAGTCCAAGGATACCAATCGGGTAATAATGTTTCTAAGCCTTTCTATGCTCGGCCTCCTACTCATAATTCTCCTCATCATCCGAGCAACCGCATGCACCCGAATTTTGGCTATGCGAATGCCCAATCGGGAGTCCCTCCTCATGTGGGTCCATCTCGTACGTCTCCTCCAATAAATGCTCCACCACCGTCTACCGATCCAAACATTGCCATGATCTTGCAACAATTCCAATCCATTTCCACCACGATGTCTTCCTTTGAAGCCCGGTTAACCGCTATAGAGGCCTCGAATAGCGGTTTGAATACGAAAGTTGGACAAATGGCTACCGAAATTAATTTACTCAAACAAGCCAATGAAAAGGGGAAGTTACCGAGCCAACCTTCCCATGCCCATGCAATTACATGTCTTCGAAGTGGCCGGGCTATCGATAACAAAGTGGCTCCACCGTCCAAGATTGAAGAAGTTGTTATTCCGACCGTTGTTGCTATTCCCGAGTCTACCCCCATGGGTGCCATCCCGACGAAAGAGGGCCCCGATGGCTTGCACAAATCCTTGAATGCCTATAAGCCTCTGATTCCAAAAGCTTCTCCACCTTATCCGTCACGGCTCCAAAATACCAAAAAGGATGATCAATTCCAAACAATCTACAATACCTTGTCCAATGTCCACATCACTCTTCCATTGTTAGAGGCCATCCACGACATTCCCGCCTATTCCAAGTTTTTCAAAGAACTTTCATCCAAGAAGTTCATACATACTCCAAACGAGAAGATTGTGTCTTCCAAAGAGGCAAGTGTAGTGTGTGATCCTTCGATCTTAGCCCTCAAGAAGATCGACCCCGGATCCTTTTGTATAGATATCACGCTCGGCAACGGAGAGGTCACTACCGGTATGCTTGATTCCGGGGCGGGGATAAACTTGATTCCATCCTCGATCTATGAGCAATTGGATCTCGCACCCTTGCAAGAAACTCGTATTTGCTTACAATTGGCCGATCGGTCAATTCGATATCCGAAAGGTGTTGTGAAGGATGTGCTCGTAAATGTTGGAGGGCTCGTGGTACCAGTGGATTTCATTGTTCTTGATGTGTGCATGGTGACAAACGATGTTGCCGAGCACACCATTCTACTTGGGCGTCCCTTCATGGCGACTAATCAATGCCTCATCGATGTTGGCAAGAAAAACCTCACCTTATCCGTTGTGGGTGAGTCGGTTACATTTTCAATGTCCACCTTGCCGTCGATTCCTTCAAGCATCTTTCATGCGGATTGTCTTCTCGTTGACGATATTCAAGAATCGCGTGAGCACATTTTCTTGGCGGATGCGTATGATGGGATAATCGAGTCGGAGGATGGTAATAGCGGTGATGTTAAGGGTGTTGGGGCTTATGGGCGTAGCACCGAATCGTGTATTGCGATGAGTCTTTTTGGGAGTGCTTGCATAGGCATCGTTGAGGTTAACGACACGTTTTCGAAGAGGGAGGTGGGGCTTGTTGATGAGAAATAAGTCGTTGAGCCAATTGATGAGTTTACCGCAATGAGAGCCGTGAGAATAGATTTGAAGGAAGCCAGCCTTGATAGAATGTTGCAATTGGAGGAGCTTGATGAGTTTCGGGATATTCTTTATGACAATGCTCGTTTTTATAAAGAAAGAACAAAGAGAAATCATGACGAGAGGTTAGTCCCAAAGAAGCTTGAGGTTGGGATGTCCATTTTACTCTACAATTCCCGCTTAGCACTCCATCCCGAAAAGTTAAAGTCTAAATGGATGGGTCCTTACACCATCGAATTTGTTAATCCGAGTGGAGCGGTGACGTTGATCGACCCCGCATCTCAAGACCGATTCCAAGTGAATGGGCACCGAGTCAAACCCTATCACAATGGATTCCTTTTGCCACCCGACGAGGAAGTGGTAGCTTTGGTTGATCCTCCCGTCTCATCCATTGCAAATTTCACAAAGGGAAACGTCGAGCTAATGACGTTAAACAAGCGCTACATGGGAGGCAACCCATGAATTTTCTATCTCTTTCTTATCTTTCTTATTCTTTTTCACTTTTATTTTATCTTCAATTTTTTTTCTTCTTTCTTCTTAAAATTATATGCATATTTCCTCCTTTGCTTTGCGTTGTCTTATGTTCTTGTTGGTGTAGGTGCAATTTGGGAGCCACGGGGACCAAAAAATTACTCTCTGAAGAGCAGTCGATTCGACAGCTTCCAGTCGATCGACTACAAAAATCAACTGAGCAGTCGATAGACTGAGGAGCAATCAATCGACTGCCCCACTGACGCGGTTTGGGCAGGAGGGTTATAAAGACCAGTCGATTCCCTTTCTTCCACCCCATCCGACTACAACGTGGAAAAAAAAAGGGGAGAGAAACAAAAAAAAACCGAAGAGCAAGAAAATATAAAAAAAGGGAAAGTAATCGGAAAAAAAGAAAAGAAAGAAAGAGTGAGGAGTCGATCGACCGAGTTTTACGCGGGATTTCTTATTTCATCTTCCATCTTCAAACACAAGCAATTTGGGGGAAATTCTTGCTCTTCGACTCTAAATTCCTAATTCGAGTCGTTTCTTTGAGGTACTTCGTTAGAACTTACTCCTTGGAATCATTGTTGGTTGGTTGGCTGGTTGTGATTTGGGGGGTATTTGAGTTCCGATTCTTCGAATTTCCATATTCAAAAACTGTGCCCACCAAGTGTTCGAGGGAATGCCTCAATGAACTTCTCTTTTTAATTTTCCCCCGTTTCTTCCGTTTTGAGCGTTCATATTGATCCTTGAAGTTCTTAGACACATAATTCGTTCCTTCTCACCAATTCCATGGCTGATTACCCCCACTTTCCCGACCTCGTCGGCAATTACGCCGCCCCGTTTCCCATTTATTCTACGTACGAGGGTGAACTTTTTGAAAACTTATCTCAAAGGAACTTTGCCGTTCCACGTTTCGTAACGCTCGATCGCCTTGACGAGTGGGTGGCGAGCAGGGATTACCAAGGGGTCGGGTCCCGGGTGCTCTCCCTAATGGACGTGTTGGGAGCTAGATACTTCGCCTCCCTTCGAGCACCGGCCTACAAAGAGTTGATGCTCGAATTCTTTACCACATACGATTCCCGTGATGTCTCGGAGTTCCGGGTTCGTTTCGGAGGGAGGGTGTATATGATTACATGGGAAATGCTCCAAGTGGTCCTCGGTTTTAATTGTGAAGAATTGTGGGACGACCGGCCAAGAGATTTCGCCCCGACACAATTTTGGGCGTCGATCACGGGTGGACGGGGAACTTCTCAATATCAAGCCTCGGCTATCACCGACATGGCGCTTTTAAATGTGTACAATTCTTTGCCCACATCGTCATGGGCAAGCACGAGAGCTCCAACCTCACCCTTGACGAGGTCTATGTACTTTGGCGTGTGGAAAACGGGCGTCGACTTCCATTTTTTCCTTTCATTCGGGCCGGGATACGAGTGATTACAAAGACGAGGGGCGGAAGTATAGCCCGGGTCAGAATGGGGCCCATGATCACCATGATCGCCCGATATTTTGGATTCGACCCGGAGGCGGCCGGGATGACTAGAATTGAGCCGATGGTGTTGGGGTGGAAATTGCCAAAGATACCGACGAACCCCCAACACCCGCGCCACCGAGAGCAAGAATGGGAGGAGGACGAGTACGATAGGCGGCACAACGAGGGTGTCGATGCCGACGATGTCCCGAACACCGGTTCGGGGCCCCCGTTTCATGCGAGCACGAGCCATGGAGCTTTATCACCTTATGTGGGCCCGAGCACCGGCCCGGGTCCCAACACGGATTGGCACGAGTTTCAACGTCAAGTATTTGAGCGTTTTGATCGGCTCGATGCGGGGCAAGCTAGAGCCGACCGAGCCCACCGCGCCCCTCCATAGCCACCGTTTGTTGATCGAAAGCCGCATGGCCCGGAATGAGGACGATGAAGATGAGGAATACGACAACGACGAAGAGGATGAAGAAGAGGAAGAGGACGAGGAAGCGAACCTCCAACCCCGACGTCGGAGGCGCCATCGATCTTTCCTATCTCTATTACATTTATTTGGCTATTTTGTTTTATTTAGACTTGATATTTCGGTTTGTATTATTTTTAATTCGATTATGTTCTTTTGTTTCTCATCTTATTCTTGAAAAATCCAAAAACAAATTGAAAAACTTAAAAATCCAAAATATAGTGTTTTGTGCTTTTGTTCCTTATTTTTGTGATTTCTGTACATAATTTTCTTGGATTTTAATTTCATGTGTTTGTTTTTGTATATATCTCGGTTACCGACTCCAACCTTGGGCGAATGGATGGTTTGGTAGCGTTCATGAAGTCGGGTGACACTAACCATGCTCGGATTGTACTTGGGTTGCTTGGTTTTTAGGTGGACCCCACCGAGCTCGACCCAAACTCGCTCGGTTGAGGGAGTTTCTATTCACACCCCTTTTACTTGATTCGCATTAAAATGCAATGAGGGCATTGCATGGTTTAAGTGTAGGGTGGGTAGGTGCTTAAGGTCCGGGTTTTAATCAAGCATGTTTTGTAAATCTTAAATCGAGCCTTGGCGAAGTGACGCTTACTATTTGCACTATTATATGGTTGAGTCATCGTTGAGTCATTTTGTTTGTTTCTTGTGTGTCATTTTTATGTCTTTGTTACATGGTGGAACAATTCCTCATACTTTGAAGTTTGAATAGTTTACTTGTCGAGTTTTTGCATGTTAATGGCCTCTTGTGTGAAGGGTTGAATTTTTGTGCTACGTCCAAAACCACCTTTATATATATATATAATCAACATTTTCTTGTGAAAAGATTTCAAAGCTCCAAAAGCTCTTTTGATTTCGCTCCCAATTTTGATGCAAACTAGCGAGTAGCCTTGTGTGATTTATCGGCTTGATTATGTTTTTATTAAAATTGCATTGAAGAGGTTTAATTTTGCTCGCACATGATTGAATTTGAAAATGACCTCGAGGCACATATATCACCCTTGTTCCGACCATATCCTTATATGTAAGCTACTTTAAAAATCCCAAATGAGCCCCTTGAGCCTTTATCCCGTTTCTTGTTAGTCGAGCTCGATTTTAGCTCTTATGTCTTCATAATTGTGAGGAGGGAGAGTGTATTGTTAGCTAACGAGAAATGTGTGGGAAATCAAATGAGGTTTTTCGGGTTTTAGAGTGCTTATACAAAAAATAAGATAAAAAAAAGAATAATACTCCAACACAAATCACGAAAAGTGATTAAGCGTGCATTCAAGTGAAAAGCCTAATTCAAAAAGGGCTAAGTTTAGTAAAAAGGGGGCAATTGATAAAGCTTCTAAGTGTTGTGAGACAAAGTCGAGAAAGAATGTGAAAGAGAAAGGGTTTCGATTGAGAGTTTAGTGAATTGGGAAGGTGAAGCGATTATAAGCTTCGGGTTTAGAAAGTAGGATTTTGTGCATTATTGATCACGCCGGGTCGTGTGTTAGCCACTATATCCAAATGTTCCATACCTTACCAAAGAGCCAACATTACAACCCATAATAAAGACCTTGTTTGATTCTTGTTTGGTCATGTGCTACGAGCAATCTTGAGCGCCCAATTTGTGAAATCTTGACGAATGCATGCATTGTCCGATTCGAGCGTATACAAGTCCCTTATCAAACACTTGAGCGAATTGAGCGAACACCTCAAATTTCCATTTGTGAGAAAGTCATCGATTTGGCTTGCATTTGAGGAAGAGTAATACGAGCAATGCTTGACGATAATGAGTTTATGTTGATGCTTCCATCGTATTAAATAAGGGTAAGCACAAGGGTTTTTCTTTCTTTTACACTATGTTCATTGCATGTACACTCTCGATTCTTTTCGTTGTTCAAGGACGAACAAACCGATAAGTGTGGGGTAGTTGTTTTGCATGTAATTGTTGTGTTTTTCTTAGTTTTTATAATTAGGGTTTAGTTTTGTTTTTAGTCATTTTGAGTCATTCTCATTAGGTTTTCAGTCATTTCTCCATTTTTAGTATTGAAGTTTGATATATGCGTTTATTGATGACGATCCATGGGTTTTGAACCTAAATTCGTATGTTGTAGGTGGCACGAGGTATTTGACCGATGCTAAAAGCTATTACGGAGCGAGTCGAGGCGTTGGAACTCAAGAAATCGTGCTGAAACGAGGAAATCGAGCCAGGTCGACTGCCCGGACGACTGCCCGAGCGACTGCCCAGACTGCCCGCAGTCGATCGACTGCCATCCAGGAAATCGACTGGAGGATCGACTGACCATCAGAGAGCGCTGCAAATTGGCGAAGCAGTCGATCGACTGGTCCCTTGTCGATCGACTGATCTTGAAGAAATCGACTGTCGCCATCAAAAATCGACTGATCGACAAAGAGTTGCGTTGCTCTCTGAAGAGCAGTCGATCGACTGCCTTTAGTCGATCGATTGAGCAGTCGATCGACTGGTCCTCAGTCGATCGACTGGGTGTCCAGGACTTAAAGCGTTTTGACGAGCTTGCCCCCTTCTAATCACTATAAAAACCCTCCACTTAACTTATGAAGACCATCCTCTCATTCCCCAACTCTTGCATGAGTTTTGGGATTAATTTTCTCTTCATTTTTCCTCTAGATCTACTTTCTCTCTCTTAGGTTTTAGATTTAATTTTCAAGCATTCCTTAGGTTTGTAAGCTCAAGATGAATCCAAATACTCCTTTGGATTATCACCTTCATTGTAATTCAAGTTTTGGATTCTCCATTTAATTTTAGTAAGCTTTCCTTTTAATTTCAAGTTTTGTTCTTCATTTCCATGCTTGTTCTTCAATTATGCTTTTTGCCTTAGCTACTTGATTCCATGATGAAACTTGTGATTTGGCTATGAATTATAGATGAGTGACAGTCGATATGGGCTGCTTCCGACTCAGTTTTCTTATTTTTAGCTCCAAAGCATCCGCCAGTCGTTATTTCACGTTCGTCTATGTTCCCTTGTATGTCTTCACTTGTCTGTGCATAGCGAGTCGATTGGAATCCCATAAGCGTGCGCCAGTCCCGCTTGGTCATTCTACGACCAAAAACATAAAAACGAGTGAAAATTCAGGAAAAACATAATAGAAACCGCGCAAATGCTATAAATCCTAAAAGTAACAAAATAGGCCAATTTGACTCCTAACAACCATAAATGCAAGCGAAACACATGTAATTGCAACACAAAAATGTAACAAAAATACGTACAAAAACGTGCAAATCACTTGCGATATAATTTTATGATTGGAAAGCTAAGATTACTTACGTAAGAAAATAAAAAATACATTACGGGGAAATTCATTGGTTCAGAGGTCTGAAAATTTACAAAATACATTAGGGGGCAGTTGGGGGAACTTGGGGGACGAACTCATCCAATGGAACGTCGAGCTTGGAGCTTTGTCCGACAGAGATAATTTCTTGAGCCGCACACTTGTCCCACCAAATGGCTTTCTTCAGATGGTTATGTTGCCTTTTTAGAAGGTATAAGGCAGAGTGTTCTTCCAAGCTTCCTATAGATCCACCTAAAAGTTCAGGCCGCTTGAATTTGATGGTTAGCTTGCTCGATAATGGTCATGAAGTATATCATGACCCCTTTGCTAACCTTCTGGAGAAAGGCCATGGTGTAAAGGCAAGTCGGGTTCAGATTGGTTCTATATGCATCTAAGAACCGCCGACCTATGGTGCTCTTCAAAAATGTGCGGCGACCTTCCTCAACTCCTCGGGCGTGACTTTTATTGATCCCGCGAGCATGGCCCTCCTCGAATCCCGAACATGATCTTCATTTTCTTTCTCTCATAGATCGACGTGAAGTCCTTTAAGCTCTAATTGATGACACTCCTTGACGTTATGGAGTTTGGCTTCCGTCAGGGTGATCTTTGAGTTTGCTAACTCCACTTGGCACCGCAGGGTGTTCATTTCCTCTTTTTGAGCTGTTATTTGTCGCCGAGCCTCATCAAGCTCACCTTGAGTCAAGGAGAGCTTCTCAATCTGCCTGTTTGCCTGCGCCTCCAGCTCGCCAACTATCTTTTCTTCAACTTGTCTAGAGGCATCTCCTTGCTATTGATGGCTAACAGGGGGTTGGACATAGAGGCAAGGACAGGTTCTAATTGCATCCAGATAAACACAAGTTAGAAATTCTGAAATTATAAGTTAATAAAAGATTCTTTGGGGAAGATTATTACCCATGTGAAGTATTGTGACATCAAGGACACCTAGTCGGGGACAGTGAGGGTCACCAAGAACTTTTTATCTGTCTTTAGTACCTGACATTGGAGGAATGGTTGAAACTGTTCCACCTCATCGCAGTTCAGGACGTTGTTGGACAGAGGTGGGGAAGCTAAGCTAGATTCCCCTTGGGCACATCAGAGTTTTAGCGGAGGAGGAGATGTAGGTCATGGATCGACAACAGCGACCTCATGTCCAAAAATAGTGGATGATGATCAAGCTCGAGACCGACCACGGATAGTCTTCTTCTTTTTGCCCCTACCTGATGCAGCTCTGTTGGGCAACTGGTCGTCAGTGGGATCAATGACCTCGACTGTCTAAGTTTCTAATACAGGTGCGACCTCCACTTCCTCATCATCATTTGCAGCTGGGGCTGTGGACGTCTCAGTAGGGGTTTTTGGATAGCCTCAAACTCTTCTAAGCTGGATGAGCTGTCGCACATGGATTTCTCTGCAAGGTAAAAAGAGGTGGTTAGTATTAGTTATAGTATGAGGTTGAGAATCAAATACCTAATGGATGTTGACGTACCAAACTCAGATTCTGTCATTTGTTCGAGAGGTCGGCTGCTAAAACCTAGAAAGGTGTACACCCTTTCAGACCTGATAAGTTTTACCACATCGCAGGGATGTTTGTTCCATTTGGCAATCAGATCCATGTATTTTTTATGGGTTGAAGAAGGAGTTTTCTTTACGATTACAGGCTCTTAAGGAGGGGTTACCTCCTGGCATTGGGTTAGGAAATACGAAGAAAAAAGAATTTAGCTCACTATTCGCGAACTTTGGAGGAAGGTTTGACAAGGTAGCGAGCTCCATTACGGGAGTAAAGGTAAAATGTACCTTTCTAGTTTTTCAATTGATAGCAGAAAAAGAAGAAATCTACATCCGACTCTACCTCATAGAATTGGCATAAAATTAGGTAATCGGTGATGAAGTGGATAGAATTAGGAGACAATCGAAGGAGGGGGGGCGTTTACTTTACGGCTAAAATGACCATAAAGGGGTGTATAGGGAATCTAATCCCTACAGTAATGTGGTCTTCAAAAATAGTGATATGGCTGAAGGGAAGGTTACTAGCATCATTTTTGCTAATCTCAGGCATAACAGGGAGCATGGTATTAGGGAGATGAAGGTTTCGAATGAAGACAGGGAGTAGTTCGGGATTCGGAAGGACCCGAGGGTTTTCTATAGTAACACTAGTGCTTTGAGGAAGGGGAGTAGGTCGACATGAGAAGAAGGGGGAACGATGATTACGGGGTTAGGTTGGCAATAGTCTATGTCGGCGGAAGAGGGTAAGGTATGTGATTGAGGTACGAGGATATCCCCAGTTAGTACTTTGGTATGAGTTTTCAGCTCGGCCCAAGTAAGGCTTCCTTATGGCTCATCTATAAGGCTGGTTTCATGTCGGCTAAAGTTTTTTCTACTATTTTTTCTAACAAGGGGGGCTTCGGCAGATTCACTCTCAAATATAATATTGGAGTGGGAGTAAGGTCCATGAGGGAATTAGAACTAGGATTTCGTGAATCGGAGTCAAAAGATGCTAAGAGACAAAATAGAAAATGGGGAACGGTGAAAGAAAATAGGTTCAGAATGCAGAAGATTAAACCGAAAATAGAGAAACTCGATACAGTTAAATGGATTTAAAGGGACTTACCCATATTATCGCAGAGAAGAAGGATCGCCGAGCTTGTTGATGAGCCAGATGGTCGACTGGAGATTTACTTGTTGGAGAATTTTTGAATATTGGTAATCGCGGACGGTGAGAGTATTTTTACAGAAAAAGGGAGGTGAAAAGATTAAGTAAGTTGGGGATGGTAATAAGGTAATGTTTGTGGGCCTCTCATTTTTAGGCCCACAAGAATACTTTATTACGAGAATAGGAGCGTGAGGCATGTGTCCAACATAACGGCAGTATGATTTTAATGCTTAATGCTTGGTATGTTTTTGACGGCTTGCACTTTTATCGAGAATCGCGTGGATTGAATCTTAAGGGACTTACTTTACATTCTATCTAATTTCATACCTTAATCAGGTAGAATGTGGAGGACTAACTGATATGATATCAAATATTCAGGTCGGCATGCACGACGAGTTAAGTCAATAAAGCGACCTCTTTAATGATTGCCGAGCTCTTATGTATTGAAAGGTTATTTATGTTTATAATTAGGTCAGTAGGGAAAGTTGGGTTTCATGGTTATGCTATGGGCCTCGGCGGGCTGGTATGGAAGGTATGGAATGGGCCTCGATGAAATCAAGGTATTGGATGGTTATTGGCTCATTCTTATTATGGTAGCTTAACAAAATACGAGAGTTGTACAATTATGGTAACTTAGCATATAAGAGAAATCATAATTTTATGCCGGTGGGTTAATTATGGTATTGTGGTATGAATAGGAGACGGAAACCCTTGTGTATTGACTTAAGTATCAGAAGGCCTACATCATGACTATTCGACTTAAATTTTATTTTGTAGATCGCACAGATCGAAGAAGACAATATGGAGTTTTATATTGTAAGTCGCACGGATCAAAAAATAATTTGAAGTTCATCAACCTCATCCTTGGTTAATCAATTTTTTTATCCCATCAATTCTAAAATTATAACATGGAGGTCTTATTAAACCACCAATATCCACGCCAAAAAAAGAAAAAAGTTAAAAGTTGACCATAAACTAACGGATAATCCCCCCTATATTACTAATTCAACCCACACTTGCATTTCCTGCTTCCACGTGGAGCATTGTGTGAATTTCTTTATATTTCTCCCATCCTATTTTCTTGGCTCTCTCCCCTGTTTTCATCACAATTTTTATTTATTTAAAATTTTAATTTTGGTTTGTTTAATCTATTGTCCATGACATCCAATATTATATATGTGTTTAAGTAATTTTTTACACAAATTTTTTAATCTATCCTTTTTCTTTTTCTTTATATTTCTTTTGTCCTATTTTGTTGGCGCATCCTCTCTCCCTATAAAATTAATATTTTGTATGTGTTGTGTAATATTTATTTACTTTTCTTTATATTTCTACCATCCTATTTTCTTGGCGCATCCTCTCTCTCTCTCCTGTTTTCATCACAATTTTTATTTATTTAAAGTTTTAACTTTGGTTTGTTTTATCTATTGTCCATGACATCCAATATTATATTATATATGTGTTTAAGTAATTTTTTACACAATTTTTTTAATTTATATTATGTTATTGGTCTATTTTGATCGTGTTTACATATAAATAAAAAATAATTTTATTTTCCATATAAATAGAAACTATCCACCTATTAACTATAAAAAATAATTTTATTTTCCATATAAATAGAAACTATCCACCTATTAACTAATTCTTTGATACGTTTTTTTTTATTTATATTATTTGATTCAACGATGATGATCAATTTGTCAACTTGTTTCTAGATATTCATATAAAAGTTTAACATTTTATTATATATTATCATAAAATTCCATATTATTTTTTTGTTTTCTATTGTATTTTATAAATTATAATTTTTTGACTGATATTCTTATACTTTATTTGTTAATATTACATATTAAGTTATATTTCCTATAAAAAAATAATTATTTTATATTAAAAAAAACTCACAAGAAATATATAATTATTTTTTAATATTAAGATAATCTGTTTAAATAGCACACGCAATATACAACGCTATTTACACTACGCAAAGTTGGGATCAAAACGCAACCCGCGTTACTTGATACGCGTTTTAAAACACTGGTTTTTACCTATACTAATATCTATATTGTTCATCCTTTTTAAAAATCTTCCCTTATAATTATTCTCTTCATTCTTGAATGTCCCCACAAACAGATTTGACATATGAACTTTGATTTTGATTTTTAATTATAATTCTTAATCATGATCGATTTATGTGTATGGTTGAACTGAGATATCAACTGGAATTTTATAAACTATAAAAAATGAGTTGTAATGATTATTCAACCTTTCGCATAGGCAAATGGTACTCTTCATAATTATTTGTATATTGTTTTTTACTCATGAATTAGAAAAGAAATAAACTTCCGATTCTTTTTATATAAATTATTATTTCTTGCATGTGGTTTTTTATTTTGATGAGATTTTCTAAAATTTTGAAAATACATGATTGTTCTGTGTAATTTATAGTTTATTCCATAAAATTTAAATAATTTTTCAATTGAAATTGATCTTTATTTTTAGAATTCATAATGATCCGTAATTCAATTTTTTAAAATTCTTGATCCTGCATTTGTCCCCATTATATCTTCCACCAGATTATAGTGCTTATTTAAATTCTTATCACATCCCGATTTCTTATTTCACAGATTAGCTACATAATTTTGAAGGTAGAGCATACATTATTTGATTTATTAATATTATTTACAAGATGAAAATGCAAAATATTTGAGATTTTTGGGATTATTTCAAAGGATCGCAAATAGTATAATGATATGATATTACGAGATGCTCTATGTTTTCAACTTTGTTCTTTTTTAACTTATTTGAAATATGTGGAGTTTCTTTATTATTTGCAAAATATGAATTTATTTTGAAAAAAACTTGATGTATATTTTTATCAAATCTAACACCTCATCTTTATCTTTTATTAATATCTTTCACATATAGTTTTAGAAAAAAATCTATATACTTCTCTATTTGTTTTTATTTTTCACAATAAAATATTTGTCTTTTTGAAATATTATTTAGTATTAAAATTATATTTTATTACATTAACATTATACAAGTACAATAGATAAATACTCAATTTTGTCTATATCACCAATTTTTGAAAATTGTCAGCTCTATGCTTCAATGTCAAGAGTAAAATTAGAAAATGATAAATAGAGTTAATAAGTTATTTTGTAAAAAAAATTTGCGATGGGTAAATTAAATAATATATTTTTATTTATTATTATTTATTCATTCTTAAAACTTATGTATTTTTAATACACTCAGTATTGTAATATATGTATATATACATACATATTATATATATACCCGTGTGTTAACACGCGTATCACGCTAGTATAGGTATCATTTTAAATTTCATGAGGGCAAATTAGGTAGTAAAGAAAAATCTGCTCTAGCAATATCTTTCTCGCTGCAAAGATTCGACAATATTCTCTCGGTCCTACTCATACCCAAAATTTCAAAACCCCAACAAATCTGCTTTTTGAAAAAAGTTGCAAAATACTAAAATCACTTTCACGCCGCAGTCGATGAAAGAATTAGCCAGAAAATAGATAGCAATTAGCATGCATGCATATATAGATACAACACTTGTCGGAAAGCTATACATACATATTTATGTATACATCCCCCTCTTTTTCTCTCTCTAGAGTTTCCCCCTTTGTTTTGTCCGTCTGAAATTCCTATTGACTCTAATTTCGTACCATACTACTGTATACCCCTTGAGTGCTGTAGCTTGATATATACATATACGCACATTTATTGCCAGATCGAAGAAGTTGGATGCAAACTTGTCCCTGGACCTATTTCTTTTTTAATCCAACAATTTAGTTGTCATCGATGGATGCTTTGGCGATCAGTTCTCAACCCATTTCGTATGATTTTAGAGTAAGTAGATTGCCTTGTTCAAATTTACTTTTCGCTTGATTCTTGTTTTCTCTTATTATTGGTATAATTATTTTTTCCCTGGAATACAAATATCCATCTAGAAAAAAGTGTGTACTACTGATTTCAAGTTTTTCTTTTTTTAATTGCTGAGAATTACTGTGATATGAAAACAAATTAGCAGTGATTGCAATCGCTTCTATCCTGTTTTTTTTCTTTGTTAATTTTTTTTTGGGTACTAATTTATTGTTGTTGAATTACATTCTCTTCTTCTTATGCTAACCGCATTTATTTCGTGATCTGGCATACTTGTGATGAAACGCGGGGTCAGCAATAAACTAATTTACTAATGATTAAATCAGTTTATTAAGTTAAGTAATAAACGCAAATTCATGCTTTGGAAAAAATTTCTATCCTGTTAAATTATATATTTTGGGTTAAAATCCCTTTGTTTTCTAAGTTTCATTTAGATGCCCTCTACAATATAATGTTGCTCAAATGCAAAGAATATATATAGCCTAAAAAAATTTCTGGTCAATTTCTTAATTATATAAGGGATTGTTTGAAAACTAAAAAAAAAAAAAAAAAAAAAAGAGAGAGAGAGATTCCTCATCAAAAATTTGATCGGGTTTAGAACCAAATTTTATATTTTTTTAATTTAATAAAACTAGCATAATGAGATTTCCCAAAAAAACTGCACTCAAGAAGCGCTTCCACCTTAATTCAAGTGAATAAAAAATAAACAAATGCAATTGACCTCTCATTAAAATCACTTTGTAATATTAACCTACTGATGTCAATGTTATCTATAACATGTCTGTGTACTGTAATAATTTATAAGATAACATTTAACAGTTGTCTATATATACTAATCCAAGTTTTATTCTAAAAAAAAAATTGTATTATAGAAAAGCCATACTTTTTCTGATTTTGGTGGGAACGAATTTCGTGTGCATTATACCGATCCGAGATTCATGGACTCTGATCTTTATCATAAAGAAAAGAAAAGAAAAAACTTTTTTAACATTTACATATAGAGGAAGAATGCTAATCACGCAAAAACTATGTGTAATAACTTAAATTGTCAAAAACATATGGTTAATACAATGTTTGTCATGTTTATCTATGTCTATATCCGATTCTGTTGCAGTATTTTGGACAAATAAAATCGATAAATTTAGTCATTTTACCTTTTGATATGTTATCCAATTGTAAAATCTTTATAGGCATGTTAAGATATCTAAACTTCTCTTTACCATGGAATGTGCAGAAAGAAACATGGAGGCATACACTTGTTTTATCGTTTCAAAGCCTCGGAGTGATATATGGTCGCTTGAGCACAGCTCCATTGTATGTACTTGAATCAATTGATCCGACGGATATTAAATCCCCCGACGAGATACATGAACTCTTCTCGTTTATTTTCTGGACTCTAACCATAATCCCCTTGCTCAAGTATGCTTTTATTGTACTGAGAGCTGACGATGACGGAGAGGGTATTGAGCTTCATAATCTTTCGGTTTTAGTTTATTCATAATAAGGGTTAATTACAAAAACCACCCACGACCTTGGTCTGCCCTAATTACAAATAAGAAGCCGAGTTATATTTCGAAATTACAAATACCCCCCTTGTCATTAGTTTGAGTTTTACGAAAAAGCATCTTCAAGAGGCTAAAGGGGTTATTTGTAATCTTGAAAGATAACTGGAGTTTTTTGTTACTAGAATAAATCTAAGGGGTAGTTTTTGTAATCAACCCTTGAGATGATTACAAAAACCACCCTTGAGGTTTGGAGTATTAATAAAAAAACCAGCTATGTTTTAAATTTACAAAAAACACCCCTGAGGTTACACCCGCCTTACATTTTGCACCTGCCGTTACTAGAGCTAACGGAAATTGCTGATGTCATCAGATATTTTCACAGTTGTATCCCTCAACTTTTCTGAATATTACCAATAAACCCAACTTTTCGTCTTGCATTTTACATTCACATCTCTCAGTTTTATTAAATAATACAAATAACCACACGAAAAGTTGGGGATACTTGTAATTTATTAAAAAGTTAAGGGGTGCAATTGTAAATTATTTGATGACTTCATCAGATTGCTTCAAGTCAACTAATGGTAGAGCCAAACTGTTAATGGAACCAAATACTCAAGGGTTGTTTTTGTAATTTTCAAAGTTAGCTACTTTTTTTTTCCTTTTCTTTTTCCCCTTGTAAATACTCCATATCTCAGAGGTAGTTTTTGTAATTATTCCTATTTATAACGTTCATCTTGTAACTCAAATTTCATGGATCTTTTCAGGTGGCCCATTTTCGTTATATTCGTTACTTTGTAGGCATGCCTCGGTGGGGTTGATACCTTCCAATAGAAGTTCGGACAAGATTTTGCAGCAAGGAGAGGATGGGCCTTCGAAAGGCAAACTCGAAAACAAAGCAAGACGGGCTATAGAAAAACATAAAAGCAGTCACTATTTACTGTTGTTCTTGGCTTTGCTTGGTGCTTGCATGATTTTAAGCGACGCCGTTCTTACCCCGGCAATTTCTGGTTTGCTAATACATATATAATTTTATTCTTTATTTTGGTTATTATTTTGTACTTTATACTCGATTTAGTAATTTAGTTATTTAAATCATTCTAACTGGGAATTAGAAATCTTATCTTAGTTTTTTCTGCAAGTCCAGTGTTATCAGCGACATCGGGGCTTGGACGATCTTTCGCAAAAATCTCGGTTAAATGTAAGATTTTTACACATATTTGGTACGCATCATTTTTACTATTGTTTTACAAGTTGGTTGGCTGTTTTTACCAGATTTCTCTTCAGATGAAACGAAAGATCATGTTGCAAATGCCATGAAAAAGTGTAAGTTTTGACAGTTTCAAATATTTTCCAGTTAAGGTTTCAGAGTTTTTTCATGAATTCTAGCTATTTACTTGACTTTCTAACTTTTTCGAGTCTATATATGCAGATGTGCCAACTCCTGCCGCATGCGTCGTATTAGTTTGCCTTTTCACATTGCAGAAGCACGGAACGAAGAAAATCGGGTGCATATTTGCTCCGATAGTCATCATATGGCTTTTCTTCATCAGTGGGTTCGGTTTATACAATATTATTCATTGCGATACTCAAATTCTCCGCGCAGTCTCACCGTTATACATGCTGAGGTTCGTAAAGAATATTAATTTCCGACACTGGAAACTACTGAGCAGTATCGTCTTATGCATTGCAGGTTAATATTATAATTTAAACTCGTCCTACGCGAGTTGCACTTTCATTAATGGTCTTAAACTATCTGGATTGACGAGCACTTTTAGAATGATGGTTTTCTGAATGTGTGGTCAGGATCAGAGGCAATGTATGCAGATCTTGGTCATTTTTCGAAGAGATCCATCAAGGTAGGAGTTGTATTGTACGCGTATTGGTCTCTTAATGATGTTAAAACAATTAATGTATACAGGAAAAGAAGCAAAAGACTTGTGTTTTAAAGCAAATTGAAAATTGACATAAAGCCCTGTAATGTAAAAACAGGACACTTGAGTTATTAATTTTGACAAAAAATAATATGGGTTTCATAAAAGATTTCAATAATAGTAGATATAAAAAGTAAATGAACGAAATAAGTGTTTGAAAAACCTAAGACGAATTAATTTTGAGTGTTGTACCAATGCATATTCAATGACACTACACTCCTGCATTATTTGTTCTTCTATATATATATATATATATGTAAATACATCTGTTTTGAATTTCATAAAGAAATGTCTCATTAAGCACCCCCTTAACCCCTCACTGATCTCCGAGATCGTGAAAAATGACATTTCTAAAGTATGTACTCTTTTCATTTTTACACAGATTACCTTCATCTGCTTCGTATATCCTGTCCTTTTGTTGACTTATGCCGGACAATCTGCATTTATCTCCAAATATATTGGCACCGCCGAAGCTTTCCATCTCAGTGAATCTATGCCTAATAGTAAGTGGGATAATTACAAAATGACCCCTGAGTTTTTGCGTAATTACAAAAGGCACCACTTTTTCTAATTAACCCTTTATTAGTTTTTGTTTTATTTTCCTTCTATAATAGTTAACTCACTGTGGATAAACAGTTCTTACAATTGAAACAATCAATTTTCAGAGACCCTTCAGCACTTATTTGCCGTGTTATCGCTACTTGCTTCGGCTGTTGGAAGTCAAGCTACCATTACGGCCGGATTCTCCATCATAAACCAGTGTCAGGCACTAAATTGTTTTCCAAGAGTAAAAGTTGTCCACACATCGGAACAAATACTCGGGCAGGTTTATGTTCCCGACGTGAACTGGTTCTTTATGACATTGAGCTTAGCAATCACCATTGGTTTGCATGATGTATCACAACTTGGAAAAGCAACAGGTATGGTTTTTGTACACGTTTTCTATGTTATTATTTAATTATGAATAACAAAGCAAACTTGGAATACAATTATATTCCCAATAATGTAGTTTTGAAAATAATGTACCAATCAGTTACTGTTCCATTCTACAAATCTGATTTCTATTAAAGAGTCTAAGGGAGTGTTTGCAAATACTTCTACTTTTAGATGAAGTGATTTATGGTAGCAGAAGAGGGTAGTAGTTGAGAATTAAAAATTGGTAGTGTTTGCAAGTAGAAGCTAAACACTCGATAAGTTCAAAGAGAATGTTGGTGAATAAATTGAGTTTTATTAGTGTGCAAAGATCAAACCAAAATCAGAATCAGAAATCTAAAGAAACCCTCTATTAGGGGTGTACACGGACGTGCAGATCACCGAACCCGAACCAAAGAGTCTCCGAACTGAAAATATCCATTGACTTTCTGCCTTTTCCCGAACCGAACCATCCCGAAAATTTTTATGGTATGGTTCTGATGGTTTTTCAAATATCTGTACCGTACCGAACCAAAGAACCGAAAAATTTATTTGTAAGAGTTTTTGTACATTATATTATATATTTATACTACGTTAACTTATTTGTATTTTGATGTTAACTACAGATTATGTAAACTCCATACTATTAGAATGACACAGATATAAAAATTTAAATATTGATAATAGAATAAACTATTAACTTTGGCCATGACAAATATTGTTGACAAGAAACTTATTACTTTACGATAACTTCAATTTTTTGTAATTTATAAAATGATTGCTTGCATAATTACAATTTACACATATATTTAACTTTTGATCAACTAATAATATCAAATAAAAAAATATTAGCATACTTCATCAATATATTAAATGAATTGTTACACATGAATTTAATTCACTATGAGTCACTTTATAATAATTACTTTTCAAAAGTCAATTGTCACTTGATAAAATAATTTTTTCGGGGTTTTCCATGAACAAATTTTTGATAATTATACGTGATTTATCAAAAAATAAATATACAAAGTATTTGTGATAATTATAGAATATTAAATTTAAAATAAAAACTTCAAATGATGTATTGTCTGTCTGTGGCTTATACATGTCTAATATATTTATTAATTACTGTTATTATTAAATAATCTTATTTTCATATTTAGATTAAATTCGTTAATAATTATTAGTTATATGATTTGAAAAATTCAAAACATATCATACTCTCAACCCGTATCGAATTGTACCGCTGACTAATCAATATTTATTAATGATAATTATTGTATAATTTCTTATTTTTATGTTTAGGTTGAATTTATTATTAATAGTTAGTTACATAGATTATTGTAAATAACTCGTAATTTACCTATATTATTATTTGAAATTCAAAAATAAAACTATTTAACTTTTTTTATTGTAAATACAATTTATTTAATTACTTTTATAATTAAGTTCTTTTTTTGTAATTAAAATTATTTCATAATGTAATTTGTTATATATATGTGTGTATGTGTGTGTGTAATTCTTTTTTTTCATGTGATCAATCTCCGAATCTTTTCCGGACCCATACTGTACCATCTCGTTCCGTTAGAACCGAATATCCGTCCCGAATGTTGGTATGGTTTGGGACGGAGATTTGGTCTCTATGTTTTGGTACTAGAGATTTAATTTTGAAATCTCCGAATATTTTTACGGTTTTGGAGATTTGCAAATCCATGAACCATTAGAATCATGCCCACCCCTAACCTCTATGCCTCTAGATTTTGATTAAAACTTGTTGAAGCAGAAATTCACATATGAAAGCACTAGCGAAAAAGTTCAATCTCTCTTTTTTTTTTTTCAAGTGTTTGCAAACACTCCCTAAATTGAAATTGTATGAGGCTTTCATATATCCGCAAGCAATGAACTTATTGAAGTTATAATTGCTTACTTACATGGGTGATATAATTAATTACAAAATCTGATATACAATTACACACGGACAACGATTACCGAGACATTTGTTAAATTGAGAAATTAAAGTGTCTAAATAACTACTACTTTCTACATGGCAGGTCTGGCTATTACCTGTGCCATGCTCGTAACGACTTGTTTAATGTCCCTCGTTATTGCGCTGTACTGGGAGAAGAGCTTCATCGCATCAGTGTGTTTCTTGCTGTTCTTCGGCTCCATCGAGACCATATACCTATTAACGACTCTGATGGGCTTTGTCCGAGGCGCCTGGTGCTTATTAATCCTGTTTTTTCTTTTCATGACGATCATGGCCACCTGGCACTATGGCACCCTCAAGAAGTACGAATTCGACCTCCAAAACAAAGTATCGATTGAATGGCTAACGGATTACAGCCCTTTTCTCGGGGTCTCGAGAGTGCCGGGCATCGGCTTCGTTTATTCCGAAGTTGACTCGGGAGTCCCGGCTTTCTTTTCCCATTTCATCACGAATCTACCCGCTTTTCACCAAGTCCTTATTTTCATCTCTTTCAAGTCCTCGCCGGTGCCATGCATCCCCGAGAACCGACGATACCTTATCGGCAGGGTGGGCCCCAAGGAGTACAAGATATACCGTTGCATAGTGCGATACGGATACTGCGATAGTGTGAGGGATACGGATGGTTTCGAGGATCAAATAATTAGCTCGATCGGGGAGTTTATTGCAAGGGAAGATTACGATTGCGAGGCTTTAAGCTCGCCCGAAGGGAAGATGATAGTTTTGGGGAAATGCTTAATGGAGGATGGGAGTGCTTTGGTTCCCGTGACCGAGACTAGCTCGATCGTATGTTCTCCGACCTTAGAAGCGAGTGAGTCTAGGAAGAATCTGCTGAGCGACGGTCCATTGGGTATTGGTGATCTGCCACCTGTCAATAGGAAAAGGGTTCGGTTTACTCTGCCGCCGAAGAGTCCGGAGATGCGTCCATCCATAAGGCAAGAGCTTCAAGAGATCATCGATGCGAGGGAAAGTGGGACGGCTTATTTCTTAGGGCAGTCGCATTTGTTGGCAAGGAAGGGCTCAAATTTCTTCAAGAAATTGTTGATAATGTGTTATGTGTTTCTTGATAAAAATAGTAGGGAGCCTCCTGTGGCTTTGAATATCCCTAATGCTGCTCTTTTGGAAGTTGGTACAGTTTATACAATTTGAGGTGGTTGTGTAATTGTTTTATGTCGGGAACCCAAATAATAATAATAAACAAAAAGATACTAACAATAAACACCTTATAGTATGCTGGCGAGTATGTCTGGATCTCTGAACTATATTCGAGTAATCTTACTTTTTCATGTATTCAGGTTATTAAGAAGTGTCATTATCTTTTTTTCCCTTCCTTTTCGCCCCTTATTCCCATTTTTCATGTACTTTGAATATCTGTGATCCGAGTTAAGAGTCTTATGCCTTGCCTTTCAAGAATCACGATCCGGGATATAATACTTCATATTCTCTATAATTCGAATTATGACTATTATCATTTGTCCCCCTTTGTGCAATCATAGTCAAAAATACGAGGCTCCAAAGTTCTACAATTTGGGTTATGACCATTGTACTTCACATGTCCCACCTTATAATCCAAACTATGAACATCATCTCGCACCCCTTTAACCCAAATCATTCATGAGGCTCATGGTTAGGTAAAATAATTTTCCTTTGATAATGACTTGTCCAGTGTTCTCATTGTGCAACCCTCTTTAGAGCTTCCCTCAAGTGTTTGTGATTTGATTCTAGATATTATATTATTGGATGTGTGTAAGGAGATGGGTCGAAATTGAGGATTTGGATGTGTGCATTGACCCTCTTATTTTTTTTAATGATATTGTGAATGGAAGTGTAAGGTGATATCAATGGCGGTCTCGGTGTTGAGTGGTGATTTGGGTTTGATGGCTCCAATCGATTATGATATTGAGGTCGTGGATCCCGTGGATTTAGATATGTATGTCAATGTACCTTTGACGTTCGACATAGCTATATTAGTAGACGATTTGCAAGGAGGTGTTGTCGTTGCAGATCCCAGTGGACGTTAATATTGACGCGGAGGAGATTGTAGAGGGAATTGAGAGTGTTGACGCTCGTTTACCACCATCAAATGCTACATTGAAATCTGTTGATAGGCGGTGGAAGAGATGTACAAGGAATAGTTTGATTCCCCCCTCTTATACTCGAATGATGATATACTTTCCCTCGAGAGTGAGGAGGTGCGATAAAGGAACTAACAATGTTAGGTTTGACCGGAGACCATTTTATATGTTTAATGGACATCTTTGTCAGTAGTCAACCTCGTGACTTTCTACCGTTATGCACTAGTGCAGAAAAGGCGATTAGAGGCGGTTCAAAATAGCCTTTAGAGGCGGTTAAAAACCGCCTCTAATACTAGCGACGCTTAAAGTAAAAAAACCCGGGCAGCGGTTCAAAACCGCAGCTTAAAATTGGATTCGGGTGGCGGTTCTTCTCTAAGAACCGCTGCTAATAGCGTTTCTTAGCTAAGAAGCGCTGTCAAAACTATTATTGGCAGCGGTTCTTAGATAATAACCGCTGCCAAAAACCGATACCGGGCAGCGCTTCTTAGCTTAGAACCGCTGCCAAAAGTATTTTGGCAGCGCTTTTTTTTAGGAAGCGCTGCCAAAAACCGAAACCGAACAACGCTTCTTATCTAAGAACCGCTGCTAAAACTATTATTGGCAGCGCTTCTTAGCTAAGAAGCGTTGCCCGATTTCTGTTTTCGGCAACGCTTCTTAGCTTAGAACCGCTTCCAAAAGTTGTTTTTTTAAAATTCACAAAATATGCTCCAGAAATTCTGAAATTCCCAAAATTTATTATAAATCCTACAAACCAAAATATTCATAACAAATACAAATTGTCCAAACAAACATCCTTCATGTCATAAATAGCAAACAAAAATCATTCAAATATATCATCTCACACCATAACTATTTAATCTCATCAATATACTCAACATATGCTTACAATTACGTATTTAGAAGAACGTCAATAAAATATCTCGCAAACACATTTCGAATATCATCGAACTCCAACGGTGAATAAGGATCTTGATTCGGTATCCAATCCTTAAATCCAAAATATTGAAACAAATTATTAGATTTATTAATACTAACTAATTATGATTTAAAACTTCTCACTATATAAACATTAAAGATAATAATAAATAAATCAACTTACCACTCCAATATTTCGACTATTGGGAAAATTATTGACAATGTCGTCCATATACTTCATCACATAATATCCGCACTCGTTAGGCCCCGGTTGCTTGCGACACTTGAAAAAAAAGTAAATAATAAAGATTTGTTATATTAATATATAAACTTCTAAGATCAAGTAAAAAAATAATGTATTACCTTTATCCTAGAAAATGATAGGCCTTTACCATTCCCCTTTATTGATGATGCAATTCTAAAAGCCCTACATTTCAAAATATAATATTTGAGTATTTTCAACAAACACACGTAAAAAGAATTAAATAACAAAGAAAACTCATCAACTAAAAAAATAATTAATATAACTTACAAAATCAAATCTTTTGATATTTCGGGGTCCCGTGTGGAAGCTGGATCGAACAAGTAACCTTTTCGTAATTCTGGGCATATAACAATTAATATCCAATGATGCCTGCAATTAATAAGATAAATAAAATAAGATACAGTACACATTATAAAATGACAAACATATCTAATGAATCAGCCGTACAAGCTGTTATACGGCAGAAAAATTAAATTTTTATTGAATATTTCCCCCAGAGCTCGTGTCAAATATTCTCTTGTAGCCTGTCTGTCACTTTTCCAGTGTGCTTGAGAACAAATTTCCGGACACAAGAATCTAATATCATGAACTCCAATTTCTTCCATTTTACTTGATATATACCTATAAACAAGAGAAGGAAAAAAATATATTGCAATCAATATAATATTTTTTCTTAAATGAATAAGATAAGTTATATAATTTTATGAATCAAATATAACATGTGGTAAATTACTTACAACAAAAAACCTTGTATAATGGAAATGTTGAGCGATTCACCATTGCAAAACTGAGCCAAATCTTGTCGAGTAATAAGGGTAGCAAAGCCATCATTCGAGTAATTGAATAATTCTTTTGGTAGAGGGATGGAGAACTCACAATGATCCGGTTGAAATAACTCCAAAATCTCATGTAACTCAAACACATCACCATGAAGCTCCTCTAAGATATCCGTGTTGACCAAAGGAAACTTAGGAAGACTATATTCCTCTCGTGGAGCCTTTCCAAAAGACTTTTGCTTACCCTATCCACAATTGTTTTGTTGTGATGAGATGGTAATGGTTCCTATTTTGAAATTGTTGTGCAAAAAAGAAATAAACAACATTATACAATTATCGCGTTTCTCCCAACTCAAATCTCGATAATTGTGTTTTCATCAATTGGAGACATTATTTATGAATGAATGAAATAAATAATAAATTACCTCGCCTTCAGGAAATACTAATTCTCTGGGCCACTGGACAAACGTGCCCACTACTTGTGACAATACGAACATATCGCCACTATCAACACTGACCGGCAATTGCTGCTTTTCAAAACCATCCACGACCATTGTGATATTCACCTTCACATGATTAGCAAGCATTGGAATACTATGTAACATTTGACCAGGGCCGGCGTTGTACACTTCGGCAAGGGCGATGATAACCACCGTATTATCTCCATTTGTAGAAATTGTCCTCAAACCAAGACGACATTTAGCACCATCCTATAAACAAAGTCGAAAACGTCAATTTTATGAAAGTAGAATATTATATGGTAACTTATATGTTAAACTTACAACAAAATTGAAAGTTGATTCACTAATGTTGGAATATCCACTCTCTCGATATCCACGGGAAACAACCGGTGATGGTGCATCAGCAAACTTACTGGGGCCATGAATTCCAACTCCGGCTAAAGCTTCATTCAACTGTCTAGTCATTTTATTCTTCAATGACTCAACTTTTGACTCATATTTCCTTTCAAGATCACATTTGAATTTATTCAATTGCTCTTCACTTAAGACCGTTCCTCGACTTGCTTGTCTTCTCTTCTTCCCAAAAAAGTGGCTGATTCCATGTTCTCCACCGAAACCTCTAGGACGCCCAGGGTGGTCCGCCTTACCAAAAATAGCAGTTAATACATCATTGGTCCCTTCAGGAACCAACTTCCCCTGACAAACATCATCATTGACTTCATCATAGTCAAAGAACAAATAAAAAAATATCAAATAATTTTATATATAGAAAAAAAGAAAAACACATATATAATTTATTTTTAAAAAGAAAACACATATATAATTATTAATAGTTCATTAGAATAATAATAATAATAATAATAATAATAATAATAATAATAATAATAATAATAATAATAATAATAATAATAAATTCGGTTATCTATTATAGTTATAAATATCCAAGATACATAATGTCTTGCAAAATTATAAATATTATGTATTCAACTTGACTAATTTACAAGTTGGAGGGCTTTTAAACAAAATAACTATGTGAATATTAATATGTGAGAAAGTCCCTGTTTCTAATGAGTAGTTTGGTGAGAAATTCCAAAATATTACTATGTGAATTTATTTAAATATTACTTACCAATTTTTTTTTTGCTTCCAAAATCTCAGTATTCAGAAATTATAGTTCATTGCTGCTACTCAACGCAGTCCTCACGCAAAACCAATAAACATGTCGTGGATATTACGCACTATCCCCTTCAGATGATTGAGTCGCACAAGATTGAACAGATTGGTTCTCGGTGCTAGATAAGAAATGTTGAATTAAACCTGTTTTCTCCCATTCGGGTATGCTATTGCTATATCCCTTGCGTCCCATGTAATGGGGATACTTGTTCATTGATTCTCTCTCTGAATTTTTAGTTCTTAATGCCTGGATTTTTTTTAGAAAAGTCGATTACAACAAAAAAACACAACCGAATATTACAATAAAGCTAAATAAACTTACTTACCAAAAACTCAGTAGTATTGTTATTTTGAACAAACATCGACCAATCATCTTCTGTAATTTGCCCCTTATAAACTTCAGATGGCGGCCTCTTGTCTTCCCCAATGCTATAGTCCGAAATATATATTTGTTTCGAAGCTTACTCCAAAAACCTCTATGCATTTTAGCCATCTTCCTAATCACCATCCCCTTATTGGAGTCATCGATTACATAATCATGCTTCAAATAAAGCAATACATTACAAATCATCAATTCAACGATAATTATCTAATATCATCAAAACATCACTACAAGCTATAAATTTCAAGTGTGTTGCTTTAATCCAAGATAGACGTGCCCACCGGCTATAGCAGAAACGAGAAAACCAAACCGGAGCAGTCGAACCAGTCGATCGACTGGCTTTCAGTCGATCGACAAGATCTCTCCGAATCGACTGGAGTACAGAAGGTTTGTCAATTTTGGCCGAAGTAGTCGATCGACTGAACCTTAGTCGATCGACTACCAGTCGATCAACTGCTCCTCAGTCGATCGACTGAGTCGCAGTCCAGCTCGTGAATTTTATCTCTTTTTGACAAATTTTACCCCTGTGACTTTGTATTTATAGCCCATCTTTCTCCAACCTTATCCAACTCTCATTGGTGGTTTTGGACCTTATTAGTCAGTTAAGAATAAGATGAAACTATTTATTTGCCAGTAAGTCCCTTTATATAATAAAAATTAATTTCTAAAAATTAAGAAAAGTTCAGTCCACATTTACTTACCCGAATATCAGCCCACATTTGATCCTTCATATCATCAGATGCATCCTCCCACGTCCTGTTGATATTAACCCTGGAACGTAACAATATGCCGAGATCGGTCGTGAATGATGTCGCGTCATCACCAAGCGGCTGATCATTATAACCCCATCTATCTATAATCCTTGGTTGTCCTACCTTGGAACTAGATCCCTTGGCAGGTCCCCTCCCCTGTATTCTTTTCCGAATTGGCGATGTATCAACCGAGTGATGCTCTTCGCCCTCGCCACACGAATCCATATACCTGAAACAATTAACATACCAACATAAATATAAGACCAGATGTGTTATTGACAAGTATTTTAACAAAAAATAATAATAACATTAACAAGGAGAGTCGAGTCAAATAAAAATAATTAAACACACATTGATATTATTTTTATCATTTTATTATAAGGAGATAAGATATTGTATTCATATTATTATAATTAATTATTGATATTACTAAAAATGACAAACTTACAACTAAGATATGAACAATCCCTCCTCATGTGCCGACACAAATGGGAGACCATCTTCATTATGATCACCTTGCACATCTAAATGAGGTACACCTATAGAAAATGAGGGTATCTCATTTTCATCTGTTTCAACCTGCCCTTCAATCCCAACTATCTTTCGACTTGCTTGTAAAACAACTGACCATTTGTGGTCGGAAGGATCCTCCACATAAAACACTTGTTCCGCTTGCGATGCAAGTATAAATAGATAATTTGTGTAACCACAACGGCTGAAATCCACTAAAGTGAAGCCCATCTCATCATGCTTAACACCTCGACGATTATCAATCCATTTACAACGGAAAAGAGCAAACTTGAATTCTATATAGTCTAGCTCCCATATTTCCTCAATCCGACCGTAATATGACATCTGTGTAAGAACATGATTATTATCTGGTGTGCTAGAATAATCTATCGATGATGCCACTAATGTTACTCCACTATTTTGCATTACAGATTTTTCGTCCTGACGAGAAGTGTAAAATGTATAACCATTGACGTCATATCCTTCATATGAATGAATTGGTGTTTTCGGCCCATAAGCTAACCATTTTAAGTCAGATCCAACATCGTCGGACAAGTCAGAACTTTGTGAGAAAATCAAATCCTTAAACCACGTTGCAAATGTTTCATTATGTTCACGTGCTAACCATACTTCTCCTCTCATAGGATTATGCGATTTCAAAAGATTTTGATGTTGTTGTATATACGGATGGACAATTTGTAAATGTTGCAGCACAAGAAGATGGGCTTTGCTTTGTAAATGATCTTCTACAGCAATTGTACCAACACCTTGCAATCTTCCTTCGTGTTTAGATTCTGGGAAGTCCTAAATGATCAACGTTATTCAAGTAAGAAGTGCAAAAGTCCATCATTTCTTCATCGATTACTCCTCTAATAATGCTTACTTCAGGGCGCCCACAATTTTTCACTTTAGACTTCAAACTTCCCAAATGTCTTTCAAATGGCCACATGTATCGTAAAAAAATCGGACCACATACTTTGATTTCCCCTACCAAGTGCACAACAAGATACACCATAATGTTAAAGAATGACGGTGGAAAATACATCTCCAATTGACAAAGAGTAACAACAACTTGACGTTGCCACTCATAAAGTTTCTCTGGATGAATCACTTTGCTGCATATAGAATAATAATAAAAAAAGGACAGTCTCATTATTGCATACCTCACATGTTTAGGAAGAATCCCTCGGATAGCAACCGGAAGAAGATGTTGCATCAAAATATGGCAATCACGAGATTTCATACCAATTAATTTTGAATCTTTCAACGACACAAAATTCTTGATATTTGAATAATAGCCTGAAGGGACATTTATTCTATACAAACAATCACAAAAAATTCTCTTCTCGGATTTCATCAAAGTAAAGCATGCAGGAGGTAGATAAAATCAATATTCCATTTTTGTGGTGCCAACTCCATTCGCATCTTTAAATGCTCGGACATGTCTTTTCGAATGTTGAGACCATCTTTGGACTTTCCAGGAATGTTTAGAAGTGTTCCAATAATAGCTTCACAAACATTTTTCTCGATATGCATCACATCTAGACAATGTCTAACAGTTAAATCCTTCCAATAAGGGAGTTCCCAAAAAATAGACTTTTTTCCACAATCCATTTTTGGTCGGTTTGTACGGTTTTCCAAAAACCGTATTCAAGTCTTTCACTTTCTTGTACACCTGCAAATCACTTAATGGTAAACGTGGAACCCTGAGCTCATTACGACCATTGAAAGTTTTTTTTTAATCTACGATAACGGTGGGTAATGGGAATAAACCTTCTAAAATCCGGGAAGACATTTTTCTTGCAGTTTGGCAAGCGAAGATTAACTGTATCCTCTTCACATATCGGGCAAGCTTTGGAACCTTTCGTTAGATAACCGGATAGGTTTCCATAAGCGGGGAAATCATTAATAGTGCAATACAACATAGCACGCAACTGGAAGTTTGTTTTGGTGTTCACATCATAAGTGGATACACCTTCGCTAAAAAGCAATTTCAAATCATCAATAGGTGGAGCAAGATAAACATAGATATCGTTGTCCGGCTGCTTTGGACCAGAAATTAGAAGAGAAAGCATAATGTACTTTCGTTTCATCGACAATCACGGTGGCAAGTTATAAATTGTCAATAAAATGGGCCAAGTGCTGTGTTGACTACTTAGAGTGCCGTATGGATTCATACCATCTGTGCATAAGCCAAGTCTCAAGTTTCTATGCAATTCCCAAATTCTGGATATTTCAAATCGATTTGCTTCCACTGTGGAGCATCGGCCACATGTCTCAAGAATCCATCTTTTTTTCGATCTTCGGCGTGCCATACCAAAAGTCTAGAATCTTTTGCATTTGAAAATAACTTCCTGAACCTGGGTATTATCGGAAGATACCACAGAACCTTCGCTGGTATTCGATTCTTTCCACTTTCAGTGACACCAGATGCATTCAAATTTTTCTTGTACCGTGAAAGATGGCATCTTGGACATTCATCCAAATCCTCATACGCCTTACGATACATGATACAATCATTCGGGCATGCATGAATTTTTTGAATTTCTGTTCCTATAAGGCACAACAGTTTTCTAGCTTCATAGTTCATTGAAGGAAGTGTGTTCCCAGGAAACATTTCCTCAAGACCTTCCAATAATTCTGTGAAACTTTCATTACTCCATCCTTTCTTCACCTTCATGTGAAATAATTTCAATACGGAAGATAACTTGGAGAATGATGAATTTGGACAAGGGAAGCTTCGCTACAGCCATCAAACTTTCATATGATTTCGGTTGATAATCAAGATTGTCTTGAACGTCGGTCACCAAATCATTGGTTCGATCATCTTCAAATTTGTCGCTTTCACTGTCAGCCGCATGGTTTGAAGCATCTTCGTTATGAGCACCAATATTACTAGTGTTCGCAATTTCATTGGCCTTCCTCTTCAAATTTACAGGATAAGCTTGTTGAGAAGCAGCAACATCGCCTTCTACAGAAACCTCTCCATGAAGTGTCCAAACATAATAACTATCTCTTAATCCTCGTTCGAACAAATGTACATAAATTTTCAGCACATCGGTTTCCTTACTCATGTTGCGGCAAACTGAACAAGGGCATAAAATTCTATCATCTCCTCGTTGTTTTTGATATGCAATGGCTTTTTCAATGAATTCATGCACTCCTGCCAAATATGTGGTAGTATTCCGAAGCCCATACATCCAACTTTGATCCACCCCTAAACAAGATTTTGTGTATTAGAGGATTGATGTAGGTGGAAAAGTAAGAAAGGGAGAAGGAGAAATGAGAAGTGGAGCTGGGAAGTATCAGATTAGTCAACTAATCTGATCACAGAAATTAGTCAACTAATTAGATATGTTATCAAATTAGTCAACTAACCTGATCTAGGAGGTGAAAGAGAATTAAATGAGGGATTACAAAAGAAAATTAAGAAATTAGGCCTCAAACGTTTTCACGCTTTATTTACCTCTCACTTTCTCACTCAGCCCAAATCTTGGTTGGCTTCGGAATTTATACTGGTTTGGTTTCTGCAATTAATGTAAATTTCTTAATCAGATTCTTAATATAAAATTATTTTACTATTACTATTGGTGTTGGTGAAATAACTCATTTATGTTTTCATATAAAACTAGAATCTAAATAATGAGATTCTTTTTTCTGAATAAGTTTCAACTTTTTCTGGTAATATAATGTGATATTATAATAATTAGTTCCCTACGATCAATTTAAGGAAAAAAGTAATTCCATTGAGATTAGAAAGTGAGAATCTTTTCAGAAATTAAAGCAGACTATGGGGAAATGTTGGACAATTGTCTAATTAACAGCTCATCAAATTGGGTGAAAAGAAAGGAGATTCTATTTCTTTATCTCTCTTTATGCTAGTGGAAATTAAAATAATAATAATAATAATAATAATAATAATAATAATAATAATAATAATAATAATAATAATAATAATAATAATAATAATAATAATAATAATAATAAAATTATCACATCATACATTCATCAGCAGAATGTTTAATAACCCTTATCTAAGGAAAGAAGACTATAACTCCCAATTATTAAATCAAAGAATTCCAAATGCTAGATTTCAGGCTTTGACTCAGAACTAATAAAACCCACAAGAATCTATGAAAAGCAAAAACTGAAGGACCCTTTTGTGATATCCTTAATATGGGAAGCTGATATTGAGCAGAAAAAAAAGCACCAAGTTGTGTTTAGACTTTCAAAAAGCAGAATATGAGCAGAGTCTGAGAGCTGTACAGCTATATTGGGGTTATGAGTACCATCAAGAATATCATATGCTTGCTTAAATTCTACAAGCAAAGAAAAAAATATTTAATTAAATAAATAATCACCAACTGGAAAAGGAAAACTTGCAGAAACTAAAAGTAGGCATCAAGGGAATATTTATCTATTTTTGAAACACTTAGATGTGTGATTCTAATGGTGCCTAGCTACAGTATTCTCTTTTACAAAAATGCGGCCTATTACAATATTTGTACACTGAGTCCGATGATTCGAGCAATGTCACCTTAAATCTGGACGACATTCCACCTATAGAAACCATCTATGAAACACATCATCAACCGATGATACAAAAACATTTTTAAACACAAAATTTGACGCAAGCAAGATAAAAATTATATTTTTTCTGATAACATTTTGTGGATAAGGACAACCATGTGCTTCAGCTTTTCACAAGACAACTTAATCCGATATTCATATCAAACATTTGAATATCTGTAAGGTTTGTTACTACAACTATGGCCATTGTGTTATGTGCTTCATTTCAGAAAATATGATAGCTCTACGGACAGCAAGACCATTCGGGATAACAAAAACCTTTAGTCTTCATTTAATTATTTGGTGATTGGAGTTGAAAAAAGATTCCAGTTTGTATAGAAAGGAAGGATTATTGGTTGATATTAAAAAGTCTCTTTTTAAATCAAAAATTTTCACATACCATGTAATAGGATCATATTGTGTGTGATGTCTTAGAATGTATTTCTACCCCTTGAACTTGATAAAAAGTGCACCAGAAAGTCTTAGTCTGTACTTAGGGATGATTACAAAAACCACTTAAGTGTTTAAAAAGAAAAATAGAAGGGTTGAGAGAAAAACCACAAGGTAAGTGTAAGTGATGGAATTCACACCATGACACAAGCACTAAATACATAGTCGACAAGCAGGCAAGATAAAAATCACAAATCACCATCTCATAAAATCACTGCATAATCAAATAACTTCAAGCAACAGAAACAAGAAAAGAAATAAAAACTCCAAGAACTTACAATCAAACTGGAGCTGCAGGTTTCAAGATGCTTCTTTTTTTCTATTCTGATGATATAACTCGCGGGATTTTTTCCCGGTAGAAGCAGAATCAATGGGGGAGAAATTAAGGGCTTCTCCATCCAGCCTGAAAAGGACATAAGTGAAATAATATTAAATTCATTAATCAAAATCAGGAATAATGCAAAATTTTTATAATATTACAATCATTAATATTCTAGCCCTGATTAGTATAAAATAGTCCATAATTTTTTATCAAAACCTCCTAAAATATTAGTTGGAGCCGGAGCAGTCGAACTAGTCGATCGACTGACTTTTAGTTGATCGACTGATTGACCAGAAGATCGACTAGATCTCTCCAAATCGACTGGAGTACATAAGGTTTGGCAATTTCGGGCGAAGGTCGATCGACTGCCAGTCGATCGACCACTCCTCAGTCGATTGACTAAGTCGTAGTCCAGCTCGTGAATTTTATCCCTTTTTTCCCCAAAACCTCAAGACTAACCCCTAAAGCTCAATACCAAATACCGAACGACAATGGAATCCGCCTTCGCCTTCGGCAAATTCGACGACCACAACCTAAGTTGTGATGTTATCTAAACCTTTTCTCACTATTTCCAAAAATTTCTCCACTAAAAGGATTAAAATCGTTAGTGGTAATTTTTAGTTATTCTATTTAAATTCTATTATCAATTTTTAAATAGAATAAGCCTTATGGATCATTAAGCCTTATGGATTAAAATTACTCGTTTCTGCCCCCAGAGACCAATAAGACTTATGGATCATAATGCCTTTTCTTTTCCAATCATCACGAAGCATGAGCCTGATGAAGAGGAGTCGATCAAGGCGGTCGAGTGGACCGGTGATGATTTCCTTTACTCCATGGACATTTTTGTCCTTCTGTTTGTCGAGCACCATGATTTATCTGCTCGATGTGCCAACTTCTTCTTGGTTATCGATTATATGCGTTTTTGATCTCCCAAGCGTGATGAAGCCTATGGATCTTGTATTACTTTATGCTTTCGCTTTCTCCTAAGCTACTCCTCGCTTACTTCTCCTTATTATATATACTAAGGTGTGGCATGATCATCACCTTTTTTTGGATCCCGGATAACATTGCTCTTTATAAGTCTTCGAGTCAAAGACGTTAAACAAGCATTTATTGGGAGCCAACCTTTTTAGATACGTTAAAAAAGCTTTTATTCGGAGTCAAAGACGTTAAACAAACATTGCTCTCGCTTAAATATACTTTTGAGTGTTGTGTTTTTTATTTTTGTTTATCTTGAGCTTTCATTTTCTTCCCACTTACTATTTTATAGGTTCCTCGCTTCGCCCACCTTTTTAGATGTCATCACTCGACACTTCCATTCAAGCACAATTTTAGGGGTGTATCACTTACCCTCCTCCTTTAATTTTATTTATTTTTAATTTTTATGTGCAATGAGGTTTTTACATTATTTAAGTGAGGGGGAGCTTGACCATGTTTTGACATGTCTTGTGTGCTTTATTGTGATAATGAATGAGTCATAATGTAATTCACATTACTTGTAACCTTGACGAAGTGATGCGACTTGAAACGTTGGGTAGGTTTTTTACACTTTTGTTCAGGCTTTAGTGTAATTTTGGGGCATAAATTGTAGGATTATTGTTAGCGTGCATCGAGTCTCGTTCTATCCATGTATATTTTGAGCAAAAGTTGAATGCTTTTTACTAGCCCCATGCTCCGTTTTCTCAATTAGTTAATTTTAGTGATTTGTAATCATCTGTGAGATATTGTGCCTTATTCCATTGAGGCCTACATTATGCAATGTCGGAGTGCGGTGAAAACCTTAGTCTTAGTATTATAAGAGGAAAGGAAGTTAGTAGGGAGGGAAAGAAATAGAAAAAATGGTCCGTCCAATTTATATTTTGTAGTTTGTGTAGTATTTGTTCGTTTAGTACCTCAATATTTCACGGAACAAAAAATAGAAAAAGAAAAAAAAGAAAGAAAAAGAAAAAAATGAAAGGTTGAGAAATACTTGTACATGTTGTTTTTAGTTTTCATATAATAAGTCATGGAAGGTGGAAAATCCCTTATACATTTTTTTAAATTTTGTGTAATAAGTCGTACTCAAGTAAATTGGAACATACAGAACATTGGTCAAGTTTCATGACAACTTAGTGTGTATTTTATATGGATAAAACTTGGTCCGTGTATAGACACGAGACTTGCATGGAGGAGAACTCATTGTTTCAATCAACCGGAAGGGAGTCTAAACATATATCTCAAAATACCGGGAGACATTCTTTGTCATGGTTGTGAGTGACGAAGTGAACTAATTCTTTATTCATTCGTGTGTATTAGTCTCTAGTTTTTTTCAGGGTTAGATCTTAATTGTCCAAGGGTAGGTTTAGTTTTGCTTGAGGACAAGCAAAAACCTAAGTGCGAGGGAGTTAATTTGTACATATTTATGTGTGGTTTTTCGTGTCTCATTTTTTGTGTTCTAGTTGTGTTTCAGTAGTAATTTGAGTTGTTTTTTTTTTCCTTATTTTCATTTTCTTAGTTAGTTTTGTATTTTTATTATTTCTTCGTATTGTTCTCGTATTTATAGGATTTTGATTTTATTTTATCTTATTCACCAAAATTCAAAAGTTGGTCAAAGTATACCCACCCATGTAACCCATGAATCGTCACGACAGGCGCGCTGTGACACAATACCTGACACCATCTCTAGCCATGGTCGTTAGTTGTCGGCATGTGTCTAGAACTCACCCGCACACCATCTTCGCCATGGCTCGTAGCTGCCACAACCTCTCGATCACATGCTTGTGCATAGGAATCGATAGCTCCCGTATCTCGTGCCAATCCCTCGCTCGTGCTACCGAACACTGCCACAATCTCTCGCCCTTATCCGCACATGTCCTTGCCAAGTCATCGACCGCTATTGTCATACATGCCCAAGCCCTATCGCACCACGCTAGCACATCTTAAGAATCTCTTGTACACCTTCACACAAGCCCGCGCACAACTATCGGTAGCCTTTGGTAAACATAGGCACCACTGCACATGCCCGCAGGCATGCTGTCGACACCTTTCGACAGCATAGTAGTTCATGCACAAGGCACGCGCACCATAGAGCCCACCAACCCAACACCGAGAATGACTTCTTACACCACTTTGGAAACCTCTCAAGACCCTTGCCCACCAACCCAACACAGAGGCAAACCATTACTCAACACCGAGCCCCTGGCGTAACAAGCTTTAGCAGCCCACTATAAGACCTTCGGTGGCCCCTCATTGTTTTAGCAGTAAACTTCGGTGGCACTTCGGTGCAGGTTAGATCTAAGGTTCATTTTTCATTGATCAGGCTCAAGACTCGATCTTTTAGTTTATTTATAAACTTAGATTGATCTTGGGTTTAATTTTAGTAAACTTTCTCTTTTAATTTCATTAATTACTCTTACTTGTTTTCTAGATCTAGGCTTTGTTCTTATCATTTTCATGAAAGATTTAAACTTTTTTGTTGATTTATGATATTGATGTTGGATCTCCCTTCAATTGACCATTAACTTTCTTGCTTTCATTTCTTCTTCATGGATTTTAATTGCATATGTGATATTTTTCTTGCTCTTGCCATGATTCCTTGTTATTTCTCATATCTTTAGGCTAGATCTCCTTGGTCTTGGGCTTAGATGAGTTTGAAACTATTAATTAGGCATATCTTGAGTGTTTAATTTTGTGTCTCAAATTTGCATAATTTGGAATTGTAAAAATTGATTATATGGTTAACTCTTTATTAAATCTAGATATTGATTGAATAGAGTGATCTTTAACAGCCCATATCATATGTTTTTTTTAATCTCTGAATATCATGCATTTTCTGAACACTCCTTCATCTTTATCGTAGTCGTAGTCTTGTTGAGGGACACCAATAAAATCAATAGGAGTGTCTTCGTAGTCGCAATCAAAAAATGGTATGTTCTTGTAAAGTTCCGATCCTCCATCCACTCGTTTATGGGTTGTAGGGCCACGTTAAACTACGGTAGGTTCAAAATGATTTTCATTTGGTATACTACCGCCCAACTGAAAGAACTCCTTGTCTGTTTCATCTCCATCATCTAATTCATCTAAGCTCTTTCAAAATCACAACCTTCACCCGATCCAAAGTAATCAACGGTATAGTAGGAATCATAAGTGGGGAGTGCTCTGTGGGATCTAAATTTGGATAATTGACAGTAGTTTTCAACCTTTATCTCGTAGTATTGATGCACACAGGTAATAATCATTGCCAGAAGAAATATTCTCTATATGTGCGATTATTTTCTACAATATAAAAATTAACCAACAATTACAAGGAATCAGATTTTAAATAATTAAAAAAAATTCTCACATAAATAACAAATTTATCACTATCAAAAAATAGAATATCATATAATTAGAATTTTTTTCACCAATTAATAAATTCAATATTCATAAATAATTCACAAATAAACATAAAATAAATAAATTAAAATTTTCACATAATTAGAATTTTTATCACAAATAAATAAATTTAATATTCATAAATAATTCACAAATACAACAAAAAAAATTAAAATTTTCACATAATTAGAAATCTTTTTCACATACAAATAAATTAAATATTCATAAATAATTAACAACTAAATACAAAACATATAAATTAAAATTTTCACATAATTAATAACTTTCTCACAAACAAATCAAATTAATTTCATAAATATTAACTAAACTCAAATTCACAATAAATAAATAATACATTCACCACAAAAAATAATTATTTGTAGAAGCAATTAATTATATAATAACTAAAATTTTTGAAATAAATAAAAATTTTAGGTTAGAAATTACATTGTGAAATTAATCTCTAGCCGTCGTCGTCTGCTGCCTGGAGTCGTCGCCGATTTTTTTTTTGAAATGTTACAGAGGGAGATGGGAGATGAAGACCGAGAGAAAGAGGAGAGGTGGATAAATATTAGGGCATGCATACCGATTTTTTGTTTGTTTTTATAAAAACACTTGGGACGCTTGTGGCAACAGCGTCCCAGCCCAAAAAGTTTTTTTTTTATTTATTTTTTTTACAAATTTACCAGGACGATATTGCCACCAACGTCCAAAAATCAGACTTTTTTTTACATATTAACCCCGTAACGCTGGTGGCAACAGTGTCCCGAATATTTATTCATCTTTTTTCCATTTGGCCCCATAATTCTTAAAATGGACTGAAACAGTCCGGGACGCGGTTGGCAACCGCGTCCCGCTTGGAAATTTTATTTTTGCTTTATTTTTATTAGCGGGACGGTTTTAGCGAAAGCGTCCCAATCTATTTTTTTTTTAATTTTTGTTACACTTGTATCATTTTGTCAATTTCTAAATAAATTTGTATTATTTAAGTTTCTTTTTATTTATTTTTATCAGATTCACTTTATTCGGAAGAAAGCAAACATGGAGGTCCTTAAACGTTTCTCATTTTTTTAAAACTATTTGTAAACCAGTTCGGGTGAACCGGCGGTCAACGGTTGGGGAAACCGTTGACCACGGTTTGAATTGAAACCGAAACCGCCGTTAAGGCGGTCTTGTTCTGGTTCCACCATTTCTCAAACCGTAAACCGGCGGTTTGAGAATTTTAAAAAAATATGCCGGTTCAATACGGCTATTCAACCGGTCAATTAATAGCCGTTGGGCGCAGTCAACGCCTAGTTTGAAATCGACGGTCTTGATTAATTGACCATTGATGATCAATGGCTGTGATCAAGTGACCGTTGACAAACTGCCAGTTTGAACCGTAAACCGCTGGTTTGGTCCAACTCATTTCTCTCACATCAATCTATCATCTTCTATCATCTCTCTATTCTACATTATCCCTCTTTGCAAATTTAGTGATTTACTAAGTTTCTTTAATTATCAAGCCTTCTTAATCCTAAACTTTATTAAGTTTAGTGTTATAGTTACAAATATATTTCTTACTTTCTAGTTATAAACCTATATTTATAATCCTACTACTTTAGCGTATTACTACTCTTTCTTATTTTTTTGTATTAATCTTATTGTATAAAAAAAATGGCAAGCCGTGGAGGTTCTTCTCGTTCTCGTCGAGCCGATAAGGGGAAGAGTATAGAACTCGATGACGACAATGTCCATCCCATCGGCTTATCATAAGGAAACACCCCTTCAATCGGTGACTACAATCCCAATCCAATTGATATTGACGAAGATTGGAGTGATACCGACATTGATCGTTGTTATCGAGCCATCACCGCCTTTGACGGTGAAGAAGGGCCAACCAATGAAGAGGAGGTGGAGCATGATGAGTTGCCTCCAAGAAACCTAAAACTCGTTCTCGGTCAACTTTGGAGTTAAAATCCAAAATTTTCATAAAATATTTTCAAAAAATCGAGATCCCGCCACCCGCAAACGAGCCACCTTCGGAAGACGGCAAAAAATGAAAAAGGTGGTACCGTGTCACTTGAAACTATTTTCCATCATCTTACCAATTCCTAGAAAGAGGAGGATATGGGAATATGCACGACCATCTCAACAACAAACACCCCGACAAAGTCGGTATCGATAAGACTCAAACGCAATTACAAGGAGGACAAGTAAGTACGAACTCCTCTTCTTTATTTACATATTTCGACACTACTCATAGAAAGGAATTAGAAAAATTTATTTCTTCTAGATCTCTTCCTTTTAACTTTGGCGGTGATGATTTATATGAAAAGTTCACCCAACTTTCTTTTAATCCCTCGAGTACGAGAGTCTCATGCTCTACCCTTACTCGTGATATTGAAAATATTGTTGGTGAATATAAGTTAAACTTATGTAATGAATTTCCTAGTTTTCCAAATAAAGTTTCAATTTGCTCGGATATTTGGAGTGATCATTGGGAACGAAACTCTTACATGGGTGTTACATATCATTGGATTGATAATTCATGGACTTCACAATGCAACTTCTAATACGACGAGTGTTAATGAGCTTATTAGTTTTTGTAAACCATCTATTGGTGGCTTGTTTTTTCATATTAGATGCATATGCATATTTTGAATTTGTGTGCTCAAGATGGTTTGAATGTTTTTAAAAATGAACTTTCTCCCATTAAAGCGGCAGTCACGTGTTTTCATAGAAAAAAAGTCTTTCGAATGAAAATGAGTGAGATTTTGTAAGGAAAATGGGTTTGAAGGAAAAAAAATTTAACTGATGTGCCTACTCGTTTGAACTCTACATATAAGTTATTGAAAGATACATAATCGTATAGAGAGGTATTGTGTTCATATTTTGGCCAACAAGAAACTGGAATTATGTTATATACAAACCAATGGTCTACATGTAATTATTTGAAAAAACTTTTAAAGGTGTTTAATGATGCTACTAATTTATTTTCCAGTGATTATTATCATATTTCTCACCTTTTTGTTCAATATTGTGTTAACGTTGCATTCATCTTTAGAGGGTGCATGAAAAATGAACGATTTGAAGAATGTGTTGTTTCTATGAAACAAAAATGGTTAAAGTATTTTTATTACATTCCAAGTATATTTTTAGTTGCTACATTATTAGATCCTAATAATAGAGAAAGTGGTTTAGAACTTTATTTTAATAGTTATTATGATGCTTTATTGCCGTTTGAAGAGTTTGAATATCCTTCCGTTGAAAATATTATTCAAAATGTGAAAAAGTCTTTATTTGATATATTTAAAGAATATAGTATAAATTTTGATGGTGCTCTTCCTATGAGTACTTATGGGAGACTAACTTCTACTAGAATGGTAATCCTAGTAGGAGTGGTGACGGCGACGATGAAATTGAGGGATTTCAGGATTTTTTGAAACAAAAAAAAAAAAATCACGAATGGGCGTTCGGGTTATTCATTCGGTTCTAACCCTTATCGAGAACTTGAAGCTTATCTAACAACGACTTTTGAGTATGGAACGTTGGGGGAAAATGAAGCCGACAGTGAGTTTGATATTTTGAATTGGTGGGCATCGAGGAAATCACTTTATCCCGTTGTTAACATCATTGCGAGGGAGATAGTGGTTATTTCCCGTATCAACCGTTTTAGTCGAACAAGCATTCAGTGAAGGGGGTACATGCTGGATGAGCGGAGATCCAGACTTAGACCTCACAATCTCGAGTATCAAATATTGTTGCATGATTGGGTCAACGTCGATCGACGGAAACAAAAAAATATTCTTAGTGAAGATGAAGAGAGCGAGACGTATTATGATACGGGATCTAGTAATGAGTCGGTAAATGGATGAGTATGATACCCCCCACACCGCCGCTTCCGATTCCTAAGTAAGTAAGGTAAGTGAGAACTACGTGGACTTTGATTCCCAAGGTAAGGGCTACGTAGGCAACTATCTTCAATATTTGAAATTAAAATTTCAAATTTTAACTTCAAATATTTGAAAATAGTTCAAGTCCAATTTCTTTTTATTTTTATTTTTGAATTTATTTAAAATATTATTTCTATTTTCTCACTTAACTTCAAAATTTCAAAACTCTTCTAATATAAATTTTATTATTTTAAATTCAAATGTTTTAAATTGTTATTTCACATTTTTTTAATAAATTAAAATTTTAAAGTATTTGTTCTATTTTCCCACTAACTTCAAAATTTCAAAATTCTTCTAATATAATTTTTTTTGAACTTCAAATATTTTAAATGGTTCAATTTCACATTTTTTTTTTAATAAATTCAAAAATTTCAAAGTATTAGTTCTATTTTCTCACTAACTTTAAAATTATAAAATTCTTCTAATATATATATTTTTAATTTTAACTTCAAATATTTTAAATGGTTCAATTTCACATTTTTTTTAATAAATTCAGAATTTTAAAGTATTTGTTCTATTTTTTCACTAACTTCAAAATTTAAAAATTCTTCTAATATATATATATATTTACTTTAATTTCAAATATTTCAAATAGTTCAATTTCACATTTTTTTAATAAATTCAAAATTTCAAAGTATTTGTTTTATTTTTCCACTAACTTCAAATTTTCAAAATTCTTATAATATAATTTTTTATAATTTTAACTTCAAATGTTTTAAATGGTTCAATTTAACATTTCTTTTAATAAACTCAAGTTTTCAAAGTATTTGTTCTATTTTCTCATTTGATCTCATCTCATACATTTTTTAAAATATATGATAATTAATGATAAAAAAGACTTAACTTCAAAAAACCAAAAAATATGAATTTTTAATGAAATAAAAAAAAAAGAAGAAAAAACCGCTAGACCGAACCGGTACCGAATCGTCAACCGACGGTTTGCAAACTGCCAAAAACTGGCCGGTTTCACGGTTCAATTCCGATTCGAGGTTTCTGTGGAAACCGAACCGGAACAGTCTTATAATCGGAGTTATTGGTAAATAAACAATTATGTTGCTTGTTTAGCTCTTGAAGAAAAAGTATGAAGCTAGAGATAACTATGAGACTATGGAATTGTGTGGAAATGTTGTGACTATGGTGTTTGTTATTTGCGGAGTTTGGAACGGAAGTTTTGGGATTATGTGTTTGTGTAATATATCTTTATGTTGGGGTGGGAGATGAGTCAGTAGATCTCTATGCCCCTAACCCTCAACCCATTTGTATAATAATTCTTTCATATGTTCTCCAGTATATTATCATTGGGAAATTGTGGGCAAAAATATTTTTTTAGTCCGGTAAGTGACCACTCTTTAATATTTAGTCCGGTTTTTGGTTACACTTGAAAATTAGTCCACTAAGTGGACTAAATGCTGGTTTTTGGTCCAGTGACCACCTAGAACAGGTCACTGGACCAAAAATCAGCATTTAGTTCACTTAGTGGACTAATTTTCAAGTGTGATAAAAAACCGGACCAAAAGTCAAAGAGTGGTCACTTACCGGACTAAAAAAATAATTTTAGGTTTTTGGCGAGTAAGTGTAACTAGGAGGCAATTATTCAAAAAAATTATGATATAGGTAAAAATAAAAATGAAATATCTGGGAGAAAAAAAATCCCTATTTATTTTTATATTTAATTTTAGATTGTACGTTTTTATTTTATTCTATTACTTATTCATAACATGTAGGTTTTTATTCTATTGCTTATTTATCAAAATGTTCGAACACATGAGTTTTGTTCGAGAAACCAGAGACGAACACCCATATTTTGTATTTATTTCTTACCTTTTGCTGCCTAGATCCGCCACTTACCTTTCACCACCCACCAACGTTTTTTCTTCTTCCTGTTTGGCTGTGGCACAATGACGACACCTATGGCAGTGGCGACGACGGTGTGATGGGCGACGCTAATGGAAGAGTTGGAGTGGTGATGGAGGGTTGGAGGAGATGATATCTTTTGGGAATTTAGTATTTGTGGGATAATCTTGACATTTTTGTTGAGCTTTTTTATGGGGTGAACTCGTAAATAAATAGGGTGCGTATATTCGCTCGCTAAAACAAATTAAATGCAAATAAATCCACTTTTATATATTATGAAATTGTTTTTTGCAGATTACATTATACATCCAATTCTAGTTTAACTTATTATTATCACTTATATCAATAGTTTTAAACTAAGTGATTTAAACTTTTGTGCACCCCTTTTTAATTAATTTAAAAGCACGTCAGTTTGCTCGCAAGAGTACGAGGTACTTGTAGGGTGATAAGTTTGAGTCGAGTCGTATCTCTCGAGGAAACAACTGTTCGGTCTTTCGGATGTTTTTCTCAATTTATGAACTAAAATAAAATACATATACATTTGGGGTTTTAAAAGATTTTGAATTGATCATTATTAACTAAAGAAATAATTAAACTAAAACTAATTAAACTAAATACTTTAAACTAGATTATCAACTACGAGCGATAATTAAACTACTTGAACTCAAAAACTAAGAATTAATAGCAACTAATCTAACAGCATGAATATAATAAATTATCACTAAGCAATGTATCATAAGAATCTAAGATTAACGAATAACTAAGCATAAATCAATCGCATAAATAAACTAAAGTGATCCAATATCCAATATCCAATACTCAAGCATGAAACGATTAAACTAATTATTAAAACTAGAATTAATTAAGAAATTAACTAAGCAATTAACTAAGCAATTAACTACGAAATTAACTAAGAGTTTAGAAAACTTATTGTAACTACTAAAATAAATGAGAAGCTCCAGCTACTCCGGAGTTGCACGTCGATCTTGGGCGAAGATTGAATCCCGAACGCGAATTTGATGTTTTTGACGCGTTGTTCTTTGATCCTTGATCTCCGTCTTCAAATCTCGTTATGAGATGTGGAATTATGTTTATTATCAGCTAAAATAACCTAGGCGATCGTGTGTCTTGTGTCTCTCCTCAAAAATCCGAAATATGGAGGGTTTATATAGATATTGCAAGTCTTGGCGCACAAAAAACCCTAAAATCCGAATTCTGGGCCGTCGCGTTGATGGTGCGTCAACTGACACGTGCTGGTGCTCGGCGTCGTTGCTGCCTGGGTGTGCGCGTCGGCTGGGCGGGTGCGTCGACTGACGCGGCCTTGCATCGATGCTTCAGAAAGTTTCGTCGACCTTGCGTCGACTGACGCCCCTTCAATCAACTCTTCAGAATGTTACGTCGACCTTGCGTCGACTGACGCCCCTTCAATCGACGCTTCAGAATGTAGCGCCGGTAGTGCGTCGACTGACACGGATCATGGCTCGCGTCGACGGAGCGTCGACGCTCACGTCAATCGACGCGACAGAGCGTCTGTCTCAGTTTCTCGATATTTTGCTACTCGTTTCACCGGAAAGCCCGTTCTCCTATTCTTGAACATCGAACTTCGTCTATTACGTGCTGAACTCTTCCGGTTACTTAGCTGTAAGGTGAAAAACAATGAAATATCACCTATTTGCATCAATTATGATTAAAATACGGTAAAATAAGTCGGAACTATAAAAATACGGAATTAAGCTTAAATCATCCAACTTATACCAAAAACAAATAGAAAAATGAACTAAAAAGCTAATAAAAATAAGGACAAATCTACTCTAATCACTAAGCAAAATTATTATTTTTTAGTCCGGTAAGTGGCCACTCTTTGACTTTTAGTCCGGTTTTATATAACACTTGAAAATTAGTCCACTAAGTGGACTAAATGCTGATTTTTGGTCCAGTGACCTTTAGTTTTCGGTTTTTCCGGTAATGATGACCTGCTCTAGGCGGTCACTGGACCAAAAATCAGCATTTGGTCCACTTAGTGGACTAATTTTCAAGTGTGACCAAAAATCGGACTAAATATCAAAGAGTGGTCACTTACCGGACTAAAAAAATATTTTTGCCGGAAATTATGTATCTATTACTAGTTTGCAAGTTTCATTTCCATCGCTGCAGGAGTGTCAAACCAATTCCTTTGATCTGTTTTCTACTATTTTGCAATCAAACGTATCTCTTTGTACAAATTATTGTTACTCCTACACGCCACGCCTTCTCGTTCTTAGTCCCACCTATTTATTTGTTTCAGTTAGTATTTAAAACTGAATAACGGGTATGTTTGACCTTGTTCAAATCATTTTTATTTCTTCTTATAGGATATTAGCTTTAAGTTTGAATTTGCTGCATTTGTAATATTATTTATGATACGATATCAAATATTTACGTCGACAAACATGCAGGTGTTATATGAATTTAGTAAGCGACCTCATTTTCTAGAAGGTGCAATCCCTTTGGGAAGTGGGCGAGCTGTTGTTAAGGCAACGACCTTTCATATAAGAGTGGCGAGGTGTTATGATAAGTGCTACTACACCAACTCGGTATTGAGTGGAAGCTCGGTGTTGAGTGCTGGGCTTCAGGGTTTTGGGTTTCGTTGGGATAATATGGACTTTATGGGTTCCCGACGATGGACAGGGTTATTGGCCCATGGTTATTATGGTAATTACCAAGAGTTCTAATATCTATGGTAACTTAGCATACATGAGGAATCCTAATTCTAAGTCCGTCGCTATTTATGGAATTATGTTTTTAATAGAAGAGGGAACCCTAGATTGTGAGTACTTTTCTTATCCATATAAAGAGAATTCAGATCTCATTCTTTTCTCTCTATTTTAGTTTTACATCATACGTTTTTAGCTGTCACATCTATCTCTCTTAAGCACTATCTGAATTAAGCATACACCAGTGCTGTCCACCGCCTGGCTTGGTTTTGTTTTGCAGGAAGGATCGATCAGATCGCTAGGAGCTTAGAGGTCTATTAGGTCGCTGACTGCATATCTGAGGTCACACTCCTACAAAAAATGCCATCGGAACTGGGTTATAGGCATCGGTTGTTGTCAAAAACCGATACCTATAGTCGCGCGGGGCCTTTTTTATAATTAAAAAAAGTTATATGCGTCGGTTTTTTTGTAATAAATAAAAGTTATATGCATAGGTTGTCCAAAGACAATCGATGTCTATATATCAATAGCATCGGTTGTTCCTCAACAACCGATGCGTATAATAATAAGATAACCGAAAAATTTCATTAAAATAAATAGACATCGGTCTTGGTCAAACAATCGATGCCTATATACTACGGGAAAAATCAATATGCATCGGTTTTTGGACGCCAACCGATGCCTATAATAGAAATAAATCCAGAAAATATATAATCATCGATTCATGTAGAGCAACCGATGCCTATAACCAAATACGAGCACCGATTCTGGATAGAACCGATGCCTATTCAAATTTAATTACGCGCCCATTCGCGGGAATAAAGGGTGAATATATGGCTGAGCAAAATTTTAAAACATAAAGCATCGGTTTTTCTGACATTAATCGATGCACATAATAAAAAAAATCCAAGAATTTCTGTAAAATAAATAGCATCGGTTGTTGATGGACAACCGATGCCTGGAACGAAACAAGAGCATCGGTTCTGTTGAAAAACCGATGCTTATTCAAATTTAATTACGCGCCACCACGGGAAGAAATAAGTGAATAAAAAACCGGCCTAAAAATTCCAAAACATTAAGCATCGGTTGTTTACTGATCCCGATGCATTTATATTAAAAAGTAATAATAGCATCAGTTTATTTTCAAAACCGATGCTAATTATTTTGGCATCATACAATATGCATCGGTTAAATTTTCGACAACCGATGCATATTATGAAATGCTGTCTTCTCTTAAAATACCGGCATTTTTAAAATTACTAAACAACTCATAATTCTGAATTGAGTCTTCACATTTATAATTGATGAACAAGAATTCAAAACTCCACTCAAATATCTTTCATCTTTGCTATTGAATTTGCAGTTGAAATTTTCGAAATTATCCGAAAACCTACCAGTCTCTTTGCAAATTGAACAAGGTATGTATTTATTTTTTTCAATTTATTGTTTTACATATAATTTATCTGCATTTAATCTGAAAAGGCGTGAAGCAGCATTAATGTTTATTTAACCTAGAATTGCAAGTGGTTGCTTTTCATGGAAATCGAAAAGGCATGAAGCATCGGGAAATTAAAAAGGCACTGAACTTGTTTGTATAAATACCCCTATTTGTGGAAAATATTAATCTTCACAACACCTTCTCGGAAATTGAAATTTAAAGCTCCATCTCAAAAAAATAAAAATAATGGCTGACAACACGATTTCGGGACCACTTCGCAAACTAATGGAAACTCAGGATAAACAAATTTTCCTGCTGATAAAGCAAATGCAGGAAGAACGTTCCCCCAGACATGCGGAACGTAGCCGAAAAGTTAGAAGCAATCACCAACATTCTGAGCAGTATAAATGCTCATTGGGGTGAGGTGGTGCTCTCCATCTCCAAGCTCGAATCTATTCTCATCACCAAGCTTGGTGAACGGTTTGATGGTGATAATGTTGGTAATTCTGAGGCAGGAACGAAGAGGAAGGCTGCCGACGCTTGATTTTTCTTCATGCATTTGTAATTTTTATTTTAGTTTTTTGCATTTATAACTTTTTTGACTTTTGGTAATTGGAATAAAAATCATTATACTAAATTGTTGTGTGATTTTTTTTATCTGTGCTACTTAATAGTAAGGAATAAAATAAAGTTTAGGTTTGTTTTGAACTTTTAAGGACTACAAACAAGTTCATCTGACTCATACATGTACATGTGAATCACCTAATAAAACATCATGTAAAACAAAATGTACAGCCTAATAACAGATATAATTATCACAAAATTTCTGCTACACATTAAACAGTAGATGGCTTCTTGGAGGAACACTTTGATTAGCACGGATTTGTCTTGATTTTTAGTAGTATTTTAGTTTAATTTTCTTATTGTTTTTGGTATAAGTTGGATAGTTTAAGCTTATTTTCGTATATTCGTACTTCCAACTTGTTTTACCACTTTTTGGTCTAGATTGATTTAATTAGGTGATATTTTAAAATTTTCACCTTATAACTAAGTAGCCGGAAGAGTTCAGCACGCAAAGGATGAAGTATGATGATCGAGAGACAAAGATCGAGCTTTCCGGTGAAGGAGTAGCAAGAATTTGATGCTGCCGATTATTTATAACGGGTTTTCATCTAGAACCGTTATAATAAGCAATGCCGATGCTTTCCGGCATTGATCGACGCACATGGTCGACGCAACTCTGTGTGAGCATCGACGTCGACCGACGCAAAATAGCCAGACCACCGACGCTGCCCAGCGCTACGCGCCAGACCTGCCGAGCCATCACTAGCATCGACTACCGACGTAGACCGACGCACCCGTCGACGTAAACGTGCTGAAAATGCATTTTTAGGGTTTCTTGTGCACCAATTCATGAAACAACTATATGAACCCTTCATATTTCGTATTTCCGACACGACTACCTAGGATTAGAGAGCACATAAATAACGCATCTACACATTTCGTTACGTAGTTGGAGATCGAGATTGAAGATCCAAGTTCCTTACGTTCAAGAGTCACTTCAAGTAAAGATCTTCGTTCCAACTCCGGATTCGTTGGAGATTTATATCACTTTTACTAGTTTCAATAAGTTTTCTAAACTCTTTATTACTTTCTTAGTTAATTTCTTAGTTAATTCTAGGATTAGATAAATTGTTCTTGATTTAATTTATGTTTGATACTTGGATATTTTGGATAATTTTAGTTCTTAATCTTTCAGTTTTTAAATTGTGTTTATTTCATGCCTGGATATTGGATAGTTGAATTCAATTTATTATGCAATTAAGCTCATATTATTCAACTACGTTTTTAAGATTCATGATAGTAATTGCTTTAGGTTAGCCGACAAGTTAGAAGCAATCACCAACATTGTGAGCAGTATAAATGCTCATTGGGGAGAGGTGTCGAATCTATTCTAATCACCAAGCTTGGTGCACGGTTTGATGGTGATGATGTTGGTAATTCTCAGGCAGGAACGAAGAGGAAGGCTGCCGACACTTGATTTTTCTTCATGCATTTGTAATTTTTATTTTTATTTTTTGCATTTGTAACTTTTTTGACTTTGGTAATTGGAATAAAAATCATTATATTAAATTGCTATGTGCTTTTTTTTTATCTGTGCTACTTAATAGTACGGAATAAAATAAAGTTTAGGTTTGTTTTGAACTTTTAAGGACTACAAACAAGTTCATCTGACTCATACATGTACATGTGAATCACCTAATAAAACATCATGTAAAACAAAATGTACAGCCTAATAACAGATATAATTATCACAAAATTTCTGATACACATTAAACAGTAGATGGCTTCTTGGAGGAACACTTTGATTAGCACGGATTTGTCTTGATTTTTAGTAGTATTTTAGTTTAATCTTCTTATTGTTTTTGGTATAAGTTGGATAGTTTAAGCTTATTTTTGTATATTCGTACTTCCAGCTTGTTTTACCACTTTTTGGTCTAGATTGATGTAATTAGGTGATATTTTAATATTTTTCACCTTATAGCTAAGTAGCCGGAAGAGTTCAGCACGCAAGGGATGAAGTATGATGATAGAGAGACAAAGATCGAGCTTTCCGGTGAAGGAGTAGCAAGAATTTGATGCTGCCGATTATTTATAACGGTTTTCATCTAGAACCGTTATAATAAGCATTGCCGATGCTTTCCGGCATTGATCGACGCACATGGCTGATGCAACTCTGTGTGAGCATCGACCAGAGCGTCGACCGACGCAAAACAGCCAGACCACCGACGCTGCCCAGCGCTACGCGCCAGACCTGCTGAGCCATCACTAGCATCGACTGCCGACGTAGACTGACGCACCCGTCGACGTCAACGTGCTGAAAATGCGTTTTTAGGGTTTCTTGTGCATCAATTCATGAAACAACTATATAAACCCTTCATATTTCGTATTTCCGACACGACTACCTAGGATTAGAGAGCACATAAATAACGCATCTACACATTTCGTTACGTAGTTGGAGATCGAGATTGAAGATCCAAGTTCCTTACGTTCAAGAGTCACTTCAAGTCAAGATCTTGTTCCACCTCCGGATTCGTTGGAGACTTTATATCGCTTTTACTAGTTTCTATAAGTTTTCTAAACTCTTTATTATCTATTATTTCTTAGTTAATTCTAGGATTAGATAAATTGTTCTTGATTTACTTTATGTTTGATACTTGGGATATTTTGGATAATTTTAGTTCTTAATCTTTCAGTTTTTAAATTGTGTTTATTTCATTCTTAGACATTGGATATTTGAATTCAGGTTATTATGCAATTAGGTTAATATTATTCAACTCCGTTTTTAAGATTCATGATAGTAATTGCTTTAGGTTATTCGATTTTACTTATTCTTAATAGATCCGTTGTTGCTACTTATGCTATTTGATTTAGTTTAATTATGCTTTTAAATTCTAGTTGGTAAATTAGTTAAGTTAATTAGTTTAATTTGAGTTCATGCTTTTTGAATTCGTAGTTAAAAATCAAAAACGAACAAAACCCCCAACTTGTATGTGTTTAATTATTATTGAAAAACACATCCGAGATACCGAACAGTTGTCCTCGAGAGAATCGACTTGAGTCAACTTACTACCCTACAAGTTCCCCGTACTCTTGCAAGCGAGCTTGAATGTTTAATTTAAAAATATATATTTGGGGTGCACAAAATCTTGAATCAAAATTTTAGCGCCGTTGTCGGGGACAACGAGTAGTATTCAAGGATGTTTTTCGTTTTATTTTCTCTTTGAGTTATTGTTTTCTTTTTATTTTGCAATTTGCTTGGATTTTTGACATTGGTGCGTTGAGTTGTTGTTGAGTGCATGCAGGGGAGGCGATCTCTTAGACCTGAACTTGCGCCATTACTCGACAATATTCACCTTCCAAAATAAGCACTATCAAGGCCTATCCCCATAAACCCATTTAATTATCCATTGCTACTACCATTGATCAAAACCAAGTTCCCGACACCATGTTAGGAGCTCAATCAATTCGAAACGGTGATTCCCCACCAACATCACCTCCACGTCACATTCGAAACGGGTATGGGAGTGAACCAATCATTATGCAAGGATAACCACAACCCCGAGCTTATTGGGCTAACTATCAGCAAAACATGGAGAATATGAGACGAGACGCGGGGAGAAATGAGGGAGTTAACTAACAGCATAACGAAGAACTAAATCGCCAACTTAATAACGTAGTCTATCATCTACCCAACATGGCAAATATAAGAAAAATTGAAGATAGAAACAACAATGTCAATCGTCAACGCAACATCGAGAACGTGGCATTAAGGAACGACGATTTTCATCAGCATAACGAGTATGTTAACAATCATGGATGGGTAGATGATTGGTTGGTAGATCAAAACCATGGCTATGAACAGGAGCATTTTGAAAGGAGATACGAGCGCGAGTATAATTATTAAATAAACGCATATGACGACCACTACGAGAGAGATAATGACCGAGTTAGAGAACCGAGGGGAGATAGAGCACCTAGTCAGTGCGATTTGGCGCATCCGAAGGTTGTACCTTTTAGGTTAGCTATTGTTCTTGGACCAACCGCAAGGGAAGTGGAGATTGAACCACATCAACTTAATTTACTCCTGACTTTCCACGGAGGTGATCATGAAGACCCTTTGGCATTTTTGAACTATTTTGCTGATGAAGTTGGCCGATTTGTGGTTAACGGCCTCAACCAAGAGGAGGTGCAAATGATTTGTTTCCCTTATAGCATGAAGGACAAGGCACAGTCATGGTTAATATCCCCAGGACCTGGATCGTTGACTGATTGGGAGATGATAAGTGAGAAGTTCTTAAAGAAGTATTATTCAGCACAAACAACGGGGCATCTTCGAAGGCAAATTGCTACCTTTGATTAGTTGGAGGGAAACTTATTTCATGAAACGTGGGAGCGTTACAAGGTGCTTTTGAAAGCTTGCCCCCACCATAACTACTCTCCGGAGATGACTAACCAATTCTTCTTTGATGGATTGTTGGACCATGGAAAAAGGGAAGTTGAAATAGTGGCAGGAGGAGACTTCGGAGATTTAACGGCCCCCGAGGCAAGACGAGTGTTGGAGAAGCAAAGCGAAAAATCTCGAAAAACCAACTCTCGGCCTCGTAAATTAAAAGTTAATGAGGTATCCATCCTCGATCCTGATTTAGATGACGGCAAATTAGTGAAGGCAATGTGTGAGTAGATATTTGATGAGAAATTGGTAGCTTGGAAAGCCGAGTGGGCGAGCAATGCCTCTTGAAAGAAGATTGCTGCGATGTGTCACCAATGCGGATCCCACGAACATTTAGCAGACATGTGCCCGCTCAACAGTGAACATTAAGAAGATATTAACGCTGTCCACAATTTTTCATATCAACAACATTCAGGGCAGCAACCCTCTAAGAGATTCAATGCGCAACGTGATTCTCCCCTTTTTAAGTGGGGCCCAGGAAACCCAGATTATATGCCACCCGATCCGCAATACGCACCACCACATGCGCAAACACCACTGCCACCACCTCAAAATAATTTCCACACGCAAGGGCAGGTGTCTACTACAGTTCAATCAACTTATCAGCTATTGGTTTGGCAGCAGAATCAAGTGGCCGAAACTATTAAAAATAGGGATGGACTCGCGCAAGTTCGTAATGATATCGCTGACATGAAAAAGGTTATTCTTGATAATACAGCTGGGCAAAGGAAACTAGAAACAGTAATAGGTCAATTATTGACCCACCTAGATGGACTCTCAAACGAGAAGGGTAAACTTCCGAGCCAAGCAGAACAAGCGTTGGCGGTTCATGTCCTTCGCAATGGAAAGAAGATCGATAACGGAATAGTTGACCAAGATGACGAGGTCAAAATCGAGGACAAAACACCAACTCCTAGCAAGAGCGATGTTTCTAAACCAGTAGATCAGCGGCATAAATCCTCTAATAGATATGTTCCTAGATCGGACGATTCCGAATGACGTCCTTGGCAAAGACGATGCTCTTTAACCATCACCGCCAAGTCAATTGACGACACCGATCAAGGATGCTATTCCTTTTCCAAACCATTTGTGTCCAGCTAAAGAGAACAAAAGATTCATGGAACTATATAACCTTTTGAAAAACGTCAATATTAACTTGCCGCTTTTGGAGGTAATCAAAACAATGCCCGCCTATGTGAGATTTTTCAAAGAACTTTCTTCAAGGGAGAGACGCTTGGAGACAAATCAATATGTAACATTGCCAAAGTAAGGAAGCGCAGTTTTCAAGAAGCCATTACCACCTAAGGAACTCGATCCTGGAAGTTTTTGCATTACTATTTCGTTGGCTAATGGAAAAACAACAAAAGGAATGTTGGATCTTGGAGCAGGAATTAATCTAATGCCTTATTCACTTTATCAAGAATTTGATCTTGGGCCACTGAAGCCGACGATCGTGCAACTACAGTTGGCCGATCGCTCAATTTGGCTACCTTTAGGGATGGTTGAAGATGTTTTAGTACAGGTTGGAAATCTAGTAAATCCGGTTGATTTTGTGATCTTGGACGTTGGCGAAGTGCCGACTGGGAGCATGGAGCATACCATTTCATTGGGGCACCTGTTTATGTCTACCACCCATACTTTGATTGATGTTCACAAAGGAAGAATGGCGATGATTGTTTTAGGCGAATCAGTGACATTTTCTCTGAAAGAAACTCAAAACACTCCTACCCCTGCCATGCAAGATGATTGTTTGTTGTTTGATCCCGTTGCTTCATGTATCCATGAGCTAAAAGGAGTCACGGTTTTGGACAAATTAGGCGACTGGGATGATGCCGGATTTCCGAGAGAGGTGGGAGATACACTAGAAGATGACTTAAGTGAGGAGTTTGATGAGTTTGATGACGATAAGCATTTGAGTGGGGAGGATTTGATCGAGTTGCTAGGAATCGACATAAGTTATATTATTGAAGAATTCCAAGATGACTTGGATGTGAAGAATGAAGCACCTAAGATCGAGCCAAGGGTGGAGTTTAAGCCACAAACAAATCATTCGAAGTACGATTCCCTCGACCCTAACAAAAATTTTAAACGTTCAAAGAACAAGGGCAAGTCATATATCAACGATTGGACAAGGAATAAGAAGAAATCGAAAGAGGTTCGCACCAAGAAAGTTAAAAACTTGCAGTATGAGGATGGCCAATTAGTGTTGTATAATCACGAACGTAAGTTTGATCCAACTGATCTCAAGGCCGCATGGAGTGGACCGTTCATAAAAGAGATGGATGAGTATGGAGTAGCTACGTTATACGATGAGGTCGTAAAATCATCTTTTCAAGTTCACAAACATAGATTGCAGCCTTATCGCGACGGAAGGAAGAAGAATCAAGATCCTAAATTGGTGGTGATGGGAGATCCACCACAAATTTGGAAATAATCGCACATTATAGCGTTGAGCAAGCGACTTAAAATTTGCACTTCTCGGGAGGCAACCCGAGCTTCCTATAACCTTATGTATTTTATTTTAAGTTTATTTCATGATTTATTTTTGTTGTTATCTTTTTAGAACAGATGGAAAGACTCAAACGAGGAGAATTAATCAATCAAGCGAAGGGAAATCCGACCAGACAGCAGGCGTCGGTCGACGTAGGCATCGACGCTCTGGTGTGCACGTATGGCCGAGGCATTGCCAATGCACCTGCCGAGAAACCTCTCTGTGTGCGTCGATGTGCACAGCGTCGGCCGACACACCCGTCGACGCTTGGCCCAGATTCGACCCTACCCGCCCGGATGATGGCCGACCCGTGGGATTTGACCCCCTCACTCTTTAAAACCATCCCCAACCCTCTTTTTCTCCTCTTCTACACCATAAAAATAAGTTTTTCTAAAAATTTTCTTCCCTTTTTCTTCTACTTATTTCTTTAAATTCCAACAAATCATAGAAAACCTTTGCAAATTTATCAACCCTCTCATAATATATAGACACCATTCTTCATAAACTTCAGATTTGTGTTTTTAAACAGGGGGAGGAAAGTTCAAGCTTAATATTCCAGGTTGGGTTCGTTTTAACTTCGATTACCAAGGTACTTCGCTTGAACCTTCTTTGGGTACGTTATTATTGTTGTTTGGTTGAGTTGAGGTGCTTTTGGATTCAAGAAATATCTTAGTTCATAGTTTCTTGAACACGTCCGCCAAGTGCTCTATGAAATTCCCCAAAGAGCAAAAAGTTCAAGATTTCCACTTTTTCATCCGAATTTTGCTCACTATGTTTGGTGCGGTTAAGAGGAAGGCTTCCTCGGGAAAACGCAAGAATATCTCGGGGAGATACAATGCCCCGTTCCCTATTTACGATAGTGATGAGGGAATGATGTTCGAATCTTATCGAGGTTGGGAAATGGCTTCTCATAGGACTATTCATGTTAACAACATAGAGGAGCAAGCATTAACGGTTTGGAGCACCATGCTCAAGTTCTCGACTACATCGAAGGTCTTGGTTGCGAGGTATTCATCCGGATGGAATTGCCCGGTTACCGCGAGCTCATGTATGAATTTTATTCGACCTTGCACATTTATCGTGATAAAACTTTCAAGTGTCGACTTGGTGGGAAAGTGATTGAGGTTAATGAAGATGTTTTCGGTGAGATTCTCGGATTGCCTACCAAGGGTGTTGACCCGATTCACGACAATAAGGAGTTCAACCTTTCCACTTTTTGGGCAGAAATAACGAGGGGGAATACGGGGGATTGCAAGTGGTACCCTTGTGCATGGATTGGCGATGAGGCCGTGTACATTGCTTATAAGATCCTTGCTCAAGCCATTTTATGCAAGGAGGAGGCGACGAATGTGACCAAGCCAGAGCTTTTAGTTCTTCATTGTCTACTTAACGATCACCGGCCTCGGCTTTACCCTTTATTCATAAACGGACTTTACAACGTAACCAGAGGAAAACCGGGTAATCAGAAATTGCTCCTCACGTTCTCACCTTATATCACCGCCGTCACTTTGGGTTCGATCCGGCTGATAGCGCCTTTTCTCATCTCGGGTTATCTTATCTCTTGGTAATGCGTGTTCTGGATACTAAGGCAAAGAATGTTGGACACGAAGGATCCTCATCACGTAATATCAACGAGGATAATGAGGAGGTTCTACAAGCGATCGCATATGACGATGATGGCCCGAGTCCTGATTGGGGTCGATTTATCGAGGAGAACCGAGATTTTCAAGAGCAAATGTTCGAGAGATTTCAGTTAATGGAAACAAAGTTCGACACTAGTGACCGCCATAATTGGTGAAGCCTTCGGAAGATCAATGCTCGTCTCTCTCACCTCGAGGAACATTTCGACGCCGTTTACCCGCCTCCTGCCACCGAGACCCCGCCAGAGATGGACATTGTCGGCAATCTTACCGATGACCTTTCCGCCGAGTTCTAATATCCTTTATTTATTTATTAAAAAAAATAATTTAAAACTAGTTAGTTTGTTCTTTGTTTTCTTTGTTTGTTTATTTTTCTTAGTTTTAATCCAGACATTCCAATCACGGCGACAGATGATTGCACAAGTTCCACATGGAGCTGCTCGACTATTTTACACCTCAGGGATGTTTTCTCGTTCCTTGCCTCTTTTTATCTTTATAAGTTTTTGTGGAAATACGAAGATTGCCAGTTTTTTAGGAGGGGGAGATGGTCGAGCGTGATTTGTATTTCATAATTTGTGCAAAATTTTTAAAGCTTTATAGTCTGTAATAACTAAGTACTTAACGTGATTGATTGCTATTTACGCGCTAAATTGTGTTTGTCTGGATTACCTGTCGAATTTAACTAATTATGATTTGATATTCTCGTCTTTGAGCGTGTATAAGTGCATAAAATTTTTTAAATTATATATATTGTAAAATGGTACTTGGACGCAATTCATTTCGCAAAACCTTAAAAGCAGCGTCAATTCAAATGAGTGATTATCATCTTTGCATATGCTTTAATAAGATTCAGTCTTGATATCTCTTTGAAACCGCTGTGTGTAGTTGACTTTGAAAATGAGGATAAGGAACAGAAAAAAACCTATTTTCGGCCATATCCATAAATTTTAGCCACTATAAATTCCAAATGAGCCAATCATAGCCAAATTATCCATGCTTATAGCCCTGAGTGATTTTATTGAGTTGACCCCTACAAACCCATTAAAAGCGTGGGGTAGGAGTTAGTTAATTATATTGGTTATTAGTGTTTTGTGATTTTTATAAGGGATTTATGATTTTGTAATAATATTAAGGACCACCATCCTTGAAAAAAAAAAGAAAAAAAGAGAGACCCCATAAATAAATAAAAAATAAAAGGGGGATGATCGACGAATTCTCGACGCGCTATTTCAGAATCCGTCTTCGCAAGAGTACAGAGCCAGTTGTAGGGCGGCGAGTTCTTCCCGAGTCGTGTCTCTCGAGGATGGATGCTATCGGCTTATCGGTTTCTTATTTGCTCTTATTATCGATTGTAATTAAACTAATCTAAACTAGAAAAGCAGTAGTCATTGATTTGGTTTGAGTTTTTATAACTAAACTTTAAATTGAAATAGAAGTTTTAAAAGCATTAAAATGTGAAAAGGGAATTAAAGCTTACTTAAAAACGATTAATCTAAACTAGCTAACTAAGAAAGCTTATAATTTGAATTAAGGAAAAGGGAGGGAAAACTAAAGTCTTGCTTATTTGAAAAAGTCAACAACATTAATTTAACAAAACTCAAGGTTTAAGAAGGTATGTTTTAATAAAGGCTTCTAAAAAGTTGAGAAATTGATCTAAACTAGCAAACAACTTAAAAGCATAAGTTCAAAAGTTCAAAAGCTCAAAAGCTATAAAATGAAAAGTAAGTAAAATTGAGAATCTAACAACAACTACTCTACGATCCACACACCAAAACAAAGATTAAAGCAATAACATGAAAACAAAAAAAGATAAATAGAGAAGTACTACCAAGTATATGAATTCACAAAAGCTTGAAAAGGAAAGCTTGATCGTCAACAATGGTTATAGCACTTGAAGGATTCTTCACCAAAGAAAATACCAAACAAAAGCTTCAACAACTAGCTAATGAAGATCTAACACTTAACTAAACTAGAGCTAATTAACTAATTACTAGATTTTAAATTGATCAAATGAAAAGGAAAAGATTTGTCTATGGTTGAAGGAGCTCTCCTGGGGAAGAAAAATCTTTCTGCAAGTTGTCTCCTGGTGAAATGACGTTGGTTCTTTTTATCCTTAACGCAGGGGCAAAAATGCCCAAAAGCAGCGGAAAATTTGCTTTTCAGTCGATCGACTATAAAGCAGTCGATCGGTCATGTCGGCAGTCGATCGACTGTGCTGTCCAAAATGGCTAAAGTCCCTGGAATGCAGTCGATCTTGGGATTTCAGTCGATCGACTAGAAAGCCAGTCGATCGACTGCACTTCCAGTCGGTCGACTGGATTGCTGCACCCGGCTTGATTTCTCGTTCTTTTCACGTCCGCTAGTTTATCGAGCCTCGTCCGTTGCGCTTCCTTGCTTGTCCGTCCATTCTCGAGTCGAGTGAAAATGATCCCAAACGAGCGTGGGCTCCTCTTAGACGTCCTATGGTCAAGAGAAAAATGAAAGAGTGAAAAACTACGAAAACTAATAAAAATGTACAAAAACTATGAAAACCTAGAAATAACGAAAAAATAGCCAACTCGACTCCTAAAACACCTAAAAGCAAGCGAAACACATGCAACGTGATACAAAAATGGTAACAAAAATATGTACAAAAATATGCAAATCAGGGGAAATATAAAAAAAAAAAGAGAAAAAAAAGAGAGAACAAAAAGAAAAAAAAGAAAGGATGGTGAGTCTTGTTGAATCGTGTTGAGTAATTGCCTATGCGCTTAATTTAAGGCTTGAGTTTATTGTTTATTTTAGTGTAAATCCTATTATTTAAAAGGCAAAGAGTTGTGTTTGTAGAAGAAGCCTGTTATAGGCTTCAATTATGTTTAAGTGGTTTGAGCTACAAGTCGGTTTTAGAGTATCGAGTTGAGAAATAGCCTAAGTTTAAAGGCTACGGTATGAGAGTTAAGTGAGGTTTTTCTTTTGAGCGAGGTGAAGCAAATTGCTTCGTGATTAGAATAGTTTGGTGGGTTATTGATCATGTTAGATCATGAGTTAGCCACACGACTTATATATTCCGTACCTGTCCAAATAGCCTTACATTACAACCCAAAAAAGACCTTTTCCGATTCTTAGTTCGACAACACACTTAATTTGCGATTGAAAAGAGATTGATTTTCCGTGCTTATTTATTGTGCATGTATTTGTATGATTTGAGTGTATACACGTCCTATGCAGCATTGCTTGAGTGCTTTTGAGCGAGACCCATATATTACCCTTTTGAGAGAATGCATGATTTTGTTTATGAAGCGACAATGTAATAAGGGTGGAGTGTTTAAAGTTGCGTGACTTGTATCTATATTTTCAAAATTATGTATGTAGCATAGCACGACTCATTGCTTGAACTGATTTTCTTTCTTATTATACTTTGAATCTAGCGTCTGTTCGAGGACGAACAAACCAATAAAGCATGAGGTAGTTGATTAGCAAGGATTTCTCTTGATTTTTAGTAGTATTTTAGTTTATTTTTCTTATTGTTTTTGGTATAAGTTGGATAGTTTAAACTTATTTTTGTATATTTGTACTTCCAGCTTGTTTTACCGCTTTTTGGTCTAGATTGATGAAATTAGGTGATATTTTGATATTTTTCACCTTATAGCTAAGTAGCCGGAAGAGTTCAGCACGCAAAGGATGAAGTATGATGATCGAGAGACAAAGATCGAGCTTTCCGGTGAAGAAGTAGCAAGAATTTGATGCTGCCGATTATTTATAACGGTTTTCCATCTGGAACCGTTATAACAAGCACTGTCGACGCTTTCCGGCACTGATCGACGCACATGGACGACACAACTCTGTGTGAGCGTCGACCCATGGAGCGTCGACCGACGCAAAATAGCTAGACCACTGACGCTACCCAGCGCTGCGTGCCACACCTGCCGAGCCATCACTAGCATCGACTGCCGACGCACCCGTCGATGCCAACATGCTAAAAACGCGTTTTTAGTGTTTCTTGTGCGCCAAGTCATGAAACAACTATATAAAACCTTCATATTTTGTATTTCCAAATAAATAATGCATCTACACATTTCGTTACGTAGTTATAGATCGAGATTGAAGATCCAAGTTTCTTACAATCAAGAGTCACTTCAAGTCAAGATCTTCGTTCCAACTCCAGATTCGTTGGAGATTTTTATCGCTTTTACTAGTTTCAATAAGTTTTCTAAACTCTTTATTGCTTTCTTAGTTAATTTCTTAGTTAATTCTAGGATTAGATAAATTGTTCTTGATTTACTTTATGTTTGATACTTGGGATATTTTGGATAATTTTAGTTCTTAATCTTTCAGTTTTTAAATTGTGTTTATTTCATGCTTGGATATTGGATATTTGATATCAAGTTATTATGCAATTAGGTTCATATTATTCAACTCCGTTTTTAAGATTCATGATAGTAATTGCTTTAGTTTATTCGATTTTACTTATGCTTAATATATCCGTTGTTGCTACTTATGCTATTTGATTATTTTAATTATGCTTTTAAATTCTAGTTGGTAAAATTAGTTAAGTTAATTAGTTTTATTTGAGTTCATGCTTTTCGAATAAGTAGTTAAAAATCAAAAATAAACAAAACCCCTAACTTGTATCTGTTTAATTATTTTTTAGAAAACCATCCGAGATACCGAACAGTTGTCCTCGAGAGAATCGACTTGAGTTAACTTACCACCCTACAAGTTCCTCGTACTCTTGCGAGTGAGCTTGAATGTTCTAATTAATAAATATATATTTGGGGTGTACAAAAGCTTGAATCACACTTGTCTTTCGATAATCGACTTTGGTTTTCTTAACTTAATAATATACATAATTATTATAATTAGTTGAATTTTTTATCTCAAAGTTAATTATAATATAATATGAATTCTAACACTATATAAATGTTTTCAAGAAAACAGAATAAAAACAACAAAAGAAAGTAATTAATAAGTAAAATAAATTATGAACAGATATACATGCATTTAAATTTTCTGGTAAATTAATTTTATGTTTCTTTGTTAGTTTTTTTATTAAGTTCTTAATTCAATTGTGCAGCGGCAGAGAATGGATCGAAGTTGAATATATGGTAGACGTAATACACTCTAATATATTCAAGGGGTTGAAAGCTTTCTTAGATTTGCTGTGGAGAATAAAGCTAAGACTGCTTCGGAGATGATTGTGTGTCCTTGTGTTGATTGCAAAAATCTGAGACAATTTCGGACTACTGACCAAGTGAAGAGCCATTTGATACGTCGTGTTTTTAAAGAAGGTTATTCACGATGGATATGGCATGTTGAAAATTTACCTGGTAATACAGCTCACTCGAACGCTCCGTCTATGTATGGTACTAATGATAGTAACAGAGACCGACGAGGATGTAGACAGTGATCGATTAGATGAACGATTGCATGATATAGGAGGTGATATCAATAATGTTGCTGCGTTTGGAAGATTATCTGCTGATGCTGGGAAACCGTTGTACCCTAACTGTACCAAATTTACAAAGTTATCGTTCATGCTTAATCTATATAACAAAAATGCGAAGAGTGGATGGAGTGATACGAGTTTCTCGGGGTTACTAGAGCTTCTAAAAGATGCGTTTCCTAATGAGAACGATCTTCCCACTTCAAACTACGAGTCAAAAAAAAAATGTTGTGCCCTTTGGGTCTGGAGATCGAGAGGATACATGCATGTCCAAATGATTGCATATTGTATCGGAATGAATTCAATGATCTGCGGGACTGCCCAAAATGCGGGGAATCGCGCTATAAAAAAATAGGTAGTGATGATGGTGGGCTTGTACAAAAAAAAGGTCCTCTGGCCAAGGTGTTGTACTATCTTCCGGTTATTCCAAGATTCAAACGGTTCTTTTCAAATGCTAAGGAAGCGAAGAATTTGCAGTGGCATGCTGAAGGAAGGAAGAAGGATGGAAAACTAAGACATCCGGCCGATTCTCCGCAATGGAGAAACATTGATAGTAAGTTTCCCGAATTCGGTAGTGAGAAGAGAAATCTTCGGCTAGGACTTTGCACGGATGTAATGAACCCATATGGAAACATGAGCAGTCGTCATAGTACTTGGCCAGTTCTTTTAACAATTTATAACCTTCCTTCTTAGCTATGCATGAAGCGTAAGTACATCATGTTGTATTTGTTGATATCCAGAGCTAAGCAACCAGGGAGTGACATAGATGTGTACTTGGCACCTCTTATTGAGGATTTGAAAAAATTATGGAACGAGGGTGTGACCGTCTTTGATGCTTATACTCAAACAAATTTCACCTTACGAGACATGATATTTTGCACGATCAATGATTTTCCAGCCTATGGTAACTTGTCAGGTTATGCAAATAAAGGAGCTAAGGCATGCCCCATTCGTGAAGATGAGAAAAGTAGTATTTTGCTGAAAATGGTAGAAAAAATGTGTACATGGATACCAGGGCCTTTCTCCCAAGTGAGCATCCTTATATAAAAAAAAAAGAAGATTTTCAATGGGAAAACTCTGGACCGAGTTGCTAGATCGCCATTATCCAGACGTGTGATTTACGATCGTGTTTAAGATATTGATGTTGAGTTCGGCAAACTTTCTAAAATTGTCTCAACGGGTGGTTGGAAGAAGAAATCCATATTTCAGGGTCTACCATACTGGGAACATTTGTTGGTTAGACATTTTATAGATGTGATGCATGTTGAGAAGAATGTATGTGACAGTGTTATTGGAACATTATTAAACATTCCCGGTAAGACGAGAGATGGTATTAACTCTAGACAAGACTTGGTGGAAATGGGGATACGGGAGAAGTTAGCTCCAAAAAAAAAAACTGACAAGTGAACTTACCTACCTCCAGCTTGTTATACCATGTCAAAAAAAGAGAAAATCTGTTTTTGTGAGTGTTTGAATAAAATCAATGTTCTTTCTGGTTATTCTTCGACTATTAAAAGCTCGTTTCAATGAAGGCCCTAGAATTGGTTGGTATGAAATCTCATGATTGTCATATCTTAATGCAGCACATACTACCGGTTGCAATTCAAGGCTCATTACCAAGAGATGTGAGGTCCAGGCACACAAACTCGTATTGCAACACATTTCCGAGGTCCATCCATACCTTGACCGACACATGTCCATTTTAAAACATCAGAACCCTTCGAGGGATGAAATATGGGTGACCAGAGAACATAAACGCACATTTTATGAATGGTTCAAAGAGACAATAATGCAAGAGTTATCTAGGACACCTAATAACATCCCCGAAACAGTCAAGTGGTTTGCATTAAGCCCTGCTTCACATGTGAGGTGTTATGAAGGTTATGACATCAATGGGTATACGTTCTACACGAAACGCCAGGATGATAAAAGTGTGCTGCATAATAGTGGTGTCTTAATAGTTGCATTAACGAGCGATTATTCGAGTGCGAAAGGAAAAGGACCAGTCGATGCTTCTATGTTGTTCTATGGGGTCATTGAGGACGTTTGGGAACTTGACTATAAATTGTTCAAGATTCCTCTTTTTCGATGTAGTTGGGTCGACAACGGACGGAGTGCGAGGGTTGATGATTTGGGATCCACTTCGGTTGATTTTAGTCTGCCAGGGTATTGGGATGATCTATTTATACTTGCATCACAAGCAAAAAAAGTCTTATATTTCTGATCCTGCCGATTCTAGGTGGTCTTTGGTCCTCCCCAGCAAAATGAGTATTGTTGGTGTTAGCAATGTCGTAGATGAAGACGAGTACGGCCACTTCGATGAAACCGCACCATTTTCCATTGTATTAATGAACCTCCAATAACCTTAGGTGATGGTTATATTCGTTGTGACCATGGAGAAGGAGAGTTGGTTGAAAACAAAGATTAATGCACTAAACCTGTAAGATTATTTTTTGGGACGGTGAAATTTACTTGGTCATAATAAGTTATAACAGTTGTTTCTGACTCATTTTTTTGTCTGAATTATAAACAAACATTCTTATGCTTGGAAGTAGCTTCATGCGGTGTTAAGAATCGACTCATCACTGTGTCTTCATCTCCATGGTGGTTGCATTGTGTTTTTTATTTTATTTTAGTATTATTATTGTTATTATTATTATTATTATTATTATTATTATTATTATTTTGTGTGTGGTTAAGACACACACACACACACACACACACACACACACACACACACACACACACACACACCTTTTATTGTTATTTCAGTCTGGTTTTGTTATTGGTGAGCTCCCTTTGTTCTGGTGGATTTGGTTCTTTTACCAAAATAGCAAGTTATGAAAGACACTATGTAATTTCATATAGACAGTTTAAGAATAAATTTTTAGTTTTAACCTAAGTGAAATATGGTTGAAATCCACATCCCAAGTGTTTTTTGTTTTTTGTAATGATCTCTTGTGTAAGTATGAAATTTGGAAGTGTTTGTATTGTAAATATAAGTTTTGAACAGGGTTTATTTTGTAAATATTGAGTTATTTTGGGTAGATGTATATTTACCCATAAAATTCAAACCCGTGCCCAAACAATAAGCTTTGTTCTTGATTTTCATGCCAGAATATGTCAATAGCATCGGTTTTTAACATTATCAACGAAGCTTGAAGTGTGTCTAAAGTTTTGCATTTTTTGGCATCTCAGATATATCCTTAAACGAATATAGTTTTGTTAGATCTATATTGATATGTATATATGCCAACAAAATGCTGTTTTTAATAAATTTATCTTGTAATCATAGGTTTAAAAATAGAAATAAGCATAAAATTATTTGAAGTGAGTTGTTTCCTATGGACATATTTTAAGCATCAGTTGTAATGGTAATAACCGATATTACTGTTAGGATCTTAGGAAAAATTAAAAAAAAAAACAAAAACTTTAGATGGGCTACGGGCAGCCCCTAGCCAATCCGATTAAAGATCAAAGCCCGGGTCACGCGCCATGTCCATCAAGTAAAGCAGTTCTAGGCCCAGTCGAGCCCAATAGTTATTCCCCGAACCAGGGGTCGATTCCGAATGGCCCAAGGGAGGAGAACATTTTTAAGTTGCCAGATTCCCTTTTAGAAAGGCGACGTGGGATATAGGAGATTATGAAGTAAAGGAAGCTGCTGGTGGGAAGGAATAAAAAAGCAGCTATTGAACCCTTGTTGTTACATTGAAGATTGTTCCTTTTCATGCGGTGTCCCAAAATATGATGTATGCCAAACGATTGTTGTTAATAATTGTCAGTTTGAATGGCTTTGTAATTTTTTTGTTCTCGAATGTTTTTTTGCTGGTCGTTCAAATTGCTTTCTTTTTCCAACTGGTTGCTACCATTATTTTATAAGGATCGGTTATACAACTCGCTTCAAAACCGATGCTTAAAATTTATTAATTGCATCAGATGGTATACAGACAACCGATGTATTTAATCTTAACAACCAAATAATTTTCAGGCTCACTGGGTAGCTGGAGCACTTCGTCTACTCAAAAATTATTTTTTTTTAAACTGACTTATTTAAGAGCAAGACATTCCAGCACAACACTCACAAATTAGGAATACCCTCGTTAGTATATACACTAAGTCATGATTTTCTTTATTTGCCATTTGCCTCAAAATCTTGTGAAAGATTTTTTTGGTATAAATGTGGAATGAGTTTATTGGGAACATACAAATAATTAATGTGTGACCAACTAATATAAGGGTAAATTTGGAACTACAAAATGCAAATTTTGCATGTTTCCCAATAAAAAATAGGATTTTGTCTTCAATTTATATCTGCAGGGAGTAGTAATCATTTCATATAATTAGTAGAAGGTGTCAATAGCATACCATTTTCACGCAAGCTGAAATTAAGTGTCAATGTAATTTGTGGTTTGAGGTCATGTCAATTAAATGATCAATTTCATAGTCTTTTGAGCTCCCCAGCCTCTTACATTTTCTATTTAAATCTGCCATCACAATTTCAACTCACTTTTCTCTTCTTTTGTAATACCTACATATTTTCTTAATCATATATATATATATAATGTCGAGCTCGGGCTTCGGAAGCAGCGACGACGAGGCTGGTCCATTCGACCTCGTAGAACAACTCGAGGCGGAGATACTCCGCCTCAAGAAAGACTTTGTGAATCAGTTATTCCACATTGTTGAAATTCTTCTCGAGAGCCAACACTATGAGCAAGAGAGGGACCGCTTGGCAGCTGAGAACGAGGTGTTGAAAAAGAAGCTGACGAAGTATGAAGATAAATGAAACTGTTGTTCTATTTTTTTTTATTTTTTTTTAATTTCTTTATGGTTTATTAATGAAATTTTCGTTGTGTGTTTTCATTCTTTCTTGATGTTGTGGTTTATTAATGAAATTTCCATTTTGTGTTGATATCCTCTACCATTATTTGCCTTTTTCATCCTTTAATTCTTGATGTTGTTTAATTCTTGAACATGAAAAGGTTGCTTTTTTATTCCTTCCCACCATCAGCTTCCTTTACTGCATAATCCCCTATCCCACATCGCATTTCTAAGAAGAATTATGGAAACTTAAAAATGTTCTCTTCCCTTGGACCATTCTGAATCGACCCCTGGTCCGGGGAATCACTATTGGGCTTGACTGGGCCTAGAACTGCTTTGCTTGATGGACATGGCGCGTGGCCCGGGCTTTGATCTTTAATCAGATTGGCTAGGGCCTACCCGTAGCTCGTCTAACATTTTTTTCCTAAGATCTTAACAGTAGCGTCGGTTATTACCATTACGACCGATGCTTAAAGTATGTCCGTAGGATCGGTTTGTATGAAAACAACCGATGCATATAATATTGGTTGACATTCTTTCCCGCGTTTTTCTTACCATCGATTAATATGCATCGGCTCTTGTCAAATAACCGATACCTAACCCTAATTTTTACGATATTATTAAACCCTCGGAAAACACAAAATCGGCCTTGAAAAATTCATCCACACATCTTGCGGAATTATCTTCTATCCCAGATTAAGGATGACTTTAATTCTGACATTCACCAAGACCATCCTCATGCCGCTGTCACGTTTCATGGTATATGTGATTTTATTTCATCCTTTTTTTTTCTTTTTCTGTTCTGATATATATTTTCTGATTTGTGTTGTATGATTTTTTGTAATTCTGAATAATTATCGACACAATTGCCGCATATCCCACGGAAAATTGTCCATTTTACTGCAGAGCTTCCGAGCAAGGATTTTAAATTGTGCAATCCCATTGGGCAGACTTGGGATGTCACGGTGGAGTTGTTTGGTGAAGATGGTGACCAGGTTTGTTCTCTTCATATCTAACTCAAGTTTGTTGATGAACAACTTTTGCGTGTTAAGAACCTTTATTCGATTTGTGTTATTTGTGGTCTTCTGTGTTAAAGACGGTGATACGACTGATTATGAAATGTATTTCTTCGTATGGATATAATAATATCATTCTTGATGTGTGGTTTAAGTTTTCGCAAACTAGATACGACTGAGAGTTTGTATTTATACTCTATTTTTTATTTGTTTGTTTTTTTGTTTATTGTAGGTGCAGTTCAAAGGGGAGTAGCTCAGTTTTGTGGAGGACAAAAAAATTAGAGAGGACTATTCCGTTGTCTTCATAAATAATGAGCCTTATGTTTTTGACGTAATAGTCTTTGACGGCAAAGGCGTTACAAGCAATCTCTTTATAAGTGTGAAAGATCCTGACATTGAGCTGACTCATTTTCCTTCTTTCAAAGTAATAGTATCGAAGAATGTTCTAGAGCGTGGACGAACAGTAAGTTGAAGATTTTTTAAATTATATGCAACTAATACACTTTCCACCAATTAATGATTTGACGTTAGCAGCTTCTAATCATGCGAGCTTTTTATAGGCCATTCCAACGAACTTCTGGACTGAGCATGTGGTCCGAGGAGGTAATGGTCATCAGGTGAAGGCTACAATTATAGGGTTGCTGATCAATGTTGGGTTTTTGATGTATCAAGCTGGGCATCAGATGGTCGCCTTGTCCTTACCGGATGCCAGGAGATGCTTGAAGACTTATGTTTGCCACTCAAATCAACCTTCGACCTTCATATCGTGGATCTCCCATCTTTAGTTTTGTTTTGTCATTGCAAATTTAGATGTGTTTTGGATGGAATCAGATGTAATGGGGAATTGTTTTATGTTTGGACTATGTGAATGCTTAATCTGTTGCAGTAATGGTTGTTATGAGGCCAAAAATTAATTACTTTATAACCTTTTTATTTATGTGCTAGGCATTTAATAACCTCTAAGATTAGTTTATTTGTTCTCTTCTCCTAGCGTTTATTAACGAATCCCCTGTGTTCGACTAAATGATTGAGAGTTGCTCTATTAATTTAAGATTCCATTTTCTAACTTCTCTGTAAAATAAGAAACCTAAAAATTGGATTAATTTATCTTTCGATTAAAAAACACAACATATGAACAACGGAACAATCACATTAGCAAATTCCCTTTCTCGATTTCGGAACCCTAGCAAGTCAAACAATAAACGGCGTACAACACACTAAAACCACATACACCCTAGAGACACCTTTAGTTGTTTTTGATCAAGATAACAAACCAAGTAATCAAAAGCGCCGTGCACAACCAACGTTCCTGATTTCGCTTCTTCTTAATATATTCTTCAAGCTTACAATTTTCAGCTGCAAGTGTTTTCAGGTTTGTTTCCTGCTTCTTCACATCTAATTCAAGTCTCTTTACATCAGCCTCCAACACTTGAACTTCAGCTTCAATCTTATTTGCTCGTCTTAAATACCCGGTAATAATTTGAGTAGCTCTTGGGCACAGTGGGTCCTCAAGCCATTTGAAGAAATTGCACCCTTCAGTCTCGTACAATATTATTTACTCCAATCAAAATTAATGCAAACAACCCCTTTAACTACGAAAAATGAAGGCTATCGGAAAAATCAAGCAAAAGGACGACACACCCACATAAATCTTAAGTAACAGTTATTTTAACTACAATCAATGGATCCCATGTTAACATCTTATACAAACCCCCAAATAATTATTAGCCCTAATATCTAAAAATAGGAAAGAAATTCAACACTTACACGAAATCTTGGACAACTTATATATCTCCTCCCGTGATTGAGGTCGGTCCATGATGTCCGACAAACGACATCATCATCATAATTGCATTTTCCTCTTTCCACATTGAACTCAGATGTTTGCCTCTAGGCCATTTTGAAGCAGATTGTCGAAATAACACCCTTAGACTGAAATATGGTATATTAATTACAAACAGTTCTAGGAATTTTCAAATTGCACCTTAAAATTTAGATGTTTATATTTTAGCCCTGAATTTCCAGAATTCGTAAATTTCATACCTTTTATGGGAGTTTAATTTTGTGATAGTCAAAATTTAGGCTTAAATGAACAAACAAGTCTTTCAAAAGATATAATTATGTTTTAATCATTGCCAATAAAAATTATCGTGGCGACCGCAAAAGGGCGAGACGAGGCTCTCCATAAAGTAGCCTTTGTCTTGAAATTGATAATAAACCCCATTGTAAACAACCAAACGAGCTCCAAGCATCAAAACAACCTCCTCCTCCTCATCTCCAACAAAACACAAAGGCGTGAACCAAGATAAAAATCTATTACAATAAATGTTGAGTTTCGTCCAAGACCCTGCATACTCTTTCATAAGCCAAACATCCGTTCTTTGGTCACCGGTTCCCTATCCACAAAACAAAGACATCCCCAAAGACCACGAGTGCATTTATTGAAAACTCGCTAACTACATTGACACCAACAGGTGGAGTGATTTTGAAATATGCTTCGGTAACCAAATCTAAAGCAATTATTACAAACTCCAGCTTTCCAAATTCACTTATCTTATAATGCAGCCAATGGATAGCCCCGTTGAAAAAACTTACACAGGGGATGAAAATTACTAAATTACCATAAGGCGAGGTCTTAAGCCTTTTTAAGATACCCATTTTCACAGAGTAAACATATGCACCTTCTCAACGGTTAGGCACGAATGGGCTATCATAATCCAAATCGCAATAAGAAAGTAAAACCACCCTATAACATCTCTGGCACTATCATACCCATATCCACATGCGACATGGGTAGTCTCACCCCTAACCAGAGGTGGAGGAGGTAGTCCCACCTGCTCCAGAGTAATGGGGTTCACCAAAACCATACCACCAGTTAGATTGAGTAGCAGTAGTAACCCATCGCATGAACCCAAAACCAATCTGCACACACCTGGAAATTCGAGCTCTCTTGAAATGGTGCTAATGTTGCCTTTTATAATTTTGATGGAGCGAATGGTGTTAGATGGGGTGATGAGAGTGAGATATTCTTGGCGTTGTATTTCTCGAGCGAGGTGGGATTTGATGAACTGTGGGGTGGAGAGAAAGTTGCACCATGTTTTTGATAAGAACATGAGCCTGCCTATCGATTTCGTAGGGAGTCGTAAGAATATTGTTGTGTACTGTAATTTCTGGGAATTAATTTTTGTTTTTAAGCTTGTATATTTGTTTGATTTATGGTTCTTCTTCTGGATTTGTAAAATGGAGGATAGCAGATAATGGGAGAGAGAGAAAATTGAGAGAGAAGGTAGATAGAGAAATTGTAAATTTTTTCTTGTTCCTTTTTCCTCAAGGTTCTCATACATTAATACCCCAAAGGGGGGACCAATTTGATCTAGCTGCTTGATCCACTAATTCCAGAAAACATAACACATACCCACATAAAAACAAAACAATTGAGTGGCTAAGATTAAAACACATAAATAAAATATGTTGCTCCAAATGCTGCCAAGTGTCCGGGTCCCCACTCAAGCTCCAGCTTCATTTTCTTCGGGTGGGTACGCCTGACCCTTACTCATAACATTTCCTCCTCTTTTCATTTCTCCACAACTCGAGTCCCCCTTGTCGATTTCTTCCTCTTTCTGACCTAATTTCCGATTTCTCAGTTCCAACTACGCAATTCATGATAATACCGCCTGCCATTGTAGATCCTTGTCCCCAAGGATCAAACTTTTGGTAATGGCAGCATAAGTACTTCTCATCCTCCCATTTTGCTAGTTCATTTCCCCCTGTTTCCCAACGAATTAATAACTGACATACCTCTTCTCTTTTCCTACGCACCAACCTCTGACCAATGGATTCGTGTAGAGTAATCTCGAATTCCCCTTCCTCATTTACCGCTGGCAGATCCGAGGTTGGAGGCGGCTGCACTGTGGGGCTCAATTTTTTCTTCAGCAGGGAAACATGAAACACCGGGTGGATCTTAGCTTCTTCTGGTAGCTTAAGGCGGTAAGCCACTTTTCCAACTTTGTCTAAAATTTGAAATGGTCCATAAAACCTAGTTGAAAGCTTGATGTTTTTCCGAAGAGCAACAGAATTTTGTCTAAAAAGGTTGAAGCTTTAGATATACCCAATCCCCTACTTCAAAATTCCTCTCCACTCTATGTTTATCTGCATAAAACTTCATGCGCTGTTGTGCTTGCTTCAAACTTTCTCTGAGTTCATGTGTTAGAGTCTGTCTTTGCTGAATGAATTCTGCTACATCTGGATGTTGTGTGATTATATGTTTATCCATGAATGTGGTGGGGGGTTGGTAACCGTAGAGGGCTAGGAATGGGGTAGTCTTCAGGCTAGTATGGTAATTTATGTTATACCAAAATTCAGTCAAAGGTAACCACTTAGCCCACTGCTCAGGGTTTTGATGAGCCATGCATCTGAGTTAATTCTCTAGACATTGGTTTAACCTCTCAGTCTGCCCATCTGGTTGAGGGTGATAGGTAGAAGTGTAATCCAGTTGTGTACCTATAGCTTTGAAGAGTTCCTTCCAAAAAGTGCTAGTAAAGACTTTGTCCCTATCAGTAACAATGTGTAGGGGTTGCCCATGTAGTTTGAACAATGTCCAAGAATAGCTTAGCAACTGTTGAAGCTTCATAGGGGTGAGATAGTGCCATAAAATGCCCATACTTGGTAAACCTGTCGACCACCACCAAAATCCTATCCTTCCCAGCTGATTTAGGCAAACCCTCAATTAAGTCCATGGATACATGACTCCAAGCCTATTCTGGAATGGGGAGGGGTTGGAGTAACCCTGGATAGAGCCCACCATCAGCCTTGCATTTAGCACATACATCACATATTTTAACCCACTGTTCCACCTCTTTCTTCAAAAGTGGCCAATAGAAAATTCTGCTAACTCTCTTATAAGTCCCCAAAATGCCTTAGTCCACCAAAAGCTGAGTTATGCATTTCAGTGAGTATGACCTTCCTAAGTGTGGGGTCATTTCCCACTCCTATCCTGCCTTTGTATTTAATGATTTCCCCCTGTAGTTCAAAGTCTGAGTAAGATTTGCTATCCAATGATTTCTTCAATAAAATCTTAGCAAAGAAAGGGTCATTTATGTAACTAGCAGCTACTTGTTGAACCCATAAGGGTGTGGCAGTTGAAATGGCCTGGCACAGCTCTGTGGCAGGTGTTTGTCTGGATAGGGCATCAACCACCTTATTCTCAATGCCCTTATTATACTGTATTTCATAGTTATGTCCCAGTAGTTTTGTTATCCATTTTTGCTGCATGGGATTCATAATCCTCTCATCTAACAAGTGCTAGAGAGCTTGTTGATCTGTTTTTATGATGAACTTGTATCCTTGCAAATAATGCTTCCACCTCTGAATGGCCATCAATACAGCAAGGAACTCCCTTTCATAAATTAAGAGGCTCTGGTTCTTAACACACAGTACTACAGAAACAGCCTTCTAAGGCTGTTAATTAAAGGCGGTTCTTTGAAAACCGCCTTAAAAATACTTTTAACGGCGGTTGTGGCTAAAACCGCCGTTAAAAAGGTCATTTTACGGCGGTTCCCTCAAAACCGACGTTAAAATTGGATATCAACTGATTTTAACGGCGGTTCATTATGAACCGCCGTAAAAGTGACACATTTTATGGRWGTTTTTTAACAACCGCCGTAAAATTAACAAGTATTCACGGTGGTTCCTTAATAACCGCCGTTAATTAGTTCAGTTTGCTTGATTTAACGTCGGTTCTCTTAGAACTACCGTAGATTCCACAATCTGCTATGTCACCGATCCTTATCATGCTTTGACTCAACCGTTGATCCGTGCCTAATCGGCGGTTCATATCCATCCCCTCTCTTTCTTTTTATTTTTATTAATTTTTTTAATTCTTTTTCTTTTTATTTATTTCTTTAATAAAAATGATTTATCAATTAATTTGTTCCTTCTGAAGCTGAATACTCCTCCGCGAAAACCCTAGCCCTCTCCGATCTCAATCTCTCCACCGCCTTCCATGAGGTCTCTGACTTCCCGCTCTCCTCCCGCTCGTCTCTCTCTCTCTCTTCCCAAAACCCCCAAAATCCCCCTCCAAAATTGGCATCGATTGGTCCGTTATTTTCAATAAATGATTAACCAATTAATTAATTTCCGATCAGTTAGTTGGTTGTCGGCGGTCCCGACTATGGGATGCCTGGTGGCGCACGCCATCGTCTTCAACCGCACCCAGTGAGCTTGCATCCCCGGCTACCTCACTTCGTCCAGGACGTCGTCCACTCCTCCGACAGCCAATTCGCCCTCTCCGGCTCCTGGGATGGCGAGCTCCGGCTCTGGGATCTCAAGACCGGCGTCACCACTCGCCGCTTCATCGCCAGCAATTCCACTGTCCTCCGTCGCCATCAACTCCGACAAGTACGTATGTCTCTCTTTCTGTAATTTTTATGGTTCCTTTGATTTTTTATGACAATTCCATTTCCGTGCCCTAAATATTTTTATATATTCATACATTGCAGTGGAAGTGGCGTTTCATAACTACGTTTGCGGCAAAGTTTTCGTTAATTACCGTAAAGGCGATAAAATTAGGGTACACTTTTTAATTTTTTTTCTTCTCTCTCTCTTAAACCTAATGTAATTTTTTTTCCCCAGTTGGTCAATCACCTGATTGGAAGTGACATGACTAGAAACGTGGTTTATATAGGACCTTTATGTATCGTGCTGCAGTTATGTTCTACTAAAGAGATGGAGTTGATTATGAACCCTGAGTTATCTTCACAGGTAGATCTTTTGTATAATTTCAAATTTTGAATTTATTATTATGATTAATGTATTATGTTAATTTCAACCTTATTGGCAGGCTGTTGTATCATGCACGATCATGGAAATGGGGTCCAAATGGCGTCCATGGTACGAGAAGCTCTTAAAGAGATTCAAAAAGGGAAATTGAGTCCGTTTGGGTATGTTCTTTCTAATTATTTTTCCTAAGTTATATCATTTTCCATCATCATACATATTTGAGTGTGTGGGGTTTTGGGTAATTTGGAGTTGATGATTCAAGTCTTTTGATTTTGTCTCTTCACTAGTGCGAACTCACTGTAATTAGTAGCAGCAACTTGGTCGATGTCTGAGATCGACCTGATTGTTGTGTGTGTGTTTTGGGGGCCATGAGATGCCCAACTCAAAAACTTAGTTAGTCGAATGATTGTATGCCTCTTGTATCCTTTTGTGTGTTTAATAATATGAGTTGTGCAATGTTTTCTTGTGCATTTACATTCGAGCAAGGGTACGTACTTGTGTAATGTTATATGTGTTGTTGCATTCAATCAAAGGTCAACATGAGTGATGGGTTGGGAAACACGAGAGTCATGATAGAAGGGAAATATTGGCCATGAAAAATATACTCTTACTGGCTAAATTTACATATTTGTTGACAGATATTTCTGATTTTTTTTTCAGCATATGATGATGAATTATGTTTAATGTTGTTCATGTTGTTGGATACATCATCACCAAGGAGGCGATCAATTACAAAAGGATATTATGGGAAGCCATGAATCAAAATTGTACAGAAGTTAGTTTTCTTTCTTCTTCTCTCTCTCTTTTTCTTCTCTGTGTGTGTGTGTTTGTGTGTGTTCTAGTCTCGTTTGACTGTGAACAGTTTTCTTGTGGCTTCTTAAACATTTAATTCTATGCATTTACTTATAATATAAGATTTCCTTGTAGCATTTATCTTAATTTTCTTTTAGTGATAATGGAGTCACTGTCAGAGAATGAATGGCTGAGTGTAGAATATAAGATAGCATTAGAGTATTTATTTATTCTTTTTTTTTTCTCCCTTTTTTCTCTTTTTTCTTGGTTAATGTGGATGGAGACTAAGAGCAGCAATGCAGCAAATCATAATAGATTATGTTTCCATGTTGTGTACTAATTTATACTCTACATGATCCTTTACATTTAATTTGGGGTGAATTACAAAAACTAACCCCGAGTTTTAGCGTATTTACCAATAATAATAATAATAAAGAAAAAAATAAAAGGAGGTTTATAAAAATTACCAAAAATATCCATTGGAATCCCCTTGCATTTAAAACAAAATCAAACCTCATGCGTAGTTTTTGTAGTTTGTGAACCTTTTTTTTTTTTTTTTGTAATTCACCCTTTAATCAAAGTGCAACACTCTGTTGTTCTACAAGAGAAGGACAATGTTGATATATTTTTCATCAGATGGAAGCCAAATTTATTTATTTATTACTTTTTAAATTTTAGTCTTTTTCAGATTTGTTTTTTATTTATTTCCAATTAATTCTTCTAACTTGTTCTACACAGCCTCTGTGGTACTCCACAATTTTGATTAACCAATTCAGTACCCAATTCACGAACCTTATAAGTTAGCCTCTAATTAAACTTTAATAGACGAAGGAGAAAAAAACAAAAACCAAGCAAATGAAAATTCATACATTTCAAAATAGGACAAGACGACAAATGAAGAAATCATGCACTTTATTAAAATGACTATTTCTATGCAGTACACATTGCGAATTATTCTCAGGTCAAAATTCTACAGAAAAAGTAACAAAAAATTACAGAATCGGAATACATATTCTCACCTCTTCTTCTCTGCGCACAAACTTTAGAAGATAAACTTATGTCTCATCCATTTTGTGTAAGCTTCATATGACGTAGGTTACCCATCATAAATTAGTTATTTTCACTCAGACAAATGGCCAATTTTTATTTTATTAGTGGTTTTGTGATTTTTTTTTTATATTTTAAGTGATCCTATCCTGAATGCTGACAGGTTATGCGGTTTTTGTTTTTCTTTTACCATCATGATAGCCTTTGATTTGTGTGTTTAAATTTTCATTTTTCACGAGAAGGACGATTCATGGAACTAAGTAATTTGACCTGTCAATAATATATGTAGTTGAAAAAGCTAATTTAACCATGGTATTTTGAATTTTAAAGTTTGTGCTCCAAGCAAGTATAAAAATTAGTTATAAGTGGAAATAATGAAACTAAACTGGATTAGTTTTTGTGTTGGTATATTATCACTATTGAGTATCTCGGTGTTCTGTTCATATGCATATTCTCCACTATTTGTTTTATTTTATCCCGTTATCCTATTCTGTAGCCTTGTTTTTCTATATACAGTGTATTGTGTGCTTATTAATTATGGTTTGACATATTACTGATTTTTTTTTAAATGAACCCATCAAGAGGTTGGTTGATTTCAACGTGTTTCATAAGAAGTTGTTGGGCCTAACTTCAGTTACCAAGAATTATTTCGAGAATTTGGTGAGAGCGCTGGAGAATAATCTTTCTGAAGTTGAGATTGTTGATAGGAAGTATAKAGAAGAAGCCTTCACTGCAGAAGAAAAGGCCTACATTGCAGAGGACTTCTATTTCAACTTCAGACAATAAATAGTTCCATATTAGTTCCCTATTTATTTATTAAGACAGTTGTTTGGTAGAAGCAGCTTCTGCCTCCTCAGACCATAAGAATCCACCCTTTTTGAGTAGATAGTTTAATGGTTTGCTCATCAAACCATACCCCTTTATGAACCTCCTGTAATAACCTGTGAGACCTAGGAATCCCCTTAATTGCTTGATATTGGTAGGCCTCGGCCATTGTACCATGCTGACAATCTTGTTGGGGTCAGTAGCTACCCCTTCCTTAGAAATAATGTGGCCTAGGTACTCAGTCTGCCTTTGCCCTAATTGGCACTTGCGTCTTTTTGCAAATAGGGAGTGTTCCCTGAGTAGTATTAGTACAACCTTTAGGTCATGATAGTGATCCCTCTCTGTTTTACTATATATCAGAATATCATCAAAAAAGACTAGCACTGATTTCCTCAACAAAGGTTGAAACACCTGATTCATCAAAGACTGGAAGGTAGCAGGTGCATTACACAACCCAAATGGCATAACCAAAAACTCAAACTGCCCATGGTGTGTGTTAAAAGCTATTAGGAATCTATCTTGTGGTCTCATCAATATTTGGAAGTATCTATATCTTAGGTCAACTTTAGAAAAGTATTCAGCTCAATGTAACTCATCCAGCAATTCATCAATGATAGGTGTAGGATAATCATGCTTTAGATTAAGATTTCTAAGGTACCTATAATCCACACACAACCTCGTGTTGTCTTTCTTTTTGAAAAATAGAACAGGTGAGGCAAAAGAGCTGCTGCTATGCTGAATGACTCCTGATTCCAGTAGGTCCTTAACAATCCTCTCAAAATCATTCTTCTGATTATGTGAACCCTGTAGGGAAATTGATGCTTTAGGTTGCTTCCCTCCTTCAAAACAATATTATGTTCCACCCCCTAATGGGTGGCAGGCCTTGAGGTTCCTCAAATACATCTTGAAACTCCTCTAGTAATTCATCAAGTTTGGTAACATTACTGCCTAATTCAGGTTAGCCCTTATCCAATATATTTCTTTAATCTGTGATGGTACCTCTTGATGGATCATGTTGAATAGGGTGGGACAAGATATAATTTGGCACTCCCCAGGTGATGATATAGCTTGTATTTTCACACTTTTTCCCAGCAATGTAACAAAGAAAGTCATAAGATCATAGTCAAATTCAATGGGTGTACATGATTTAGGCCAGTCCCCTCCTAAGATCAGATCACATCCTTCATTGGTTAAAACTCTTGGCGAAAAGGTAAAAGGGTTTCCCTGCATCTTCCATTTGAATCCTGGTACTTTAGAAGAGCTGGCCATTCTCTTCCCATTAGCCACCTTAACCATAATAGGTTTTGCAGGCTCTAGTGTGCACCCCAGTCTCTTCACAGTTGCATCTTGTATAAAGCTTAAGGTGCTCCCAGTGTCAATTAATATATGTAACTTCTCCTTACCCACTGAACCATTTAGCCTCATTGTGGTTAGACCACCTTCCCTTCAAATGGAGTTTATAGTCATCTGAATTTCCTCCATGGATTCAACTTCCAGCTGCTCTCCTCTTTCTTTATTGATGCTTGGTTCCATATAGTGCCTTTCCTCTTCCTCTGTCATTACCATGTATGAGGTCCTGTTTTTGCACCTATGTCTTCCAAAAAATGGTTCATCACAGTTGTAACATAGACCTTTATCTCTCCTTGCCGCCATTTCAGTAGCAGTGAGCAGTTTAAACTGGTTTTGTTTGGTATGTTAGGAGGTTTCAGGGTGTTATTAACTTCATTCCTCCTGGGCATGAAAGATGTAGTAGGTTTGAAAGTTGCTCTCAGTTTCTTGTCTAGGGCTTCCAGAGTATGTAGATGTTTTTGCCTCAACTCAATGGTTTGCTGGAGGGTAGTAGGTTCAAACATGTGTATAAAGGATTGCAACTCTTCACTCAGGCCACTGATGAAACTGGCAATGAAATAATCTTCAGAGTAGGCACCCCTATTAAATAGAATCACACAAGCCCTCAACTCCTCATACCTTTCCACATATTCTCCGTAAGACTGTGTCTGTCTCAGCTTGTTGAATTCAGCAATAATCTTAGATTCTTTAAGATCATCAAATCTGGCTGACAGAATATCTAGGAATTATGGCCATGTCAAGTCTAATTGTCTGATGGCAAACTATTGATACCATTGAGAAGCCTTGCCTTCAAAATGCATAGAGGCTAGGGTTACCTTTTCTGCATTAGGTATGTTAGGAATGAGCTTAAAATAACCTTGACATTTCAAGATCCAAGATCTGGCCTGAGTACCATCAAATCTGGGAAAGTCAATTTTGGGAAGTGGGGTAATAATATTCTGATTATAGTGTCCCTGCAGCATTCTATTTGGTGTTGTAATTGGGTGCCTTTGTGTGGTTCATTGTGATGTCCAATCCTACTCTGGCTCCCCTAAAATAGAGCCTTCATCAACCTGTTTTTATCCCTTTTCTGAGTTGAGTTGTTGGAATTGAATAGATGCTAGAGTTTGAGACAAGTGATCAAACTTGCCCATCATTTATGTGCTGATACCATTGATCTGTTCCTGTAGTGTTATTTCAGTGGCTTATCTTTTTGCAGATTCAGATTGCATAATTTGATCTATGCATTTCTGGGCCTCTTGAAGATCTTTAAAACGGGTGATTTCGGCCATCTTGAAGAATCGAGAGGCTCTGAGTACCAATTGTTGTGTACTGTAATTTCTGGGAATTAAATTTTGTTTCTAAGCTTGTATATTTGTTTGATTTATGGTTCTTCTTCTGGATTTGTAAAATGGAGGATAGCAGATAATGAGAGAGAGAGAAAATTGAGAGAGAAGGTAGATAAAGAAATTGTAATATTTTTCTTGTTCCTTTTTCCTCAAGGTTCTCATACATTAATACCCCAAAGGGGGGGACCAATTTGATATAGCTGCTTGATCCACTAATTCGGAAAACATAACACATACCCACATAAAAACAAAACAATTGAGTGGCTAAGATTAAAACACATAAATAAAACTTGTTTCTCCCAATGCTGCCAAGTGTCCGGGTCCCCACTCAAGTTCCGGATTCATTTTCTTCGAGTGGGTACGCCTGACCCGTACCCATAACATTTCCTCCTCTTTTCATACGCACCAACCTCTGACAAATGGATTCGTGTGGAGTAATCTCGAATTCCCCTTCCTCATTTACCGCTGGCAGATCTGGTCGGAGGCGGCTGAATTGTGGGGATCAATTTTTTCTTCAGTAGGGAAACATGAAACACTGGGTGGATCTTGGCTTCTTCTGGTAGCTTAAGGCGGTAAGCTAGTTTTCCAACTTTGTCTAAAATTTGAAATGGTCCATAAAACCTAGCTGAAAGCTTGATGTTTTTCCGAAGAGCAACAGAATCTTGTCTAAAAAGGTTGAAGCTTTAGATATACCTAATCCACTACTTCAAAATTCCTCTCCACTCTATGTTTATCTGCATAAAACTTCATGCGATGTTGTGCTTGCTTCAAATTTTCTCTGAGTTCATGTGTTAGAGAATGTCTTTGCTGAATGAATTCTGCTGCATCTGGATGTTGTGTGCTTATATGTGTCTCCATGAATGTGGTGGGGGGTTGGTAACCGTAGAGGGCTAGGAATGGGGTAGTCTTCAGGCTAGTATGGTAATTTGTGTTATACCACAATTTAGCCAAAGGTAACCACTTAGCCCACTGATCAGGGTTTTGATGAGCCATGCATCTGAGGTAATTCTCTAGACATTGGTTTAACCTCTCAGTCTGCCCATCCGATTGAGGGTGATAGGTAGAAGTGTAATCCAGTTGTGTACCTATAGCTTTGAAGAGTTCCTTCAAAAAGTGCTAGTAAAGACTTTGTCCCTGTCAGTAACAATGTGTAGGGGTTGCCCATGTAGTTTGTAAACAATGTCCAAGAACATCTTAGCAACTCTTGAAGCTTCATAGGGGTGAGATAGTGCCATAAAATGCCCATACCTTGTAAACCTGTCCACCACCACCAAAATCCTATCCTTCCCAACAGATTTAGGCAAACCCTCAATGAAGTCCATGGATACATGACTCAAGCCTGTTCTGGAATGGGGAGGGATTGGAGTAACCCTGGATAGAGCCCACCATCAGTCTTTCATTTAGCACATACATCACACATTTTAACCTAGTGTTCCACCTCTTTTTTCAAAAGTGGCCAATAGAAAATTCTGCTAACTCCCTTATAAGTCCCCAAAATGCCTTAGTCCACCAAAAGCTGAGTTATGCATTTCAGTGAGTATGACCTTCCTAAGTGTGGGGTCATTTCCCACTCCTATCCTGCCTTTGTATTTAATGATTTCCCCCTGTAGTTCACAGTCTGAGTAAGATTTGCTATCCAATGATTTCTTCAATAAAATCTTAGCAAAGAAAGGATCATTTATGTAACTAGCAGCTACTTGTTGAACCCATAAGGGTGTGGCAGTAGAAATGGCCTGGCACAGCTCTGTGGCAGGTGTTTGTCTGGATAGGGCATCTACCACCTTATTCTCAATGCCCTTATTATACTGTATTTCATAGTTATATCCCAGTAGTTTTGTTATTCATTTTTGCTGCATGGGATTCATAATCCTCTCATCTAACATTTTCTAGAGAGCTTGTTGATCAGTTTTGATGATGAACTTGTATCCTTGCAAATAATGCTTCCACCTCTGAATGGCCATTAATACAGCAAGGAACTCCCTTTCATAAATTAAGAGGCTCTGGTTCTTAACACATAATGTCTTACTCATGTAGGAGATAGGCTTCCGCTCTTGCATTAGGACAGCTCCCACCCCAGTTCTACTAGCATCTGTTTCCAAGGTGAAAGTCTTGGAGAGATCTGGTAATGCCAGCGAAGGGCTGTGACCATGGCTTCCTTGAGCTTTGTAAAAAAAGCTTCTGCATCCTCAGACTATAAGAATCCACCCTTTTTGAGTAGACAGGTTAATGGTTTGCTAATCAAACCATACCCCTTGATGAACCTCCTATAATAACCTGTGAAATCTAGGAATCCCCTTAATTGCTTGATATTGGTAGGCCAAGGCCATTGTAACATGCTGACAATCTTGTTGGGGTCAGTAGCTACCCCTTCCTTAGAAATAATGTGGCCTACGTACTCAGTCTGCCTTTGCCCGAATTGGCACTTGCTTCTTTTTGAAAATAGGGAATGTTCCCTTAGTAGAGTTAGTACAACCTCTAGGTCATGATAGTGATCCCTCTCTGTTTTACTATATATCAGAATATCATCAAAAAAGACTAGCACTAATTTCCTCAACAAAGGTTGAAACACCTGATTCATCAAAGACTGGAAGGTAGCAGGTGCATTACACAACTCAAATGGCATAACCAAAAACTTAAACTGCCCATGGTGTGTGTTGATAGTCGACCTGGCTTGAACGACTACATACAAAATGAGAATTATACGTAGCTAAACTCAAGCCAAGGATACGCAAGGAACTACCCGATTCGGACACGTTACCACCCGTTATATAATGGGTCGACCCGGACCATAAGTTGACGGGTCATTGCGTATTGACTGGTCAAGATCCGAGACCAACTTAACGTGTCGCGCCCACACCCGACCGAACTGGCCGACCTGCGCCGAGGAGCATCGAGCAGGCGCTGAGCCCGCGCCGCAAACACCCGGCCAACCTGGCCGACCAGTGCCGAGCAGACGCCGAGCCCGTGCGCCAACACCCGACCGACCTGGCTGACCAGCGCCGAGTAGGCTCCGAGCCCGCGCGTCCATACCCTGCCGACCTGGCTGCCTGCGCCGAGCAGGTGCCGAGCCCGTGTGCCAACACCTAGCCGACCAGCGCCGAGTAGGCACCGAACCCGTGAGCCAATACCCGGCCGACCTGGCCGACCCGCGCCGAGCAGGCGCTGAGCCCACGCGCCCATGGCTCTCAGCCGACCAGCGCCGAGCAGGCACCGAACCCACGGGCCAAACCCCGACCAGTGCCGAGCAGGCGCCGAGCCCGCACACCAACACCCGGCCGACCTGGCCGACCTGCGCCGAGTAGGTGCCGAGCTCGCGTGCCAACGCCTGGTCGATCTGGACGACCAGCGCCGAGCAAGTTCCGAGCCCACGCACCAACACCCGGCCGACCTGGCCGACCAGCGCCGAGCATGCGCCGAGCTCGCGCGCCAACACCCGGCCGACCTGGCCAACCAGCGTCGAGCCCGCACGCCAACATCCGGCCGACCAGCGCTGAGGAGGCACCGAGTCCGCGTGCCAACGCCCGACCGACCTGGCTTACCATGGCCGAGCTTGTGCTGAGCCCGCGTTCCCTCACCGACCAACCTGGTCGACCGGCACCGAGCAAGCGCCGAGTCCGCGCGCTCGTTGCCGACTGATCTAGCCGACCATTGCCGAGCAACCCCTGACATGTTATTTCGACCGAATCGATTATCGTGACGTGAAACCCGAGGTCGACTAATCGATCAGGAGGTCTGCTCGTCTCACCTAGAGAAATCGCGTGTGAATCATCGAGATATATTTGATAGGGAGTTCAGATTTGCTCGCCCTATATCTTTGTTTGAAAGAGTATGCTCGGAGGATAAGGACGTTTAAACCAAGACTGATCGACCATGAGGATAGGTCAGCTCGACATCTAGACAGTTCCAGGTCGGATTCGAGGCGGCGGAAGAGATATGATCAAGGCTTGACTCTCTAACTCGAAAAGGGATATGCAAGCCAATGAGGAAGTGCCAGGTGTCTAATTAGGATTAGGATATTTGTTACTGGCTTGATGGCCAAGTAAGTCGGTGCACTGTCAGGACACGTGTCCAATTAGGGTTTGGAAGGAAAACTATAAATAGCCTCTCCAAGAGAGAGAGAAGGGATCCCCAATCTTCTAGAGAGAGAAATACATAGAGAGTTAGAGAGAGAAAGGCTTGTATTCAGAAAAACTACCCTGTACAAGGATCCGGTTAAGGCCGATCCGACCTAATTTTTGAGGAATAAAAGTCAAGCACTTTTTCCCATTTTTGGTTTTCTATTTTCCTATTGCTGAACTGATTATTTTCTTGGTTTTAATGATTTAGACTACTCTTGGTCTAAACAAAATGGCGCTAGAGGAAGGTCTCTTGTGATCTAAGATTCCACTGGCTCGACCAGCTCGTCCTGTTTTTGTTTCCTATTTTTTGTGTTTCGATTTTTGTTTTCTCGCGAGCTAGCTGGTCGTCAACCTTTATTCGTGGTTGAGGTTTGTTTTAAAAAAAAAAAGAGGTAGGAAGTTTTGATTCTGTTCGTCATTATGGACCCATCAGAAAGCTCAAGACGAAAACCCTGCGAAAGAACGGCAAGAAAAGACTGTTCAGTCGGGCCCAAATGAGCTCGACCCTGAACAGGTGAGGTCATTCATGCAGCACCCCACCTTTGCCAAGGAGTTCGAAGAAATGATGAAGAGATCCGCGAAATCAATCCTGACTCCCAGAGATTGTGGTCGGCAACCCCAAGAATGTCGACCTCCTGGAAGGGCATTTCGGAGTCGGACCCAGCTCGTGAGATAGCAGGGAAAGCCCGGAAAAGAAAACTAGAGGAAGTTGAGCTAAATGCTAAGAGCAAGCCCGAGAGACCTCCCATCGCACGTCGCCTCACATTCTCCTCCCCCCAGAATGTCTTTGCTCGGCTCGGAAAGCCAGCCAGCAAAGCACAGGAAGAACATCCCGAGAGGTCGGCGAACAGCAAGAGTATTGCCATGAGCATCCCGCGCAAGCCAAACGAGGAGTCGGCAGAGCTAAGATATTTGAAGCAAAGGATTGCCGAGCTGGAGGCCAAGCAAGTCACTCCCCCGGTACAACCCACATATCCGATCTCACGACCAGTCCTGACCAGCTCGGCATGCGACGACGAGTCCCCCCTGTCTATCCAGATCCTCTCTGAACCACTGGAGGGGAAGCTAAAAATCCCCCCAATCGCTCTATATAAGGGGAGCAGCGACCTGACTCGCATCTGAGTCATTACCAGAAACTATATGGATATGCTCGGCGCATCCGACACATACAGGTGCCGAATGTTCTCCATGACACTGGATGAAGCCCCGCTAAGGTGGTACCGATCGCTACCGCGCCACTCTATTTGCTCATGGCCCCAACTGAGGTCTTCGTTTCGAGGACACTTTATGGTTTCCAAAGCTTCAGTTGCACCAAAAAGGGGCCATCGCCACCATCGTCCAACAGCCGAATGAATCACTGAAGAGCTATATAGCTCGATTCACGAAGCAAGTTTCAGAGTCCAGCCCTGCGGTGATGAAGCTTTACTGATTTTAGCTCAGAACGGATTATCTGACAATTCATTCTTCAAGTGGGTCGATAACCAACAGGATCCTCAAACTTTCCAGGAGTTCCTGGCGCTGGCCGCATTTCAGATCGCAGCCGAGCAGAACATGGCCGCCTCGGTCATCTCATTTCCACAAAGTCACAAGCCTACCCGACAGAGCGACAAGAACCCAAGTCCTCAAGTGACCACGAAGAAATTCCTACAAGAAAAGCACTCTGACCTCCTCGCCGAGTACAATGAGGTCTACTCAATGGCAGCGGCTACGATTTTTGAACGAATCAAGGATTTGGACATCCTTCCTTCAGCTCGGCCAATCAAGAAGGACCCTTCCCTGCTCGACAAAAAAGAGATTC
>BMAC01000534.1:222998-310096 GCA_014905375.1 Phtheirospermum japonicum | reverse complement strand
AAGAAAGTTTTTTACCTTAGGAAAAATGGGAAGACCAACTCGAGACGTGGACAAGCAAGAAAGCTGAGCACAAAACAAAAGGAAGAGGGAAAACAAGGGGCTTCGTTTTTCTAAAGGAGGAAGAGTGCATGGGGCTTGAGAAAATCAACAAAGCTAGAGAAATGAAGAAGTGAATGAAGAAAAAATGAGGTGCTACCTATTTATAAAGAAGGGAATTCAACCAAACCAGCATTATTGAAGAGGAAGAGGACAAGAACAATAATTTCAAGGTGGAAGAGGATAAGAGGCCCACACAATAAATGAAGGGAAAAAGACAAAGAGGAAGAGGACGAGAGCTCTTGTCATGTCGTACAAATCACTGACGTACCGTACTATGTACGATCAAGTGGGCAACAGCGAACATGACGGACAGGGCAGAGCACCGAACATACCATAAAAGGAGCGACGAGGCAGTAATACTCTGGATCAAGCCTCAAAGGTCGACGCAACACTAAAAATTGGTGACTCCGAACCCGGCAAACGAGTAGCCGACTCCGCACTCACGGGCTTGTTGATAGTCGACCTGGCTTGAACGACTACGTACAGAATGAGAATTATAAGTAGCTAAACTCAAGCCAATGATACGCAAGGAACTACCTAATTCGGACACGTTACCACCCGTTATATAACAGGTCGACCCGGACCATCTTAAGTTGACGGGTCATTGCGCATTGACTGGTCAAGATCCGAGACCAAATTAACGTTCGCGCCCACACCCGACCGAACTGGCCAACCAGCGCCGAAGAGCATCGAGCAGGCGCCGAGCCCGCACGCCAACATCCGGCCGACCTGGCCGACCAGCGCCAAGCAGGCGCCGAGCCCGCACGCCAACATCCGGCCGACCAGCGCTGAGGAGGCACCGAGTCCGCGTGCCAACGCCCGACCGACCTGGCTTACCATGGCCGAGCTTGTGCTGAGCCCGCGTTCCCTCACCGACCAACCTGGTCGACCGGCACCGAGCAAGCGCCGAGTCCGCGCGCTCTTGCCCGACTGATCTAGCCGACCATTGCCGAGCAACCCCTGACATGTTATTTCGACCGAATCGATTATCGTGACGTGAAACCCGAGGTCGACTAATCGATCAGGAGGTCTGCTCGTCTCACTAGAGAAATCGCGTGTGAATCATCGAGATATATTTGATAGGGAGTTCAGATTTGCTCGCCCTATATCTTTGTTTGAAAGAGTATGCTCGGAGGATAAGGACGTTTAAACCAAGACTGATCGACCATGAGGATAGGTCAGCTCGACATCTAGACAGTTCCAGGTCGGTTTCGAGGCGGCGGAAGAGATATGATCAAGGCTTGACTCTCTAACTCGAAAAGGGATATGCAACCAATGAGGAAGTGCCAGGTGTCTAATTAGGATTAGGATATTTGTTACTGGCTTGATGGCCAAGTAAGTCGGTGCACTCAGGACACGTGTCCAATTAGGGTTTGGAAGGAAAACTATAAATAGCCTCTCCAAGAGAGAGAGAAGGGATCCCCAATCTTCTAGAGAGAGAAATACATAGAGAGTTAGAGAGAGAAAGGCTTGTATTCAGAAAACTACCCTGTACAAGGATCCGGTTAAGGCCGATCCGACCTAATTTTTGAGGAATAAAAGTCAAGCACTTTTTCCCATTTTTGGTTTTCTATTTTCCTATTGCTGAACTGATTATTTTCTTGGTTTTAATGATTTAGACTACTCTTGGTCTAAACAAAATGGCGCTAGAGGAAGGTCTCTTGTGATCTAAGATTCCACTGGCTCGACCAGCTCGTCCTGTTTTTGTTTCCTATTTTCTGTGTTTTCGATTTTTGTTTTCTCGCGAGCTACTGGTCGTCAACCTTATTCGTGGTTGAGGTTTGTTTTAAAAAAAAAAATAGGTAAGAAGTTTTGATTCTGTTCGTCATTATGGACCCATCAGAAAGCTCAAGACGAAACCCTGCGAAAGAACGGCAAGAAAAGACTGTTCAGTCGGGCCCAAATGAGCTCGACCATGAACAAGTGAGGTCATTCATGCGGCACCCCACCTTTGCTAAGGAGTTCGAAGAAATGATGAAGAGATCCGCGAAATCAATCCTGACTCCAGAGATTGTGGTCGGCGACCCCAAGAATGTCGACCTCCTGGAAGGGCATTCGGAGTCGGACCCAGCTCGTGAGATAGTAGGGAAAGCCCGGTAAAGAAAACTAGAGGAAGTTGAGCTAAATGCTAAGAGCAAGCCCGAGAGACCTCCCATCGCACGTCGCCTCACATTCTCTTCCCCCCAGAATGTCTTTGCTCGGCTCGGAAAGCCAGCCAGCAAAGCACAGGAAGAACATCCCGAGAGGTCGGGGAACAGCAAGAGTATTGCCATGAGCATCCCGCGCAAGCCAAACGAGGAGTCGGTAGAGCTAAGATATTCGAAGTAAAGGATTGCCGAGCTGGAGGCCAAGCAAGTCACTCCCCCGGTACAACCCACATGTTCGATCTCACGACCAGTCCTGACCAGCTCGGCATGCGACGACGAGTCCCCCCTGTCTATCCAGATCCTCTCTGAACCACTGGAGGGGAAGCTAAAAATCCCCCCAATCGCTCTATATAAGGGGAGCATCAACCCTGACTCGCATCTGAGTCATTACCAGAACTATATGGATATGATCGGCGCATCCAACACATACAGGTGCCGAATGTTCTCCATGACACTGGATGAAGCCCCGCTAAGGTGGTACCGATCGCTACCGCGCCACTCTATTTGCTCATGGCCCCAACCGAGGTCTTCGTTTCGAGGACACTTTATGGTTTCCAAATCTTCAATTGCACCAAAAAGGGCCATCGCCACCATCGTCCAATAGCCGAATGAATCACTGAAGAGCTATATAGCTCGATTCACAAAGCAAGTTTCAGAGTCCAAGCCCTGCGGTGATGAAGCTTTACTGATTTTAGCTCAGAACGGATTATCTGACAATTCATTCTTCAAGTTGGTCGATAACCAACAGGATCCTCAAACTTTCCAGGAGTTCCTGGCGCTGGCCGCATTTCAGATCGCAGCCGAGTAGAACATGGCCGCCTCGGTCATCTCATTTCCACAAAGTCACAAGCCTACCCGACAGAGCGACAAGAACCCAAGTCCTCAAGTGACCACGAAGAAATTCCTACAAGAAAATCACTCTGACCTCCTCGTCGAGTACAATGAGGTCTACTCAATGGCAGCGGCTACGATTTTTGAATGAATCAAGGATTTGGACATCCTTCCTTCAGCTCGGCCAATCAAGAAGGACCCTTCCCTGCTCGACAAAAAGAGATTCTGCAGATATCTGGATCGATTGGGCACAACACGGAGGAATGCCATGACTTGGTCCGCGCCTTGATCAAGGTCTGCGACGATAGGAGTCTGCTGCCCTTCTCTAAGAACCACCATGCTCGGCAGGAAGGAAGGGGCAATAATCAGCCACCCCCACCCCCACCAGACGGAGCAGGAGGGCCGAGGGAGATTTTGACCTTCATCAACACAAGCCGAGCAGAGGAGGAAATGTCAAAATCGAAAAAGGAAGACCCTGGTCAGGGATGCAAGGAACTCTATTCAGAAAACAAAAGTCATAAGGTCCGACATCTTTCATTTTGATGACCAGGCCGAAGAAGAGGATAAGATAGTGTCATCCTTCACTTTCTACGAATCGGACGTAGCCCCGCTAGATCACCCCCACTCTGATGCTCTTGTTATCACTGTTCCAATCCTGGGGATCCGAACACATCGAGTGCTCGTAGATCCCGGCGCATATGCAAGCATAATTTACTTACCTGCCTACTGAAGAATGAGGGTACCCAGAGAATATGTCGAGCCGTGCGATGATAGAATTAGAGGAATAAGTGGCAACTACGTGCAAGCTCTATTTCAGGTGAAGCTGTCTGTCGAGTTTGGCACGGGTGAGGAGAAGAGAATGATTCTCACAACTTTCAAAGTGATCGACGTTCCAAGCGACTACAATGCCCTCATAGGTAGACCAGCTCTTTATGATCTCAGAGGAGCAATGTATACCACTATTCGATTAAGTTCCCAGGCGCCCTCGGAGAATGCGAACACAGAGGCGATGAAGTGGCTGCCCGAGAATACAACTGGTCGATCAGACCAAAACAGATAAACATGGTTGAACTATCAAGAAGAGAAGAGTTGACTGAGGAGATGAAAGGCGATGAGCCCGACAGCTTGATTTTGAAGGACATGATCATTGAAGAGATGAATGAACCCAAACCTACAAGTGAAGAGGAATGCACAATGAACGTAGATGAACTGACTCTCGTGACTGAAATCGACCACCTAGTTCCCGTGTCGAACAGAAAGGAGATAGAACCAGTTCGGGAACAGGATTCAAACACAGAGGTCGACTTGATGGAGGTCGGCCTGACTACAAAAAAAGCTGAAGAAACAAAGATAGCAACCGATTGAAAAAACTTTTGTCGAGGACGACCCAACAGGGGTCGAACTGGAAAGGGACAGAGGTCGACGGCCAGGTAAAGATGATGGGGGAGTCAAAAAACGTTGTCTTTTGAGCTAGGAAAGTCGAGCTGAAAGAGGGGGAGGACGAGCTGGATCCTCGAAAGATGAATTTGAAGAGAAAAGCTACCCACGCTGAGCCAGTGGAAGACCTAGATTGGGTTTCGATTGACGAGCTCGACCCAAACAAACAGCTTCGCATTGGCCACGATCTCCAGGAGCCCATCCGATCCCAATTTATCAACTTCTTGAAAGCGAACAAGGATTTCTTCGCTTGACGCATGCTGACATGCAGGGGATCGACCCGGAGCAAGCCTGTCACCGACTCAACATCTACCAAAACGTCAGGTCGGTCATCCAGAAGAGAAGGAAGCTAGGCCCAGACCGATACGAAGCTCTGGAGTTGGAGGTTATTAAGCTGCTAGATAACAAATTCATTCAAGAAGTTAGGTACCTTGTTTGGGTATCTAACCCTGTGCTCGTCAAGAAACAGACAGGGCAGTGGCGACTATGCATTGACTTCTCGGACCTTAACAAGGCATGCCCCAAAGACAGCTATCCACTCCCCCACATCGACTATATGGTCGACGCCACTGCTGGATACGAGCTAATGAGTTTCATAGACGCCTACTCCAGTTATAACCAAATCCCGATGTATCCGGGCGACCAAGAGCACACATCATTCTACTCGACAAGAGGCCTCTACTGCTATACCATGATGCCATTCGTCTTGAAGAATGCGGGGGCTACCTATCAGCGTCTTGTCAATAAAATGTTTGCTAGTGTGATAGGGAAAACGATGGAAGTCTATGTAGACGACATGCTCGTCAAATCTTTGTACTCCTACGATCACATCGATGATCTTAATAAAATGTTTTCTATTTTGCGTGTTTACCGAATGATGTTAAACCCCAAGAAATACTCTTTCAGAGTCGGGTCTGGAAAATTTTTAGGATACATGGTGAGCCAAAGAGGCATTGAAGCCAACCCATACAAAATTCGAGCAATAACCGAATTAGAACCTCCTAGAAGTATGAAACAGTTGCAGAGCCTTACCGGCAAAATGGCCGCCCTAAGTCGATTCATATCTAGGTCGACAGACAAGTGTAAACCATTTTTTAAAGCAATCAAGAAAAAAAAGATCTTCAAATGGACACCAGAATGCCAGATAGCTTTTGAAGAATTGAAGAACTGCATGGCAAACGTGCCGACTGATCGAGGAATTCTTAGCGCTCTAAGAATCGTCTCCGCAATAGTACGGAGTCGACTGTAGATGCGGTAAGTTGTCCCGAGTCGTGTCTCTCGAGGATGGATGTGATCGGCCTTCGGTTTTCTTTATAGTTCTTATCGTCGGTTTTGCTTAAACTAATTTAACCTAAGAAAGCGATAGTCATTGTTCGATTTTTATAACTAAGATTTAAATTGAAACTTAAGATTTAAAAACATTAAATACTTTTAAAAGAAATTAAAGCTTATAATAAAAATGATCAATCTAAACTAATTAGCTATTAAAATTTAACTATTTGAAATTAGGAAAATGGAGGGTAAATTAAAGTCAACTTATTTGAATAAGTCAACAAAGTACTTAACATTAATTAAGGGTTTAAAAAAGGAAGATCTTAATAAAATTTTACAAACTTAGAAATTGATTACAACTTAATAACTTAAAAGCATAAGTTCATAAGCTAGAAAGCTATAAAATGAAATTGAAAGTTTGATGATCAAAAGAACCATAAACTATGATCCAAAACACAACACAATATTAAGAAGGAATAACATGAAAATAAAACTAGATTATAGAAAGATATTACCAAATGTATGTGATTACAAAAGCTTGAAGGAGAAAAGCTTGAAAGTTGAATGATTCTTCAAAAAGTAAACTTAAAACAAAGTTTGAACATTAAACAACTAAGATCTAAGCTTAACTAATCTATAACTAATTACTAGAATTTATAGGACTTAAAATGAGCAAAATATGAAAAGGGAAATATTTCTCTGGTTTGGAATAGCTTCCTTGGGGAAGAAAGCCACTGGAGCAAGTTTGTATGATTGAAATGACGTCTGAATACTTATTTCTTCAAAATTTCTTCTTTTCAGTCGATCGACTGAAAAGGCAGTCGATCGACTGGCAGTCGATCGATCATGTCGGCAGTCGATCGACTGCATCGTCAAAAACGGCCAAAAGCCCTGGAATTCAGTCGATCTTCGGAGGAACCAGTCGATCGACAGCAGTCGATCGGCCAAGTAGGCAGTCGACCGACTGCGTTGTCCAAAACGCCAAAATCCCCTGGAATCCAGTCGATTTTTCCGTTTCAGTCGATCGACTACAAAGTCAGTCGATCGACTGAACATCCAGTCGCCCGACTGGATTCCAGCGCCCGGCTCGATTTCTCATTCTTTTCGCATCCGCCGGTTTATCGAACCTCGTTCGTTGTGCTTCCTGGCTTTGTCCGTCCATTCCTGAGTCGAGTATCAACGATCCCAAATGAGCGTGGGCCCCGCTTGGACGTCCTACGGCCAAGAAAAATGGAAAAGTGAAAAACTACGAAAATTATTAATAAAACGTACAAAAACTAAGAAAATCTAGAAATATGAAAAACGGCCAACCCGACTCCTAAAGCAACAAAAAGCAAGCAAAAAACACGCAACGTGAAACAAAAACGGTAGTGAAAATATGTACAAAAAGATGCAAATCACCGACCTTGCAAAAACCAACCAAGGACGAGCCTCTCTATCTCTACTTGGCGATTTCGGCAGTAGCAGTCAGTTCGGCACTCGTGCGATCTGATGAGCTCGGACAACATACACTATACTATGCTAGCCATGCCATGCACGATGCCGAACTAAGATATTCAGCCATGGAAAAACTCGCTTATGCTCTCATCATTTCCTCGCGCAAGCTGCGCCCTTATTTCCTCGAGCATTGAATAATTATATTGACGAGATTCCCTCTAAAGCAGATCATGCACCGACCTGTCACATCCGGAAGAATGATCAAATGGGCTGTCGTGCTAGGACAGTTTAATATAACTTACGAACCGAGAACAGCAATCAAAGGACAAGCCCTTGCCGACTTCATAGCCGAGTTCACACCAGCCGTCGAACTCGTTCCGACAGAGGCCGAACAGTGGCACCTATACATTGACGGATCGTCGACCACTGGCCGAGCTGGTGCCGGGATAGTACTGATTAGCCCTGAGAAGGTGCCCTACTGCTCGGCGGTCCGCTTCAAATTATCATTGACTAATAATGAAGCCAAGTACGAGGCCCTCCTAGCTGGTCTCGAAACAACATCCTCTATGGGGATCAGAAATCTCAAAACTCACAGCGACTCCCAACTTGTGGTAAACCAGATCAGTGGAGAGTACGAGACAAAAGAGCCTAGAATGGCACAATACTTGGAACTTACCAAAGCAAGACTTAGCGAGTTTGCGGCCGAAGTAATCCATGTGCCAAGAAACGATAATGTCCCGGCCGATTCACTCGCCAAGCTTGCCTCGAGCTTAGGTATCGAAGAACTGAACACGGTAATAGTCAGCTACCACTCCACGACAGCGCTCGACGCTTCCGCAGCTTACTCGACAAGTCAAGCTGACCAAACAAAAGAACCCCAAGCTGAGAATAGTTGTTGGATGAATCCATTCCTTCTGTACCTTGAAGAAGGAACACTACCTGAAGATAGAGCGGAGGCTCGCTCAATCCGAACCAAGTCAGCTCGATACACCATTTTGGACGGTCGACTCTACAAAAGAGGATACTCAGTTCCCCTATTAAGATGTTTAAGTGAGAAAGAGGCCGAGCAAGCACTGACAGAGGTACATGAAGGCGTTTGTGGGAACCATGCAAGAGGACAGTCATTGGCGCACAAGCTCGTCCGGCAAGGATACTACTGGACGACCCTAAAGAAAGATGCGATATCAAAGGTCAGGAAATGCGAGAAGTGCCAAATATTCGCACCTCAGATCAACTCCCCAGTCGAGCCCCTAAACTCAATATACTCGCCGTGCCCATTCGCCAAATGGGGGATCGACCTTATTGGTCCGCTACCAAAGGGCAAAGGAGGAGTCAAATACGCAGTGGTCGCGGTCGACTACTTCACGAAATGGGCCGAAGCCGAGCCCCTGGCCTCGATCACCAACCAGAAGATAATCAACTTTTTTTGGAAGTCGATCATATACAGGTTCGGCACCCCACTTTCGATAGTATCAGACAACGGCAGACAATTTGATAGCAAGAGGTTCAAGGCATTTTGCGGAGAGCTAAACATCAAGAACCACTTCGCGACACCATACCACCCCTAATCGAATGGAGAAGTAGAAGCTGTGAACAAAATCCTCAAATACACGTTAAAGAAGAGGTTGGAAGACCTGAAAGGTAGCTGGCCCGAGAAGCTACCAGGCGTTTTATGGTCATACAGGACGACCCATCGCTCGTCCACCGATGAGACCCATTTCTCATTGGATTTTGGATCAGAAGCAGTCATACCGCTTGAGCCTGGCACTCCGTCTTATCGAGTGGCGCAATTCGAAGAAGAAAAGAATAACATGGCGTGTCGAGCCGAGCTTGACTTATTGGAAGAGAAGAGGAGAGAATCAGAGCTGAAGAACTCAATCTACAAACAAAGAAGCGAGTGTTACTACAACTCCAAAGTAAGAGAAAGAAGCTTCAAGGTCGGCGACTTAGTTCTTAAGCGCATCCTAGGAACGAACCAAGGGCCGCTCAAACCGAAGTGGGAAGGACCATTTCACATAGCTGAAACCCTCTTGCATGGCACCTATGAATTAGAACACCCCGACGGCACAAAGCTACCACACCCTTGGAACGCAGTGTACCTCAAAAAGTATTATCAATAAAATGTTATTTTCGTTTGATCACTTACGGGTAACCCACACTCACCTCACTAGGTTGACCAATTTTGGTTGACCAGAGATTCCAAAATTTGGAAACCAGCATCACTAGGTCGACACAAGGGAAAACCCAGCGTGGTCGACCTCAAAAAGAAGAAAGAAAAGAAAAATAAAAGCACGGTCGGGATGTCAAGTTGACCATATTGGTCGACCTCAGTATGGTTGACCTCACCAAGTCAACCACAACATGGTCGACCTAAAAAAAATTAAAATTGATGTCGAGCCGACCTCATAGGTCGACCACATGCAGCTCGACATCACTATGCAAAGTTAAGCTCATCAGAGCAACACCACACTTTGAATGCATGTCCAAATAAAACAAGTCAATTCAAGACTTTCAGGACATTTCACAAAAACTAAGAAAACTCCAAGGCGGGTAGCCAAAAGGAACTCGATAACTTAAGTAAGTTAAGGTGACCTAAGTCAACATGGTCGGCCCAACAAATAAGTTTACAAAACTGAAAATAACCAAGGCTAAAAGCCACTCCAAAGGCTCAAAACTAGGACTAACCAGTCCAATATAGCCGACCACCAAACAATGCAGAGCTGAACAAAAGTAAAGCTCAATTGCGAAATTCAAACAAACCCAACAAAGAGGTTGGTTTGAAAAGTAAGTTCACAAGATCGAAACAATCTTAAGGTTATAAAACCACCCAGAAAACATAACTTTGAAGTGAACTAGCCAAAAGAGGACGACCAGAATGCAAAGTAAGTACAAGAAGGAATGATAAAATTCCTAAAGGGAAAGCCAATTTCATAAGCCAAATGAGGTCGACCAAAAACAGGTCGACCAGATCATACAATAGTTCACTACACAGCAAATTATTCGGAAATAGAACAGAAAACAATTAAAGTCGAGTTGCCCAAAAGTGACAAGCCGACCAAAACAACAAGGCTAAAAGCCTACTCATCTCCCTCGCCCTTCTGGTCATCACCTTCTTCACCTGAGCCGCCCATATCGTCGTCCGAGCCAGCCATCCCAAGCTCAGCTTTCCTCTCAGCAATATGTTGAGCAAGGTTTGAGAGGGAGGAACCCCCCGCAAGCATGTCGTAGGCCTTCTGCATAGTGGAAAGATAGGAGGCACTAATCATCGGGTTCATCATCTCGGCTTCATACTGAGCAACCCCTTCGATTTTTCCTCTCTCAAAAGCAGCATTGACCTGCTCATCATGGTTCCTCACTAGCTCAGCATGTTTCTCCTTGAGCTCGTTCAACTCGCTGATCACCACCTTCGTCGAACGCCGCTCCTCCGCCAAGGACTGGTCGGATTTCTCTGCCCTCGCCATCCATTGGTCACGGTCAAGAACAAGCTCGGTACAAGTAGCATGAGTGTCCTTCAAAGATTGGAAGTCATTTTGAAGTTTAACATAAGCGCTTCGGAGCTTCGTGAAGTCTTGACGGAGGAACATCAATGAACCCATAGCCCGACATAGGTCGGTCTCAATGAGGCCGAACTGCTCTTGAGGAGGAAGACCCGAAGCCCAGTTATATAGATTAGGCGCCCAAGCACGATCCATGAACTCGTTGACGAAAAAGCCATGTGAAAACCCCTCGCCACGGTATGGTGCATACGCCGTCGGATAGACCGGCTCAATAGTCTGAGGATGAGGATAGGAGCTCACAAATACCTTGGGCTCGGGATCGAGATCAACATCGACCTCAGGACGACGCCTGCGAAGACCTCCCCCACCACGAGAGCTCCCCTCGCTAGCACCGGGGGATGCGACTGGCCCAGCTTCAGGCTCGGGCACTGCATCAACAGAAGGGGCTGACTTCTTACGTTTACTCGTGCTACCCTTGGTCGCCTTTTTCTTCAACCTCTCCATATACTTTCGCGCTTCCGCCATTGCATCCATAGCTCTGCTTTGGTCAAAAAAAGGATAGAACACTGCAAGAAAGGAGGCCACAATTAGAAAGTCGACCTCATGAGGTCGACGTAAAAAAAAAAAAATCGCCGACCAGCCGGCCAATCTGGACAAGCCGAACTCGACACCCAATAAACATTGCCGACCATACCAGGAAGGACTCAACCAAGGCCTCTGTCAGGGGAAAGGACTCGTAGACCTGCTCTATAACACTTATCAGGTTCAAAAAGATCTCCACACTGTCGCGAATCTGGATCCGAACTCAAGATGGTATACAAGCGTTCGAAGAACTCGACATTAGGCCTAACAGACTTTCGGAATAGCTGTAAACAAAAGAAAACGATGAGGCATTAGAATAGAAGAAAAAACGAGGAGAAAAGAAGACATATACCGACCAAGATCAGAAATAAGAGCAAGCGGCGGAGTGTAGGAACGCCCCGTCGGGTCTCCGCATTGGCCAATCACCCCCCACATAGAACCAATACGGCTTCCATGTGTGAAGGGTCTCCAAAAGACCCTCAACCAGATCTTTGAACACACCGTCCCGGACCGAAGCATAAAACCAACCTGACCCAAGTCCGCCTGAAGGTTTCCATTGGTACAGCCAGTTGAGTTCGTCGAAAGTAGGACGAGGCCAACCATTTTCGTTAAACAAAATCACAACACCCAGAATGCGGGCCAAAGACAAAAGGGTGGACTTGGGCAAGAGGAATACCCCACTTCCTAAGTAAATGCGTAACATAGGGTGAGAGCGGAAAGGAAATACCGAACTTCAAGTTGTCACGAAACAGAGCCGTGCAAGAAGGGGGCGCACGGTGTATCTGCTCACCGGGGTAGGGTAGAAATAAATGAACATCACCAGGCACGAGATAAGTATTACGGTATTCCTCCATTTGCCTCTAAGTTAAAGAACTACTTTGCACCGCGATTTTCAATGGCGAATCTTCCCTTTCCAGTGGAGCCGGTCTCTCCCAATGATGGGGAGGAGCAGGCTCGTTGGGCCGAGCCACCAACGAACCAGGCGGGAGCCTCGTGTTTCTAGAACGCCTTCCCACCCGAGGGGGATCCGGGTCATCTGAATCATCAGAGTTGTCGGCCACGGCCGGAGGCGCCACAGATTTCCTGGCGGCCTAAAAAAGACCAGCCGAACCACTTGGGACCCCAGTCTTGTCCGGACTCAAACCCTCTAGCCAATTCACACCATGTTGACCAGCGGGGCCTGGGAAGTCAACATGGCCATGAGCATTACCCGAGCCAAGTTCAACCCTTGGCCCGAATTCCACAAGCCACGCCGAACTGGCCCCTCGGTGCCGAACTGGGCGCCCGAACCACACTGGCCCCCGTCGAACTCAGCACCTACTAAGAAACTCCCGTACTCGTTCACACGAAAACGAGAGTCGTAACCCCCTGGTCCCCTGGTCGGGCACCACCATAATTCCCATCACCCTCATAACCCACCTCTCCAAGGTTGCCCAGAGAATACCTCGAACTATAAGACATTCGAACAAATAAAGTATAAAGAAGAAAGTTTTTTACCTTAGGAAAAATGGGAAGACCAACTCGAGACGTGGACAAGCAAGAAAGCTGAGCACAAAACAAAAGGAAGAGGGAAAACAAGGGGCTTCGTTTTTCTAAAGGAGGAAGAGTGCATGGGGCTTGAGAAAATCAAACAAAGCTAGAGAAATGAAGAAGTGAATGAAGAAAAAACAGGGTGCTACCTATTTATAAAGAAGGGAATTCAACCAAACCAGCATTATTGAAGAGGAAGAGGACAAGAACAATAATTTCAAGGTGGAAGAGGATAAGAGGCCCACACAATAAATGAAGGGAAAAAGACAAAGAGGAAGAGGACGAGAGCTCTTGTCATGTCGTACAAATCACTGACGTACCGTACTATGTACGATCAAGTGGGCAACAGCGAACATGACGGACAGGGCAGAGCACCGAACATACCATAAAAGGAGCGACGAGGCAGTAATACTCTGGATCAAGCCTCAAAGGTCGACGCAACACTAAAAATTGGTGACTCCGAACCCGGCAAACGAGTAGCCGACTCCGCACTCACGGGCTTGTTGATAGTCGACCTGGCTTGAACGACTACGTACAGAATGAGAATTATAAGTAGCTAAACTCAAGCCAATGATACGCAAGGAACTACCTAATTCGGACACGTTACCACCCGTTATATAACAGGTCGACCCGGACCATCTTAAGTTGACGGGTCATTGCGCATTGACTGGTCAAGATCCGAGACCAAATTAACGTTCGCGCCCACACCCGACCGAACTGGCCAACCAGCGCCGAAGAGCATCGAGCAGGCGCCGAGCCCGTGCGTCAACACCCGGCCGACCTGGCCGACCAGCGCCAAGCAGACGCTGAGCCCATGCGCCAACACCCGGCCGACCTGGCCGACCAGCGCCGAGCCCTTGCGCCAACACCCGGCCGACCTGGCTGACCAGCGCCGAGCAAGCGCCGAGGCCCGTGCGTCCATACTCGGCCGACCTGGCCGAGCAGCGCCGAGCAGGCACCGAGCCCGTGTGACAACACCTGGCCGACCAGCGCCGAGCAGGCACCGAACCCGCGATCCAATACCCAGCCGACCTGGCCAACCAGTGCCGAGCAGTCGCCGAGCCCGCGCGCCCATGCTCAGCCGACCAGCGCCGAGCAGGCACCGAACCCGCGGGCCAATACCCGGCCAGCGCCGAGCAGGCACCGAGCCCGCACGCCAACACCCGTTCGACCAGCGCCGAGCCCGCGCGCCAACACCCGGCCGATCTGGCCGACCAGCGCCGAGCAGGTTCCGAGCCCGCGCACCAACACCCGGCCGACCTGGCCGACTAGCGCCGAGCATGCGCTGAGCCCGTGCGCCAACACCCGGCCAACCTGGCTGACCAGCGCCGAGCAGGCGTCGAGCCCGCACGCCAACATCCGGCCGACCTGGCCGACCAGCGCCGAGTAGCCACCGAGTCCGCGCGCCAACGCCCGGCCGACCTGGACGACCATGGCCGATCTGGTGCTGAGCCCGCGCGCCCACGCCGACCAACCTGGTCGACCGGCGCCGAGCAGGCACCGAGTCCGCGCGCTCGTGCCTGGATGATCTGGCCGACCATCGCCGAGCAACCCCCGACATGCTATATCAACCGGATCGATATTTATGACGTGAAAACCGAGGTTGACTAATCGATCAGGAGGTCTGCTCGTCTCACCAGAGAAATCGCGTGTGAATCATCGAGATATATTTGATAGGGAGTTCAGATCTGCTCGCCCTATATCTTTGTTTGAAAGAGTATGCTCGGAGGATAAGGACGTTTCAACCAAGACTGATCGACCATGAGGATAGGTCAGCTCGACATCGAGACAGTTCCAGGTCGGATTTGAAGCGGCGGAAGAGATATGATCAAGGCTTGACTGTCTGACTCGGAAAGGGATATGCAGCCAATGAGGAAGTTCCAGGTATCTAATTAGGGTTAGGATATTTGTGACTGTCTTAATGGCCAAGTAAGTCGGTGCACTCAGGTGGTGACACGTGTCCAATTGGGGTTTGGAAGGAAAACTATAAATAGCCTCTCCAAGAGAGAGAGAAGGGATCCCCAATCTGCTAAAGAGAGAAATACTTAGAGAGTTAGAGAGAGAAATGCTTGTATTCAGAAAACTACCCTGTACAAGGATCTGGTTAAGGCCGATCCGACCTAATTTTTGAGGAATAAAAGTCAAGCACTTTTTCCCATTTTTTATTTTCTATTTTCCTATTGTTGAACTGCTTATTTTCTTGGTTTTAATGATTTAGAATATTCTTGGTCTACACAGTGTGTGTTAAAAGCTGTTAGGAATCTGCCTTGTGGTCTCATCAATATTTGGAAGTATCAAGATCTTAGGTCAACTTTAGAAAAGTATTTAGCTCAATGTAACTCATCCAGCAATTCACGAATGATATGTATAGGATAATCATGCTTGATAGTAAGACTATTAAGGTACCTGTAATCCACACACAACCTCTATGTGTTGTCTTTCTTTTTGACTAATAGAATAGGTGAGGCAAAAGGGCTGGTGCTATGCTGAATGACTTCTGATTCCAGTAGCTCCTTAATAATCCTCTCCATTTCATTCTTCTGATTATGTGAACCCTGTAGGGAAATTGATGCTTTGGGTTGCTTTCCTCCTTCAAAACAATATGATGTTTCACCCCCTAATGGGTGCCAGGCCTTGAGGTTCCTCAAATACATCTTGAAACTCCTCTAGTAATTCATCAAATTTGGTAACATTACTGCCTAATTCAGGTTTAGCCCTTATCCAATATATTTCTTCAATCTTTGATGGTACCTTTTGGTGGATCATGTTGAATAGGGTGGGACCAGATATCATTTGGCACTCCCCAGGTGATGATATAGCTTGTATTTTCACCCTTTTTCCCAGCAATGTAACAGTGAAAGTCATATGATCATTGTCAAATTCAATGGGTGTAAATGAAAGTCATATGATCCCTCTTGGAGGCAGAGGAATGCGGGACTTATTTTTAATATTTACTATTATAGGCATCGGTTATTACTAACAACCGACTTTAGTTGTTTGATAAAACTTATGCGCATCGGTTGTTTTTGTACAACCGATGCATATACTCGTGAAATTCGGGAATTTGTGGGCGAGGGAGGGATTCAAACCCACGTGGCTCGTAGCCTCTAAAAAGTCATATTTTGCCCCCAAATATAAGAAAACTAGGTTTTTGAAACAAATTTCAGTCTAAAATTTTCATATTTCCCACTCCAAAAACCCGCCAGATATTCAGAAGCAACATTTTACAAAGGTTTGGACGATTCATTCAACCTCACCTGCTGTTCGCTATGGATTCCCCATCGCCTGTTGTTCGCCGTAGATTCCTTATCGCCTAGTTTTCATCCTCGCCTGCTACAAATTGCACAAGAATGTATGTTTTAATACTTGTTCAGTTCGTTAATTAACATGTTTGGGTAATGTTCAGGTGTAGAAAATTGAATTCTTTGAGTTGGTAATTGGGGTTGGAACTAAGAATTTTTACCACAAGCATTTTTTGCTTCCCGTGGCCAAGTCGGACCTTTCAGATAGGACTGAGACCTTTAAAGTCGGACCTTTCATGTTGATTAGGTATTTGTTCAGTATTTATGTTGAAGAACGGACCTCTGAATTCCATCATAACCAATGTTTATGACAGGTTTAATTATCATATTAAATTTAGTTGCTTCCTATTGCAAAATATGGGAAATATTAATTCACACACCCACATGAGGATCATCAGTGAACGTACTTTGAGGGATATATATAGAGCCTATCTGTAGTGAGTTAGTGTATGGCTGATGCCATTTATTTGATGAATAATTTCACTGTCGTATTTTGGACATCCTGTTCACAAACCATTTTAACCCTCTTGAACTATATGTTATGCAGTAAGTACCTTCACAAAAGTTGTTGATATGCTTCTTAGTTATTTGTGGCTGCTAGAATCATCCAAGTATCTGTTTTCACTCTTGTAATCTGTTTAAAGCTTTTGGTGTCTTCACAGTAGTTGTCGATTGATATGTTAGCGTTCATCGCCGAATAAATTATATTTTTCATCTAATGTTTTAAGAATTTTATCAACTAACGGCACAGAGTCATGACTGATTTATTGAGCACCCACTGTGAACACGAGTCTGAGTCTGTGAAAAGAAGATCTAGAGGCTCAACGACATGCATTAAAATGAAAGCCAAGCCTTCAGAGCAAAAGCATGTCGATTTCGACGATAACAATAAACCCATCGGGAAATATGCTGCCAATTTCAAAAATTATCTAGGTTCTCTAGTTTGGTCACATGTAGATATTAACATCAACAAGTGGACACATCGAGAGTGGTCTGAAGGATTTGATTTGGGAGGATTTACAGGTATATAATAATCAACTTTTTATAGTAAATCATTTGTTGATGAATACATCTGTTTCTTGTTTATTCAGAAAGAGTTCAATATCGAAGGGGATGAGAAGAAGAAGCACTTCCGGAAGGTTGCGGGAGTGAGGTGGACCTCTTTCAAGTTTTGGTTAGTGTGTGACTTCATAAACAGGAAACACCCAAAATATGATCATCCATCCTAGTTATATCTTTCCATCATAGATGATCAGTATGAGAAATTCGTTAGTGATCATAAATTTGAAGAATTCAAGGCATGTACGGTGTATTACCTTTTTTTAAAAAAATCACCAGAAATATATATCTAATATTTTCCTATAAATTTTTTACCAGGAAAAGAGTAGGAAAGCTCGGGAGAGCCTGTCTCACAACCAGCATCCGCACTTTTTAGGACCAGGTGGATATGCTAGTGCGAAAGCTAAGTGGGTTGTATCAGACCCTCTCTCGTCTTCATCTTCATGTGCTTCGTTCAGCTAGAGTATAGCTCCAGATGATCGCAGCTTGGATAGGGTTCGAGCAAGAATTAAGAAGGACGAAGGGAAATTATGATATTCTGAATGAGCAAACGAAGGGGGTGTTTGATAAAATGGTAATTATATTTTTTGTAAGAATATATATTTTGGGAAGTACTTACTTAATGACATGGGGAAAGTGTATTAAATGATGTTTATCATTTCTTGAAACAGGTTGAGAAGGCTCGAGAAGTCAGCGAAGGGACATTTCTACCGCAGAGGTACGATGACATATTGAATGCGTCTCTAGGGAAGAAGGAGCACCCGGGTCGGGTGCGAGGTGTTGGTAACCACGTGAACGTGAGGTCTGTTTTTGGTCGACCGAGTCAGACAAGCAGGAGACAGAATGGAGTTGTGTCAGTGGACAAGGTGAGGGCGGCTCTGACACAAGAAATCACGTAGCAGATCCAGGGAAAGTTTAATTATCTACAATCTCAAATCAACCTGTTGTATGAGCAAGTCAATAACCAAGGTCCGCAGACTCCAGTTATTCACCATAACATGCCATCAAGAGTTGACGAGGGGGCTGACTTCCACACGCCGACGCAAGGTGATCCACATAGTAGTTCCCAATCGGTTGGTGGGACTCCATTTAATATGGTTGAGGTATAAATTAGATAATATGTAGTGTATTTTCACAAACCTACTCATTTTATTCAGACCATTAACTTTAGGCTACTTTGAGTAATAGAGTCCGACCGAGTGCCGCCTGGCACTGTCCATTTTGGGTGATATAAAAGTTGTTGCAAAGGGGATGGTTTACCCAACGGGCGAGGACACGATCATGCATCATCAGAAGGTGTCACTCGGTCATGTCAAGGTCTCAGTAGATGAAATTATCAAGGGTGCAGCAGAACTTCCTCTACCGGTGACAGCTCATACAGAAATGCGGCACGTGGGTGAAGTGTTAGGTAGCTTTTTGTAGTGGCCGGTCAGATTTGTTATGTCAAGAGAGGTAATATATGTTTTCATTTCCCTAATTATTTATTTAGTCTTATATGCTCAATCATGGACATATGCACAGGAACTTACAAGGCCATATCAAAAGAAACAGAGAACAAGTCTCAAAGAGACAAGTGGTGAGCAATCTGCAACAAAACCATGGCCACCTCTTAATTATGACGTAGTCTTGGAGACTCTGGGAGCTAATTTCAAAGAGCCACACAACCTGATTCTATCGATGCCCGTGCATGTGGACCACGTCTCTATGGACCTAGAGAAAACCGTCTTCCATGATAAAAGAGAGACAAAAATTCATGTGTTAATTGATGATATTCGGAGCATGTTCAGAATGGGGTGGATTAGTGTTGCTGTTGTGCAAGTCTTTGCGCAGTACGAGCTTTATTTTTTGTTATCAATTAGTTTAATATTTAGCTTAAATTTATTTAAATTTGAATCTACTAATGATTACAGGTGTCTTTGTGGGTTGGCTGAGAGTCTTTGTGCCGGTGTCATCGAATTTCTTTGTCCAGCGAAGATCTGCAAAAAAAGTATATTAAATGACCCGACTGTTGTGACGACGTACATAAGTGATGCCTTCGGTGAAATGTTTACCAGGACATTCATTCTAGCACCATACCTAGACGAGTAAATAGAGACTATTTCTTGTTATATTTTCCTTTACTCCTTTACAATTATTATAATTTATAAAGATAATTAATATTTGTTCTTATGAAGATGTGTAGTGACCATTGGGTGCTGCTAGTGATATGTCCTCTTAAGAATCAGGTTTTTATTATAGATCCAAAGGGATACAAGAGGGACTTGGATATCAAGACCAATGTTAATACGTAAGTAAAAATTTTCCACCTATATTTGTGTTTCTTATTTTTTGAAAAGGTAACTTGCTGTCCTTTTTTTACAATAACATCATAAAAAAAAATTCACTTTCAGGTCTTTACTATCAATGTCATAATGTACTAATTCTTTTTTGTGGGAAATTGTTTCGTGGGCAACTTGTTTCATAGCATTAATGTAATTTTGCTATTTTCCACAACCTGATTCTTTCTAGAGCCTACTCTGTGTGTCTCCATTCATAAAACCGCATGAAGTTTTTCATTGGATGTAAGACAAGATTGGGTGGTTCATCAGCGCATTTTGGTTTTAAAACTGTAAACGTTTAATATATAGGTAGCAATTTTTTATTGTTTATTGAAATAATACTTTGCGTGTTATTAACTGCTTGAGTGCAATGATTACTATTTGCAGGGAATTTCAGACCTATTGGTCAACAAAAGAAAAAAGAGGAAGAAACATGGTGTGGAATAATCAGCCGGTAAGTTATTTTTTAAGGTATTAATAATAAAATAGTATATTTATCGGTTACCCTAGTAGGCAAGTTAGTAAAGTTCTTCGACCCATTTCATTTTGACTCACCGATAAATCTATTGATAGGGGGATATTGATCTGCTTTCATATGAATTTGGTAGTGTAATCAACAACGAGGAGGCAATGAGTGTGTTTATAATGTCATGAGGTATATGTATGACATTTGCTCTGGGGTCAGTATGAATTCTTCATTAGACAAGGTACGTGTAAACTCATTTTTTAGTAGTAAAAATTACTGAATATTTTTTAAACTCCAAACCTAAACTTCATTTTTAAAATGACAAATTGAAATTTTGAATCGGAATGTGTAGGACTCATTTGGAGTTGAACCATACGAGCAAGAAAAAATCGATGAAATTCATGAGATATGGGCAGAATACATTACTCGGTAAATTGCTCGTATATATGTATTTTTTTCTTAATTTTAATTAATTTTTCTTAGTTATTAAGTAGTTTATTTTGTAACTTGGTGCAGAACATTATGAGGACATCGGTGGATTTCCTCTAGATTCTCTTAGTTAATAATGTGACTTTTATTCATTTACAGGGAAAAGCATGGAATGACAGACAAATAGCAGTAAAGAGGTTGTCTAAGGACTAAGATTTGGAATTCAAGAACAAGGTGTTGTTCGTAGCCAAACTTCAACACAAGAATTGAGGAAAGGCTCTGGGGATTCTCCTTTAGAAGGAAATGAGATGCTTCTTATTTACAAGCTCTGTGCTGTTGAACATGATAGATTCTATGAGGTTGGGGTTTGTTTGCTACTTCTACGATGAAAATAACTAGTTCAACTTGAGTTTTATTAGTAGGATGAGAATTTTTGCATTTGAATTATTTATTATTGAATAAAATGCTTTTTTTTTGTCTTAAATTAATTTTTTGCAAATGGTAATTATCAATTTTCTGGACAGGTTTTAAAATAAAATATTGAAATTCTAGAAATTTTTTATCAAACAAATTGTGCATCGGTTTGTGCAAACCGATGCATATAATCAGCAGCGGCATCGGTTTGGATGACAACAACCGATTCTTACATACTACTTTTAACATTGTTATATACATCGGTTCTTGACAAGAAAACCGATGCATATAAGTAAAAAATCGATATTGGTTACTCAACAACGACCGATGCCTATAGGTAACTATAGACATCGGTTATGTAGAAAACAAATCGATGCCTAAGTTAACTTGTACACATCGGTTGTGAGATAAAAACCAATGCCTAAATCTCGCCACGAGGCATCGATGCTTTCAAAAAAACCGATGCGTATATATAGACATTAAGCATCGGTTATTTGTCAAAGTCGATGGCTATAGGTGCACTATAAGAATCGGTTGTGTTGGAAAAACCGATGCCTTTAGAGGACATTAGGCATCGGTTTTTGTAGAACAAAAACGAGGCCTACAGTGTACCTATAGGCATCGGTTGTTATACAAAAACTGATGCCTATAGTTCATCTACAGGCATCGGTTATTTTCCAAAAACCGATGCCTTAGAGGACATTTGGTATCGGTTGTAGAATAAAATTGATGCCTATATCTACATTATAGGCATCGGTTGTTTTACAAAAACAGATGCATTTAGTGAAAATTAAGCATCGGTTTGTAATCGAAACCGATGCCTATAGTGCACCTATAGGCATCGGTTGTTTCACAATAACCGATGCCTTCAGTGACTGTATATATACATTAGGCATCGGCTTGTGATGACTATATGCATTGGTTATGATTAAAAAACTAATGCATGTGTCTATTATAGGCATCTGTTGTAAAACCGATGCCTAAATTCCAGGTTATAGGCGTCGATCTAATAGACATCGGTTGTAAAACCGATGCCTATTAGCAAAAACAACCGATGATGTTGGGGGTTTTCTGTAGTAATTAATGTCCCCTCCATTGTAATAGGGACCTTGCATACTTAAAGAAAACATCAAATAAAAAGGAAAGCTAAAAACACAAAGAAACAACAATCAAATCAAAAGCCTTAACCAAGCCGAGTCGCAACGGCGCCATATTGAAGTGTAGTTTTTAGTGGTTTTGGAAATATCAAAGGTTCATTTGGCTTGGTATTATCGGAAATCAATTCGAATGTAAGATTCAATGTGTTTGTAGCTTTGGAAATTAAAAGAAAATGAAAATAATGCAATTAAAGCAAGCAAGGCTAATGAAACATGTAAATGACTAGCTAAAAATGTAAAGTGCATGTTGGTCGAATGCCTCGTGTGAGTTAATAGAAAATGCATGCAATAATAAAAATTAATCAAGAACAAGCAATGTTTCATCAATTACAAGCATGAAAGCACAAGGTACAACCATGCTTGCATGAGCATAAAATCCTAAATAATGCAAATAAGTAAAAATTAAAAGCATGAATGGATAAATCAATAAATGTTGACAAGAAAGTTTAAAACTTTATGAAAAATAACAAACAACAAAGAGTAGATCAAGGATTTAGGCTAAAACTATGCATGAAAATTTAATTCAAAATAAAGCACATGAAATACTTAAAATAAAAACGATCCAAGACCCGATCTAGGATCTAGACCTGTCACTCATCTATATTCCATAGCCAATTCTTAAGATCTAACAAGAAATCAAGTAGCTAAGACAAACAGCATAATATGAAGAACATGCATAAAACATATGAAATTACTTGAAATTAAACCAATCAAGGACTTAATCTATGATCTAGATGTGTCACTAAACTAGATTCCATAGCCAATTCACAAGATTAAACTATAATTCTAATACCTAAGGTAAAAAACATAAAATGAAGAAGAAGCATGAAATTAAAGAACAAAGCATAAAATTGAAAGAAAGCTTACTTGAATTAAACGAAAAAGAGTAACAAGCTTGAGTTAAATTGTATCAAAATAAAATCCAAGGGAGTACTTGAATTCTTCTTAGGCTTACAAACCCAAGGCAAAGCTTGAAAATTAAATCTAAAATTTAGAGAAAGAAATCTTAATCCCAAACCCAAGCTTGGGTCGGGAGGAGATGTTATATCTTACAAAATGAGAGTTGGGTCCTATTTATACTAGTTTTAATTGGGTTTAAATGGGACAAATTAGCTAAAAAGGCTTGTATTTCCCGGGTTTGACCAATTTTGACCAAAAATCGTCTTCCTAGACCATTTCCTTGCCAATTTGGATTGGTTGGCTCGGTCTTGGGCGAGCATGGCTTGGACACTGGGTAACCAAGTGTCGGCAACGCACCCAGTGTTGGCAGCTGGGCGGCTGGGTGTGGGCGGGGCGAAGGCTGGCAAGTGCCTTGGCGAGCATGTTGGCGAGAGGCGTGGCGAACGCCAGCGCTGGGCTCGTGCAGGCGCTGGGCTCGTGCAGGCGCTGGGCTGATGCACGGGAGCTTTGTCGGGTGCTGCTCGGACACTGGGTAACCCAGTGTCAGCAGCGTACCCAGTGTCGTCGGTGCTGGCGGGGATTTTGGCGTCAAACTTGGCGTACGCTATGCCTTGGCGTGACTTATAGCTTGCCTTGGCAAGCCCAAGCTAGTATTCCAAAATGTTTGGCCATTTTTTAACTTGCTTATACTACAAAAAAGGCCATCGGAATAGGGTTATAGGCATCGACTGTTGTCAACAACCGATGCCTATTGTCGCGCGGGGCCTTTTTTATAATTATAAAAAGTTATATGCGTCGATTTTAAAACAGCAACCGATGCCTATAGTCGCGCGTTTTTTTTTAATAAATAAAAGTTATAGGTATCGGTTATTTTTATACAACCGATGTCTAATTATCAATAACATCGGTTGTTATATAGCAACCGATGCGTATAATAATAAGATAAACCAAAGATTTTCATTAAAATAAATAGACATCGGTCGTGGTCAAACAACCGATGTCTATATAATCTGGGAATAATTTATAGCATCGGTGTGTATAAATCAACCGATGCCTATAATAATAAAAGTAAATCCAACAATTTCTTTTTACGTATAGGCATCGGTTTATGATAACAACCTACACCTATAACCAAATTCGAGCATCGGTTCTTTTTAGAACCGATGCTCATGTAAATCTAATTACGCACGCATCGCGGGAAAAAGGTGGGAAAAATTAGCTGAGAAAAATTTTAAAACCCTCAGCGTCATTTTTCTTTACACCGACCGATGCACATAATAATAAAAACATCCAAAATTTATGTAAAATAAATATGCATCTGTTGTTGTATAACAACCGATGCCTTAAACCAAACCAGAGCATCGGTTCTTTTTTAGAACCGATGCCCATTAAAATTTAATTACGATCGCATCGCGGGAAGAAAGTGAATAAAAATCTGCCCCTAAAAATTTCAAAACCTTAAGCATCGGTTTTTAACTGAACCTGATACATATAATAAATTAAAATAATATTAGAATCGGTTTCTTTTCCAAACCCATGCTAATGATTTTGGCCTCATACTATATGCATCGGTTTCTCTCTCAACAACCGATGTAATGCTAATGAGTTGCTGTCTTCTTTGAAATGCCGACTTTTTTAAATTATTGAAGAAAGAACTCATAATTCTGAATTGAATCTTCATATTTATAATTGATGAATATAAATTCAAAACAAATCCCATTATTCTACCCAAACATCTTTCATCTTTGCTATTGAATTTCCAATTGAATTTTTCGAAATAACTAGGAAAACCTGCAAGCTTATTTTTCCCTCTTTGTGCAGCATCATTGTGCACCGTCTCTTTGAAAATTTATCTGCTCAAGGTATGTATTTATTTTTTATACTTATTATTTTACATGTAATTTATCTTCATATACATTTGAAGAGGCGTGAAGCATCATTTATTTAACCTAGAATTCCAAGCGGTTGTGTTGTTCACACACTGGAAATTGAATATCCATCGATGCATCGGGAAATTGAAAAGGCATCGATGCATCAGTTAGTTGAAAAGGCAGTGAGAATTCAAAGAGGTGCACTGAACTTGTATAAATACCCCTGTTTCTAGAAACTCTTAATCTTCACAACTAAACTTTTTGGCAAAAACTTAGATTTTAATCTCCATCACAAATAATGGCTGACAACACGATTTCGGGACCACTTCGCAAGCTAATGGAAACTCAGGAAAAAAAATTGTCCTGCTGATGAAGCAAATGCAGGAAGAACGTTCTGCAGGCATGCGGAAAGTAGCCGTCCAGTTAGAAAAACTCACCCACATTTTGAGCACTATAAATTCTCATTGGGGTGAGGTTGTGCTCTCCATCTCTAAGCTTGAATCTATTCTTACCAAGCTTGGTGCACGGTTTGATGATGATAATGTGGGTCGTGCTAAGGCGGGGACGAAGAGGAAGGCTGCCGACGCTTGATTTTTTTTCATGCATTTGTAATTCTTATTCTTATTTTTTGCATTTGTAACTTTTTTGATTTTTGCAAATTGGAATATAAATCAGTATTTTCATTTACTATTTGCTTTTTTTAATTAATTATTGTGGTAATGAATAAATAAAATTGAGGTTTGTTTTGAACTTTAAGGACTAAAATTTAAAAACAAGTTCAGCTGAATGTAATTATCACAAAATTTCAAATGACTGATACACATAAATATAGAGTGTTCAACTAGAATAGTACATCCTAAGGCATTTTACTATGCATGTTTACAAAATTCACTCATTAATGGCCATATCTGAATCTTATTATCAATGGGACCTGCTGAACAATGCAGGTCCTGATAATGCAAATAATACTTAAATAAATAAAGTTAAAACAATAGATGACTGGTGAATGTTGGAGCTACACTTATCTTTCGATAGTCGACTTTGGGTTGCTTAACATAATAATAAAAATAATTATTATAATTAGGCAAGATTTTTATCCCAATGTTAAATTTAATATAATATGAAAACCTAGCTAACAATATATATATATATTTTGTCAAGAAAATAGAATAAAAAGTAATTAATAAGAAAAATAAGTATGAACAAAGATACATGCATATATATGGAGTTTTCTAGTAAATTAATTTTTGTTTCTTTGTTAGTTTTTTTATTGAGTTCTTAATTCAATTGTGCAGCGGTAGAGAATGGATCGAAGTTGGATGTATGGTAAACGTAATGCACTTGAATATATTCAAGGGGTTAAAAGTTTTCTTAGATTTGATGTGGAGAATAAAGCTAAGTTTGCTTGGGAAACGATTGTGTGTCCTTGTGTTGATTGCAAAAATCTGAGACAATTCTGTACTACGAACCAAGTGAAGAGCCATTTGATACGTAGTGGTTTTAAAGAAGGTTATTCAGGATGTATATGGCATGGTGAAACTTTGCCTCTGACTGATAATACAGCTCACTCGACAGCTCCATCTACGTATGATACTTGTGATAGTGATACAGATACCGACGAGGATGTAGACAGTGATCGATTAGTTGAAATCTGCATGATATAGGAGGTGATATAAATAATGTTGCTGCATTAGGAAGATTATCTGCTGATGCTGGGAAACCATTGCACCCTAATTGTACCAAATTTTCAAAGTTATCATCCATGCTTAATCTATATAACCAAAAGGCGAAGAGTGGATGGAGTGATATGAGTTTCTTGAGGTTACTATAGCTTCTAAAAGATGCATTTCCTGATGATAACGAGCTTCCCACTTCAACGTACGAGGTGAAAAAAATGTTGTGCCCGTTGGTTCTGGAGATCGAGAGGATACATGCATGTCCAAATGATTGCATATTGTATCGGAATAAATTCAAGGATTTGCGGGAGTACCCAAAATGCGGGGAATCGCTCTATAGAAAATAGACAATGATGATGGTGGGCTTGTACATAAAAAAGGACCTCCGGCCAAGGTGTTTTACTATCTTCCGGTTATTCCCAGATTCAAACGATTGTTTTCAAATGCTAAGGAAGCGAACAATTTGCAGTGGCATGCTGAAGGAAGGAAGAAGAATGGAAACTAAGACATCCGGCCGATTCTCCGCAATGGAGAAACATTGATAGTAAGTTTCCCGAATTCGGTAGTGAGAAGAGAAATCTTCATCTTGGACTGTGCACGGATGGAATGAACCCACATGGAAACATGAGCAGTCGTCATAGTACTTGGTCGGTTCTGTTAACAATTTATAATCTTCCTCCTTGGTTATGCATGAAGCGCAAGTACATCATGCTATCTTTGTTGATATCCGGACCTAAACAACCAGGGAATGACATAGATGTGTACCTGACACCTCTTATTGAGGATTTGAAAAAATTATGGAATGAGGGTGTGACCGTCTTTAATTCTTATACTCAAAAAAATTTCACCTTACGAGCCTGATATTTTGCACGATCAATAATTTTCCAGCCTATGGTAACTTGTCATGTTATGCAAATAAAGGAGCTAAGGCATGGCCCATTTGTGAAGATGAGACAAGTAGTATTTGGCTGGAAAATGGGAGAAAAAATGTGTACATGAATACCAGGGCCTTTCTCCTAAGTCAGTATCCTTATAGAAAAAAAAAGAAGATTTTTAATGGAAAAACTCTGAACCGAGTTGCTAGATCGCCATTATCCGGACCTGCAATTTACAATCGTATAAAAGATATTGATGTTGAGTTCGAAAAACTTTCTAAAAGTGTATCAATGGGTGGTTGGAAGAATCTTTCGATCCCCAATTTTGTGTGGTCACAGAAAAGGAAGTGTGAGAGGTAGCGGGGGTATGTGTGAGATAATTTTAGGATGCTATTATATTTATTTTATATAAGGTATTTTAACATTTTTTAATATAACTTTTCACGTCGGTTTTAAAAAGAACCGACGTGGAATATAACTTATCTCGTCGGTTTATTTAAAAACCGACGTGAAAAGCCTTTTACGTCAATTTTTAAAAAACCGACGTTAGACGTCCGACGTGAAAAGGCTGTTTTGTAGTAGTGCCAGTGCCTAAACAATAAGCTTTGTTCTTCATTTTTTCATGCCAGAATATGTTAGTTGCATCGGTTTTTAACATTAGCACCGATGCTTGAACCGATGTCTAAAGTTCTGCATTTTTTGGCATCTCAGATATATCCTTAAACGAATATAGTTTTGTAAGATCAATTGATATGTATATACCAATGAAATGCTATTTTTAATAAATGTATCTTGTAATCAAAGGTTTGAAACAGAAATAAGCATAGAATTATTTAAAGTGAGTTGTTTCCTATAGACCGACTTTAAGCATCGGTCGTAATGGTAATAACCGATGCTACTGTTAAGATCTTAGGAAAATTAAAATAAAAAAACTTTAGACGGGCTACGGGCAGGCCTTAGCCAATCTGATTAAAGACCAAAGCCCGGTCCACGCACCATGTCAATCAAGCATAGAAGTTCTAAGCCCAGTAGAGCCCAATAGTGAATCCCCGGACCAGGGGTCGATTCCGAAGGACCCAAGGGAGGAGAACATTTTTAACTTGCCATATTTCCTCTTAGAAAGGCGATGTGGGATGTTGGTGGATTATAGGCGTCAGTTGTCGTCAAAAACTGATGCCTATAGTCGTGTGGGGTCTTTTTTATAATTAAAAAAGCTATAGGCGTCGGTTTTTATCCAGCGACCGATGCCTATAGTCGCGCGGTTTTTTTTGTAATAAATAAAAGTTATATGCATCAGTTGTATTCTGACAACCGATGCTTATATATTATATGCATCGGTGGGAAGGAATAAGAAAGAAGCTATTGAACCCTTGTTATTATGATCCCAAATTATGATGTATGCCAAACGATTGTTGTTAATAATTGTCAGTTTGAATAGCTTTGTAATTTTTTTGTTCATTATTTTTTTTTTTTTTGCTTGCCGTTCAAATTGCTTTCTTTTTCCAATTTGAAACTACCATTATTTTATAAGGATCGGGTATACAGCTCACTTCAAAACCGATGCTTAAAGATTATCAATTGCATCGGATGGTATACAAACAACCAATGCATTTAATCTTAGCAACCAAATTATTTCAGGCTCACTGTGTAGCTGGAACTTCGTCTAATCAAAATAATTAAAGTATTAATTTTGTTTGCATGCATAAACATTTTTTTTTTAAACTGACTTATTTAAGATCAAATTAGACATTCCAGCATAAACTCACAAATTAGGAATCGTCACTAACAGTCATGATTTTCTTGATTTTCCATTTGCCTCATATCTTGCGAAAGATTTTTTTGGTATAAAAGTGAGTTTATTGAATACAAATAACTAATGTGTGGCCAACAAATATAAGGGTAAATTTGGAACTACAATATATTCTGCATGTTTCCCAATTAAAAAAAAAAGGTTCAATGGATATCTGCAGGGAGTAGTAATCATTTCATATAATTAGTATTAGTAATCATTTCAATAGAATACCATTTTCACGCAAGCTGAAATTAATTGTCAATGTGGTTTGTGGTTTGAGGTCATGTCAATTAAATGATCAATTTCACAGTCTTTTGAGTTGCCCAACCTCTTCCTTTCTATTTAAATCTGTCATCACAATAGTTTCAACTAACTTTTCTCTTCTTTTATAATCCTCTCCCTTCATATTTTCTCAGACTATTTAATCATATATGATGTCGAGCTCGGGGTCCGGAAGCGACGACGAGGCTGGTCCATCCGGCCTCGTAGAACAACTCGAGGCGGGCATAGTCCGCCTCAAGAAAGACTTAGTGGATCAGCTGTTCCACATTGTTGAAATCCTTCTCGAAAGCCAACACTATGAGAAAGAGAGGGACCGATTGGCAGCTAAGAACGGGTGTTGAAAGAGAAGCTGAAGAAGTATGAAGATAAATGAACTGTTGTTGTATTTTTTTCTTTCCGTGGTTTATTTTAATGAAATTTTTGTTTTGTGTTTTCATCCTTTCTTGATGTTGTGGTTGTTATCTATTTTGTCATTATTGTACTCTATTTATTTTAATGAAATTCCCATTTTGTGTTGATATCCTTTGCCGTTTTCATCCTTTAATTCTTGATGTTGTTTATTTCTTGAACAATAAAACGTTGCTTTCTGTTCTGCATAATCCCACCAGCATCCCACATCGCCTTTCTAAGAGGAAATATGGCAAGTTAAAAATGTTCACCTCCCTTGGACCTATCGGAATCGACCCCTGGTTTGGAGAATACACTATTGGGCTCAACTAGGCCTAGAACTGCTTTGCTTGATGGATATGGCACGTGGCCCGGGCTTTGATCTTTAATCGGATTGGCTAGGGTATGCCCGTATCTCGTCACAAGTTGTTTTTTTTCCTAAGATAGTAACAGTAGCATCGGTTATTACTAATATGACCGATGCTTAAAGTATATCAGTAGGATCAGTTTGTATGAAAACAACCGATGCATATATATTGGTTGACCTTCTTTCCCGTGTTTGTTTTAACCAGCGATGAATACGCATCGGCTCTTAGCAAAATCAACCGATGCTTAACCCAAAAACCTATGATATATTAGGTTTCAAAGAAACAAGTATTAAAACCCTCGGAAAAACACAAAATCGGCCTTCAAAAATTCGTCCACACATCTTGCCGAATTATCTTCTATCCCAGATTAAGGATGACTTTAATTCCAACATTCACTAAGACCATCCTCATGCCGCTGTCACGTTTCATGGTATATGTTTATTTCATCCATTTTTTCTCCTTTTTCTGTTCTGATATATATTTTCTGATTTTTCTTGTATGATTTTTTGTAATTCTGAATAATTGCCGACACAATTGCAGCATATCCCGCAAAGAATTGTCCATTTTTTTGCAGAGCTTCCGAACAAGGATTTTCAATTGCGCAATCCCCTTCGGCAGACTTGGGATGTCACAGTGGAGTTGTTTGGTGAAGATGGTGACCAGGTTTGTTCTCTCCATAACTAACTCAAGTTTGTTGATGAACAATTTTGCGTGTTTAAGTGCCCTTATTCGATTTGTGTTATTTATGTTCTTCTGTGTTCAAGACGGTGGTACGACTGATTTATGAATTGTATTTATTCGTATGTATATAATAATGTCATTCTTGATGTGTTTTTTAAGTTTCGGCAGACTAGATACGACTGAGAGTTTGCATTTATACTCTGTTTTTTTTTTTGTTGTTGTTTGTTTATTGTAGGCGCGGTTCAAAGGGGAGTGGCTCAATTTTGTGGAGGAAAACAAAATTAGAGAGGACTATTCCATTGTCTTCATAAATAATGAGCTTTATATTTTTGACGTAATAGTCTTAGACGGAAAAGGCGTTAGAAGAAATCGCTTTGTAGGTGTGAAAGATCCTGACCTTTAGCTCACTCATTTTCCTTCTTTCAAAGTAACAGTATCGAAGACCGTTCTAGAGTGTGGACGAATAGTAAGTTGAAGATTTTTTAAATTGTCTTCAACTAATAAACTTTCCACCAATTATTGATTTGACGTTAGGAGCTTCTAATCATGCGAGCTTTTTATAAGCCATTCCAAAGGACTTCTGGACTGAGCATGTGGTCCCAGGTGGTAATGGTCATCAGGTGAAGGCTACAATTCTAGGGTTTTCTGATCGACGTTGGGTTGTTGATGTATCAAGTTGGGCATCAGATGGTCGCCTTGTCCTTACTGGCGGCCAGGAGATGCTTGAAGACTTATGTTTGCCACTCGACTCAACCTTCACCCTTCATATCGTGGATCTCCCATCTTTAGTTTTTGTTTTGTCAACATAATAGTCTTAGATGTGTTTGGGATGGAATTAGATGTAATGGGGAATTGTTTTATGTTTGGACTATGTGAATGCTTAATCTTTTGCAGTAATGGTTGTTATGAGGCCAAGAATTAATTACTTTATAGCCTTTTTATTTATGTGTCAGACATTTAATAACCTCTAAGATTTGTTGTGTTTGTTCTCTCCTCCTAGCGTTTATTAACGAATCACATTAATTGGTTAATTGATTTAGAGTTGCTCAATTAATTTAAGATTCCATTTTCCAACTTCTCTGGAAAATAAGAAACATTAAAACTGGATTAATTTATGCTTCGATCAAAAAACATTACTCTCCCGATCCCAACACATGAACAACGGAACAATCACATTAGCAAATTCCCTTTCTCGGTTTCATACCTAGCAAGTCAAACAATAAACGGCGTACAACACACTAAAACCACATACACCATAGAGACACCTTTTAGCTATTTTTGATCCAGATAACAAACCAAGTAATCAAAAGCGCCGTGGACAACCAACGTTCCCGATTTCGTTTCTTCTTGACATATTCTTCAAGCTTACAATTTTAAGCTGCAAGTGCTTCCAGGTTTTTTTTTGCTTCTTCACTGTAACGCCCAAGTTTTTTTTTTATTATTATTATATCAAGCCCAATTTATTTATTTCAAGTCCAATAAGCCTTCACTCTTTCAATTACATTATTTTCATTTGATTTTATTTTTTTAAGCCCAAATTCAATTATATTATATTATTTTATCTAAACCCAAATCAAAAACCAACAATAAAGCCCAATCCAAACCAAACAATTTAAACTAAGCCCACCAAAACCCCAATCCTAAACCTTCTTAAATTAGGAGTGCCTAAATCTTAATCCTTTTAGGAATAGGATTTGTCATCAGGTGTGTGTATATATATATATATATATATATATATATATATATATATATATATATATATCTTCAAAATTTTCACGAATTCTGCAACTGCAAGCAATAAGGTAAACATAGTACTTGTTTTCCTAATATTTTCAAAAACAACTTTCTTCAGAATCTTTCTTCCTGCCGATTTTCTACTAACCATGAATTCTCAAAACAAAATTCTTCATCACCACCATCATGGCTGCTGAAATTCTCAAACTAAAACCACCACCAAGGCCACTATTGTTTTTTTTCAACCACCGGCAACCCTTCCCGGTAGGCCAAAACCATCACTGCCCGTCACCATTCCCACCACTTTCGGCCCAAATGGAAAACCAACACTACAAGCCGTACGAACGGGCCCAAGGTCGGGCCTCTCCGCCGTGCTGCCGTCAAACAATCGCCACTACCAAAACCATCAACCCCAATTGTTTTTCAGACAAACCCATCATCATCCAACCCGACAACTCACGACAAATTTTTCTCCACAACCGGAAACCCACATCAAACCCTAACCCAGGCCCGAACCCAATAAATCCCAAACCGACATCACAACCCCAAATTGGACCCCAGTCCAAACCCAAACCACCACCCACGCCATCTCTACCAGCCACTGTCATTGTGCCTTCGCCGCCGCCTGCCGAACGCCACCGCCCGTTTTGCTGTCGCCATCTGCCGCTGCGAGTAGTTGTCGGCCGTTTTCAATTTGGGAAAGAATCGGAGCCGAGCCAGCCGACCGCCTTCCTAAGGTTGCTATCCCGCGTACCGTCTCATCGAGCCGCCGTCGTTAGTGGCTGCTACGGGTTGCCGCCGGCGACGACCAAGGAAGGGAGAGGTGTTGGACGATTTTCGATTTGGAAGGAGAAAGGGAAAGACGGGCTGGAGCTTAATGGGCTGGGATAGGACTTTTATACCCAGCCCTTTTTGAAGAATTATAGATTAACCCCAATTGTTTTCAGTCCTATTCAATTGAGCCCCCATTTTACCCAAAACAATAATTTCAGCCCCTCAAACCTACAAAAACCAAAATTAAACCCCAGCAGTTGGCTACCAATTCGATTAAGCCCATAACCTTTACATCTTTATATTTTTACCCCTCCAATTCAAGAACCCTACTAAAACAATCCTATTGACCTTGTTTTCCCTGACCGAACAATCGATTCATAGTTATGGTTTAATTATCTTTTCAATCAGTCCAAATCTATTTTTTAAAAATTCAAGTACTAAGTTAAGTTATTATTTCCAATGTAGGAAACGAGGGATTTCAAAACTAGGATTTTCAAGTACGAGCATCTATTTCCACTTTTTCACAAAACTACATTCAAAGGTGGGTGATTCTAAACTTTTTCAAAATAATATGTTTGTCTATATTAAATACAATTATATGAATTATCTATGTCTCAATGCAACATTCCATAGTAGCTTTCGAGCTAAAATAACAGATAGTGTGTTGTAGCGATTTATTTATGGTTTATATGATTTCTTTTTAACATTGACGAACGTGTCGTATGTTTGTCTATGTTAACTGCGATCAATGCAACATTCCATAGTAGCTTTCGAGCTAAAACAACAGTAGCCTTTGAGCTAAACAACAGTAGCTTTTGAGCTAAAACTATGGTTGGACAACATCTACTAACGACTGACAGTGTGTTGCAGCTATTCATTTATGGTTTATATGATTAGTGTTTAATATTGACAAACAAATCCCCACGGAGCGAGTTGAAAGCTCACACCCATTTTTATCAAACTTTTCAGGTTGAGGAGTTGGATGTGGTACGAGGTGGTGGATGCGAAGATGCTATTTTCGATGTTAATCTATTGTCTTTTCTATGGATTGGTATCTTATTTTATGTCAAGTTTAAAATAAAGTTTGAAACTTGTGTTTTCGTGAACAGACAAAGTTAATGCTATTTTAAATTATCAAATGAGTCTCCTCCTTTAAAATAAATGTTTAAGTTTTATTCACGCTTCCGCTCAATTTTTATTGTGATTGTGATTTATTGGAAAAACTCATGCCCTTGTTTTTTTTTGTTTTTTTTGAAAGTTTTATTTATAAAGAATCAAAATTTATATTTTTCAGAAATTGGGGCGTGACAGAAGTGGTATCAGAGCATGTCTACGATTTTGTAGACTAGCTAAATAGTTTCATTTGTCGATTTCAAAAGAAAAAAAAATTATTATTTTCATAAGGGTTTTATCTAGTTATTTATTTTTATAAAAGAGAGAAACTATGACAACAAGCATCCACCTACGCCATACCGCGTCAACTCCACAAGGTATATGCATAAGAATTTTATGTTTTCAATTTTCTATTGCATGTTCTCAATAGCAAATACAAAAGTCATTACTATTGCAAATGTTATGCTATGCTATGTAAAGGGATTTCTATACACATGATCACTATGACATTTCACAAATCACACAAAAACCATTACTATTACAAATGTTATGCCATGCTATGCTATGCGAAGGGATTTTTGTAGGCACGATCACTATAACATTTCACAAATCACATGTTTATGGCATTTTACAAATCAAACATTCTATGCATGCTATATTCCATGAAAACTATTTTCTTTAGACAAACTATAGATGCTTATGTGCGAAGAACTATTTTGAATTTCGAGGACGAAATTTTTTTAAGGGGTTGGATTGTAACGCCCAAGTTTTTTTTATTATTATTATGTCAAGCCCAATTTATTTATTTCAAGCCCAATAAGCCTTCACCCATTCAATTACATTATTTTCATTTGATTTTATTTTTTTAAGCCCAAATTCAATTATATAGTATTATTTTATCTAAGCCCAAAACAAAAACCAACAATAAAGCCCAATCCAAACCAAACAATTTAAACCAAGCCCACCAAAACCCCAATCCTAAACCTTCTTAAATTAGGAGTGCCTCAATCCTTATCCTTTTAGGAATAGGATTTGTCCTCAGGTATATATATATATATATATATAGCTTCAAAAATTTTCACAAATTCTGCAACTACAAGCAATAAGGTAAACATAGTTCTTGTTTTCCTACTAAGTTGCACGGACACGGACACGGACACGGGACACGACACGACTCGGACACGAGGACACGCTTATTTTTAAAAATACAGGACACGACACGGCTCGAACACGTTTATTATATAAATAATTATTAATATATTTATTTCCTATAAATATTAAATTATAATAATTTTTATTTCTAATAAATCATCTAAAATAATTACAAACTCATCCACAATAATTTATAAAACCCCAAATAAAATAAAAAATGATATTAAATTAAAAAAAAATTGAAAAAAAATAAAAAAAAAATGAAAAAACGTGTTGGGGCCGTGTCCGTGCCGTGTCCCCTATGCCCCGCCGTGTCCGTGCCGTGTCCGAGCCGTGTCCCCTGTCAAAAATTCAAAAAGAAAAAAAGAAAAAAATAGGACACGCGTCCGACACGTGTCGGGCGCGTGTCCGCGTCCCCGGAGTGTCCGACTCGTCCTGGGGGTCAAAAACGAAGTGTCCGTGCATCATAGGCTACAACACACTATCTGTTATTTTATCTCGAAAGCTACTATGGAATGTTGCATTGAGACATAGATAATTCATATAATTGCATTTAATATAGACAAACATATAGTTTTGAAAAACTTTAGAATCACCCACCTTTGAATGTAGTTTCGTGAAAAAGTGGAAGTAGATGCTCCTACTTGAAAATCCTAGTTTTAAAATCCCTCGTTTCCTACATTGAAAATAATAACTTAACTTAGTACTTGGTTTTTTTTAAAAATAGATTTGGACTAATTGAAAAGATAATTAAACCATAGATATGAATCGATTGTTCGGTCAGGGAAAACAAGGTCAATAGGATTGTTTTAGTAGGGTTCTTAAAATTGGAGGGGTAAAAATATAAAGATGTAAAGGTTATGGGCTTAATCGAATTGGTAGCCAACTATTGGGGTTTAATTTATGTTTTTGTAGGTTTGAGGGGCTGAAATTAGTGTTTTGGGTAAAATGGGGGCTCAATTGAATAGGACTGAAAACAATTGGGGTTAATCTATAATTCTTCAAAAAAGGGATGGGTATAAAAGTCCTAACCCAGCCCATTAAGCTCCAGCCCGTCTTTCCCTTTCTCCTTCCAAATCGAAAATCGGCCAACACCTCTCCCTTCCTTTGTCGTCGCCGGCGGCAACCCCGTAGTAGCCACTAGCGATGGCGGCTCGATGAGACGCTACCGGGGATAGCAACCTTGGAAGGCGGTCGGCTGGCTCGTCTCCGATTCTTTCCCAAATTGAAAACGGCCGACAACTACTCGCAGCGGCAGATGGCGACAGCAAAACTGGCGGCGGCGTTCGGCAGGCGGCGGCGAAGGCACAATGACAGTGGCTGGTAGAGATGGCGTGGGTGGTGTTTTGGGTTTGGACTGGGGTCCAATTTGGGGTTGTGATGTCGGTTTGGAATTTGTTGGGCTCGGGCCTGGGTTAGGGTTTGATGTGGGTTTCCGGTTGTGGAGAAAAATTTGTCGTGAGTTGTCGGGTTGGATGATGATGGGTTTTGTCTGAAAAACATTTGGGGTTGATGGTTTTTGGTAGTGGCGATTGTTTGACGGCAGCACGGCGGAGAGGGCCGACCTTGGGCCCGTTCGTACGGCTTGTAGTGTTGGTTTTCCATTTGGTCCGAGAGTGGTGGGGATGGTGATGGGCAGTGATGGTTTTTGCCTACCGGGAAGGGTTGCCGGTGGTTGAAAAAAAACAATAGTGGCCTTGGTGGTGGTTTTAGTTTGAGAATTTCAGCAAGCCATGATGGGTTTCTTGAAAATGGGTTGGAATGGTGGTGATGAAGAATTTGGTTTTGAGAATTTATGGTTAGTAGAAAATCGGAAGGAAAAAGATTCTGAAGAAAGTTGTTTTTGAGAATCTTAGGAAAACTATGATGCACGGACACTTCGTTTTTGACCCCCGGGACGAGTCGGACACTCCGGGGACGCAGACATGCTCCCGACACGTGTCGGACGTGTGTCCTATTTTTTTATTTTTATTTTTTTTTTTGGATATTTGACAGGGGACACAGCTCGGACACGGCGGGGCATAGGGGACACGACGGGGCATAGGGGACATGGCCAGGACACGGCCCCGACAAGTTTTTTCATTTTCTTTTTATTTTTTTTTCAAATTTTTTTAATTTAATATCATTTTTTATTTTATTTGAGATTTTATAAATTATTGTGAATGAGTTTGTAATTATTTTAGATGATTTATTAGAAATAAAAATTATTATAATTTAATATTTATAGGAAATAAATATATTAATAATTATTTATATAATAAACGTGTCCGAGCCGTGTCATGTCCTATATTTTTAAAAAATAAGCGTGTCCTCGTGGCCGAGTCATGTCGTGTCCCGTGTCCTCCGTGTCGGTGCAACTTAGGTTTTAGCCATTCATTTATGGTTTATATGATTTCTTTTTAACATTGACGAATGTGTCGTATGTTTGTCTATGTTAACTACGATCAATGCAACATTCCATAGTAGTTTTCGAGCTAAAACAACAGTAGCCTTCGAGCTAAACAGCATTAGCTTTCGAGCTAAAACTATGGTTGGCCAACATCTATGAACGACTGACAGTGTGTTGTAGCTATTCATTTATGGTTTAGTGTTTAATATTGACAACTAAATCCCCACGGAGCGAGTTGAAAGCTCACACCCATTTTTATCAAACTTTTCAGGTTGAGGAGTTGGATGTGGTACGAGGTGGTGGATGCGAAGATGCTATTTTCGATGTTAATKTATTGTCTTTTCTATGGATTMGTATCTTATTTTATGTCAAGTTTAAAATAAAGTTTGAAACTTGTGTTTTCGTMAACAGACAAGTTAATGCTATTTTAAATTATCAAATGAGTCTCCTCCTTTAAAATAAATGTTTAAGTTTTATTCACGCTTCCGCTCAATTTTTATTGTGATTGTGATTTATTGGAAAAACTCATGCCCTTTTTTTTTAAAGTGCGAATATATATTAAAAAAGGAGAAAAATATAAGGGGTGGCCGAGTTCCCTACACGACCAAAAGTCATAGAATGAAAAAAGTCTGGGGGGGCGAATCCCCTACACGACCAAGAGTCATCAAATGAAAAAAGTCAAGGGGGTCGAATCCTTTACACGACCAATCAAAAATTAAAAGAGTCTGCAATTGACTTTCTTTGGGATGCTCGGTAGCATTTCTTGACGATGGTTTTAGTGGCTCGTAAGGAGTAGAGGAAAGAACTGGTGGGCTCGGGCTCATCCTCGAAACCGGGATTATCTCGCAAGATGGTAACTCCGGCAAAGTTCACCGAGTCAGAAAAGGTACCAACTTCAACCCCATTAACAAGAAGGGTTTGAAGAGGAGGAGCGTCCGGAATGACAACAAGAGGAGTAACGTCGAAAATCGGGCAGGAAAGTGGATTAGTCGAAAGGGGTGAGGAGAGAGACACGGGCTGGGCCGAGAGCGGGCTACTCGAAACGGACCGGGCCAGGCTCCCCGAACGGTGGGCTGGAGGTGAAGAAGGCCTAGAGTTAAGGTGGGCTGAGGGATGCGGGCCCAAGATGGATTTGGGTGAGGCCGTGAGGGCCACGACCGGGCCGGGCCGGGCTGGAAAATCATCAGCAACAGAAAAGGAGTCAACGTGAGGACCGGGCTGAGGGCCTGGCTGCAGGCTCGACTGAGAATTTTCAGCGGCAGATTTGTTGGGAAAATTGCTGGGTTTCAATTCAGCGTGTTTCACGTAGCAGAGAGCTTCCAGGTGGCCCAGGTGAAGACAAAACATGCAATAGGACAGAATTTTTTCATAAACGACATCGAGCACGGTTCTCGTTTCACCACATCGGACGGCAATTTGTCGAGGGAATGGTTTTTCCAAATTGAGACCAACGCAAACGTGAGCAAAATCTCCCCGAGTTTTGCTAAGCGTCGGGCCGTCCGGCTTAAGAAAATCCCCCACCAAGATGGCGACCGTCTCAAGGGACCCCAATTCAAACCATTCAAGGGGAAGATCAATAATTCGAATCCAAACCGGTACAAGCGGGGGTTCACTCTTGAAGTCGTAATTTGGGGTCCATTTAAAAATTCGCATCGGGAAGCCCTCGAAAACCAATTCCCTCCTCATCCATAACTTCGAAAAAATTTGTTCGTCCCGGGTACATATCACAACATGACGAGAGTTGATATACGTCAATTTGTAACCCGGGTAGCCCATAGTGGCGAGTTTCAAGCAAATTACCTGATTTCGAGGTTTGCCGAAAGAGAATTTGCCCACAATAGCGAATCGGAAATCGGCCGAAGCTAGCGCCCGTTCCGGTAAAGTGAAGGTGGCCTCCGGAACCTCGAGGGACATGTCAACCGAACCGAGGGCAGCGGAAGGGCGAAAGAGGCCCGTCGAAGCGACTACCGCATAGGATTTCGGCGGAGCGGGGGCTGTCGAGGAACCTGGGTCTGAAGTCGGGCCTGGAAAGCTACCAGTCGGCTGACCCGGCGAGGAGGAAGGAGGAGGTAGCACTACGGATGGTAACGGGGCAGACTTCATACCGGCCARKAGAACGGCGGCYGAGGCGGRGGCGTGTTCTCTCTRTTCGAGTGAGAGACCTGGAGAGCCGACAMAGGGAAAATTCYAATTGTGCACCAAAACGTCACAATCGTTAAAATTGAGAGATGGGTAAGCTTTAATTGGGTGTAGGGTAGGATTGTACACTRCGAATTGAATGGGAGGTGCGCCGYCCGGAAAATCYCCAAAATGTCCAAAAGGGGATCYGARMCCTCGATTTGAATTAGGCTRAATTGGGGGGCGACTGGCGAAATTGATGTTTGGGGAAGTGCAAGCAACTGGTGGCGAAGGTTTGAGAAGGCGTAATTGAGCCGGAGCGCCACCGGAGGAGGATCCGCCATTTTCACCCAAAAGGGGATCGGGGCATAGAAACGCAGGCGTTATTTCCTTGTACAAATTGAGAGTGGGTTTGGTGTAATTCGACATAAGGGTGGGTAGGTTGAGTCGTGAGAGGTTTATTGTCTCCGGATTGGACTCGCCGGACTCCGGCAGAGTGGTAATAGAGACGGTGGAAATTTTGTGAGAAAGTCGGGGTGGGTTTGGAGACTGTACAAAACGAGCGTCTTTTGGGTTGAGAAATTTTGAGAAGGAGTTTGTGTGTTCTGGTTTGAACGGGTTTAAAGTATTCCAAGCGTTCACCGGTTTTGCAGATTTTGATGGGAAAGGTAGGGAAGAGAATTCATCGCAGCGGGAGGGTGAACTGGGGCTTGAATACGATTTCCGTGGGGATAATCTTTTTGGGCCCATGGGCCCACTGCCCAACAGCGGGCCAGAAGACTTGTGAATTTAGTGAAGCGGCTGAATTTTCGTGAATCGGCCTTGAAAAATTTAGTGAAGACTTGTCCAACAACCGATGTTTAACCCTAATTTTTACGATACATATACCTTGGAAAACACAAAATCGGCCTTGAAAAATTAGTCCACACATCTTGCAACATAGAAAATTATCTTCTCTCCCATATTAAGGATGACTTTAATTTCGACATTCACCAAGACCATCCTCATGCTGATGTCACGTTTCGTGGTATATGTGATTTTATTTCATCCACTTTTTTTTCTTTTTCTATTCTGATATATATTTTTTGATTATTGTTTGTTTGTATGATTTTTTTGTAATTCTGAATAATTGTCTACACAATTGCAGCATATCTCGCAGAAAATCGTCCAATTTTTGGCAGAGCTTCTGAGCAAGGATTTTACTTTGTGCAATCCCATCGGTCAGACTTGGGATGTCACAGTAGAGTTTATTGGTGAAGATGGTGACCAGGTTTGTTCTCTCCATATCTAACTCAAGTTTGTTGATGAACAACTTTGCGTGTTAAGTACCCTTATTCGATTTGTGTCATTTGTGTTCTTCTGTGTTGAAGACAGTGATACGACTGATTATGAATTGTATTTCTTCGTATGTATATAATAATGTCATTCTTGATGTGTTGTTTAAGTTTATGCAAATTAGATATGACTGAGAATTTGCATTTATACTCTGTTTTATTTTTTTTGTTAATTGTAGGCGCGGTTCACAGAGGAGTGGCTCGGTTTTGTTGATGACAAAAATTTTTTAGAGGAATATTTTGTTGTCTTCATAAATAATGAGCCCTATATTTTTGACGTAATATTCTTTGACGGCAAAAGCGTTACAAGCAATCGCTTTGTAGGTGTGAAAGATCCAGACATTAAGCTGACTGATTTTCTTTCTTTCAAAATACTAGTATTGAAGACAGTTCTAGAGCATAGACAAATATTAAGTTGAAGATTTTTTAACTATCTGCAACTAATACACTTTCCAACAATTATTGATATGAAGTTAGCAGCTTCTGTTCATGCGAGATTTTTATAGGCCATTCCAAAGGACTTATGGACTGAGCATATGATCCCAGGAGGTAATGGTCATCAGGTGAAGGCTACAATTATAGGGTTTTCTGATCGACGTTGGGTTTTTGATGTATCAAGCTGGGCATCATATGGTCGCCATGTCCTTACTGGCTTCCAGGAGATGCTTGAAGAATTATGTTTGCCACTCGACTCAACCTTCGCCCTTCATCTCGTGGATCTCCCATCTTTAGTTCTTGTTTTGTCGATATATCAAGTTTCATATTAAAGAATACTGCAGTATTTTATCTTTTTGTTTATATTTGGGATGGAATTAGATGTAATGGGGAATTAGATGTGTTTGGACTATGTTTATTAGATGTAATATTATGGTGAATGCTTAATCTTTTGCAGTAATTGTTGTTATGAGGACAAAACTAATTACTTTATAGCCTTTTTATTTATATTTCAGGCATTTAATAACCTCTAAGATTGGTTTATTTGTTCTCTTCTCCTAAATTTTATTAACGAATCCCCTGTGTTCGATTAATTGATTGAGAGTTGCTCAATATTAATTTAAGATTCCCTTTTCTAACTTCTCTGGAAAATAAGAAACATACAAAATGGATTAATTTATCCTTCGATTAAAAATCATTACTCTCCCGATCCCAACACATGAACAACGGAACAATCACATTAGCGAATTCCCTTCTCGGTTTTAGAACACTAGCAAGGCAAACAATAAACGACCTACAACACACTAAAACCAAATACACCCTAGAGACATCTTTAGATGTTTTTGATCCAGATAATAAACCAAGTAATCAAAAGCGAAGTGCACAACCAACGTTCCCGATTTCGCTTCTTCTTAACATATTTTTCATGCTTACAACTTTCAGCTGCAAGTGCTTTCAGGTTTGTTTTATGCTTCTTCACATCTAATTCAAGTCTCTTTACATCAGCCCCAAACACTTGAACTTCAGCTTCAAATTTATTTGCTCGTCTTAAAAGTCCGGGAATAATTTGAGTAACTCTTGGGCACAATGGGTCCTCAAGCCATTTGAAAAAATTGCACCCTTCAGTCTTCTACAATATTATTTACTCCAATCAAAATTAATGCAAACAACCCCTTTAACTACGAAAAACGAAGAATATCAGAAAAATCAAGAAAAAGCACGACACACCCACACAAACCTTAAGTAACCGTTATTTTAACTACAATCAATCGACCCCGTGTTAACATCTTATACAAACCCCCAAATCATTATTAGCCCTAATATCTAAAAATAGAAAAGAAATTCAACACTTACACGAAATCTTGGACAACTTATATATCTCCTCCCGGGATTGAGGTCGGTCCATGATGTCCGACAAACGACATCATCATCACAATTGCATTTTCCTTTTCCCACAGTGAACTCAGACGTTTTCCTCCACGCCATTTCCATGTTATTGTCGAAATAGCACTCCTAAACTGAAATATGATAGTTTTATTACAAACAGTTTTAAGAATTTTTAGATTGCACCCTCAAATTTATAAAAGTTTTGTTCTGGCCTTAAATTTTCAGAATTCGTAATTACTCAATAAAATTTCGTACCTTTTATTGGAGTTTAATTTTGTTATAGTAGAAATTTAGACTTAAATGAACAAACAAGTCTTTCAAAAGATATAATTATGTTTTAATTTCATTGCCAATAAAATTAAAATTACCGTGGCGACCGCAAAAGGCAGGCGAAACGAGATTCTCTGTAAAGTAGCCTTTGTATTGAAATTGATTATAACCCCCATTATTGACGACCAAAAACCTGAATGATCTATCTTTCACATTATAAATAACCAAACGAGCTCCAGCCATCAAAATGACCTCCGCCTCCTCATCTCCAACAAAACACAAAGGCGTGAACCCAGACAAAACTCCATTACAATAAATGCTGAGTTTCGTCAAAAACCATACCACACCATACTCTTTCATAAGCCTTACATACGTTCTTTGGTCATCGGTTTCCCTATCCACCAAACAAAGACATCCCCCCAAAACCACAAGTGCATTTGTGGAAACCTCGCTAACCACATGGACACCAATACGTGGAGTGATTTCAGAATATGCCTCGGTAACCAAATCTAAAGCAATGATTACAAAATCAAGCTTTCCCAATTCACTCATCTTATAATACAGCCAATGGATAGCCCCGTTTAAAAACATTTGGCAGGGGATGCAAGTTACTAAATTACCATAAGCCGAGGTCTTATGCCTTTTCCAGACACCCATTTTCAAAGAGTACACATATGCTCAATCATGGCCATATGTACAGGAACTTATAAGGCCATATTCGAAGAAACAAAAATTAAGTCTAATGGAGACAAGTGGTGAGCAATCTGCAACTAAACCAAGGCCACCTCTTGTTGATGACGTGGTCTTGGAGACTTTGGGAGCTAATTGCAATAAGCTACACTCGTTGATTCTATCGATGCCCGTGCATGTAGACTACGTCTCTCTGGACCTAGAGCGCACCGTCTTCCAACAGGAAAAAGCGACGAAAAATCATGTGCTAATTGATGATATTCAGAGCTTGTTCAGAATGAGGTGGATTAGTATTGATGTTGTGCAAGTCTTTTCGCGTTAGGAGCTTTCTTTTTCCTTATCAAATAGTTCAATATTTAGCTTAAACTTATTTAGTTTTGAATCTATTAATGATTTACAGGTGTCTTAGTGGGTTGGCTGTGACGTCGTACTTGGTTGGTGCCTTCGATGCAATGTTTAGCAGGACATTCATTCTAGCACCATAACTAGACGAGTAAGAGAGACTATTTCTTGTCCTTTTTTTCCTTTACTCCTTTACAATTATTATAATTTATAAAGATAATTAATCTTTGTGCTTACGAAATGTGTAGTGGCCACTGGGTGCTGCTAGTGATATGTCCTCTCAAAAATCGGGTTCATATTTTAGATACAAATACATACAAGAGGGAGTTGGATATCAAGACACATGTTAATACGTACGTAAATTTTCCCCCTATATTTGTCTCTCTAATTTTTTTAAAAGGTAACTTGCTGTTCTTTTTTACAATAACATCATAAAAAATAATTCACTTTCAGGTCTTTATTGTCAATGTAGTAATGTACTGATTCTTTTTTGTGGGCAATTGTTTCATGGGCAAGTTGTTTCATAGCATTAATGTAATTTTACTATTTTCCACAACCTAATTCTTTCTAGAGCCTACTTTGTGTGTTTCCATTCATAAAACCGCTTGTAGTTTTTCATTGGATGTAATATAAGATTAGTTGGTTCATCTGTTCATTTTGGTTTTAAAACTGTAAATGTTTAATATATAGGTTCCAATTCCTTATTTTTAATTAAATAATACTTTGCGTGTTATTAACTCCTTGAGTGCAATGATTACTATTTCCAGGGCAGTTCGGACCTATTGGTGAAGAAAAGGAAAAAGAGGAAGAAACAGGGCGTGGAATAATCTAGCGGTAAGTTATTTTTTAAGGTATTAAAAATAAAATAGTATATTTATCGGTTAACTTAGTAGGCAAGTTAGTTAAGTTCTTCGACCCATTTCATTTTGACTCATCGATAGATCTATTGATAGGGGGATATTGATCTGCTTTCATATGATATTTGTAGTGTAATCAACAACCAGGAGGTAATGAGTGTGGTTATTATATCATGAGGTATATGTATGACATTTGCTCTAGTATGAATGCTTCATTAGACAGGGTACGTGTAACTCATTTTTATTAGTAAAAACTACTGAATATTTTTTAAACTCCAAACTTAAACTTCATTTTTAAAATGACTAATTAAAATTTTGAATCGGAATGTGTAGGCCTCATTTGGAGTTGAAAAATACGACCAAGAACTAATCGACAAAATGCGTGAGCTATGGGCAGAATATATTACTCGGTAAATTACTCGTATATATGTATTTTTTTTCTCATTTTTAATTACTTTTTCTTAGTTATTAAGTAATTTATTTTGTAACTTGGTGCAGAACATTATGAGGACGTTGGTGGATTTCCTCTGGATTTTCTTAGTTAATTTGACTCTTATTCATTCACGGGGAAAAGCATGGAATGACAGATAGCAGTAAAGAGGTTGTCTAAGGATTCAGGGTTGGAATTCAAGAACGAGGTATTGTTCATAACCAAACTTCAACACAAGAATGGAGGAAAGGATCTGGGGATTCTCCTTGGAAGGAAACGAGATGCTTCTTACTTACGAGCTTTGTGCTATTGAACATGATAGATTCTCCCTTGAGGTTGCGATTTGTTGCAACTTGTGCGATGAAATAATTAGTTCAACTTGAGTTTTATTAGATAGGATGAGAATTTATGCATTTGAAATTATTTATTATTGAATAAAATACTTCTTTTATATTAAATTAATTTTTTGCAAATGGTAATTATCAATTTTCTGGGCAGGTTTTAAAATAAAATTTTTTAAATTCTGGAAATTTTTTATCAAAAAATTTGTGCATCGGTTTGTGCAAACCGATGCATATAATCAGCAGCGGCATCGGTTTGGATGACAACAACCGATTCTTACATGCTATTTTTAACATTGTTATATACATCGGTTCTTGACAAAAAAATCGATGCATATAAGTAAAAAATCGATATAGGTTACTCAACAACGACTGATGCCTATAGGTAACTATAGGCATCGGTTATGTAGAACAAACAACCGATGCCTATAGTTAACCTATAGGCATCGGTTGTGAGATCAAACCCGATGCCTAAATCTCTCCACGAGGCATCGATGATTTAAGAAAAACCGATGCGTATACATAAACATTAAGCATTGGTTATTTGTCAAAGCCGATGCCTATAGGTGCACTATAAGCATCGGTTGTGTTGCAACAACCGATGCCTTTAGAGGACATTAGGCATCGATTTTTATAGAACAAAAACAATGCCTATAGGTACACTATTGGCATCGATTGTTGTACAAAAATCGATGCCTACAGTTCACCTATAGGCATTGGTTGTTTTCCAAAAACCGATGCCTTATAGGATATTAGTCATAGGTTGTGGAATAAAATCGATGCCTATAGGCTTCGGTCATTTTACAAAAAACCGCTGCCTTTAGAGAAAATTTGGCATTGGTTTGTAATCAAATTCGATGCCTATAGTGTAACTGTAGGCATCGGTTGTTTACAATAGCCGATACCTTTAGTGACTGTATATAGACATTAGGCATCGACTTGTGATGACTATATGCATCGGTTGTGGTCAAACAACTGATGTCTATGTCTATTATAGGCATCGGTTGTAAAACCGATGCCTAAAGTCCAGGTTATAGGCATCGGTCTAATAGGCATAGATTGTAAAACCGATGCCTATAAGAAAAAACAACCGATGATGTTGGGGGTTTTCTATAGTAGCGGCTCTTGGCACCGAATTTCGCACGGCTTGGTTTGAACTTTGGTTCTTAATGCCTTGGCCTATAAAATACGAATATTTAAACATAGAAACTAAAGAATTTCACCAAACCTCAAATCAATTGAACCCGTTTAACCAAATTAAATATAAAATCAACAAGAAATATGAAAAACAATAAAACAGGAGAAATAACCTAGAAAACTAACTAATCGACTCAAAAACTAATAAAAACAATATAAATTCTAATTAAAAATACGAGAAAAATACCACAAGTACATGTAAAACAGCGACCTGATACCAATAGGTTGCATGATTGCCGACCTGATTATAAGATCCAACCTGGTCAGCGACCTGATAATATTAGGTCACATGCGTACCGACCTATGATAGGTTGCCATAAGAGCCCGCTGTAATTACTTGGAGCCTAGATTATGAGATGATGTCAGCCCTAGTGCAGTACGTCCGGCCAGCATGCTACAACTGTAAAATTGTACTGTAGCAAACTTAGTCATTCATTTGAAATAGCCGTTGTCAGGTTGGTACTATATAGATCTTAGCCGCATATTCTAGGGTTGTCATAATCAGGTGTTTTGCTATAAATAACCACGAACTGCTCAATTGAATGTAACGAATTATTGCATTCATAAATATTAACAAAAACTCCTTTATGCTCATATTTACCTTTATTAGCTCGCAAAGAGCTCGCTACTTTTCCTTTAATAGTCATAGCGATAAAAATACAGTTTCTTACTGAATCTGTATGCAATAAGGAAAAAAATATTGCACTAATGTGTATTATTGTATTTAGGCCTAAAAGTTGTAATAGATAAAGAATGTGTAATGTATATAGTGTATTAATGTGAATCGGAGTTTTGAGTTGTACGAATCCTCTGTTGTTGCTGAATTATAATACTAAAACATTGATCTCTTGTGTTTTTATTTTGAATTGTTTCTGTAAGTACAAACAATGTTATCTAGCACCATATTGTATTTGTAAGTACAAGTTTGATCTTAATTTCATACTAATTAAAAAGTACTAATTGTTTGTAATTGTAGAGTTTTGCTTATTGTTTGTGGGCTATGTGAAATTTCCTAACATGATGTAATTTTTCTACTATTTTTATTTTTTAAGGTTTAATGATGGTTGTAGAAGTAGAAAAACAAAACCGAAACTACAATTGTTTTGTATTTTGTTATAGTTGACTTGATCGATGAACTCTACCTAGCTAATTGCATATCTAAGTAGCAATTAATAATTATTTTCTCAAAAGAAAATATTGCAGTGTTATTGTGCTTGTTGGATGGACTGTTATCAAAGGTTAGCAGGTTGGAACTTGACAATTATAAAGAAGTCTTCAAGGATATTTTCGACAAGTAAGTATATAAGAAATAATCCTTTATTTTATTACTAGTTGTACTTGTTAATTTTAGTTGTTCAATACAATTCAATAATAACTGCAGTATATTGTACAGCCAGGGAGCTATGAGTGTGGGTATTATGTCAGGAGATATATAAACACGGTGGTCCCAAAACATTCCTTGAATCCCTACCAACTCCCCGCTTCAATCTGTCCCATCTGCTTTCTCGCCGCCCAACACACAAAACCTCTTCATCTCCCCTCACTCATTACTTTATAATTTTCATAAGCAAAAATCATCATTTTCTCTCTGCAACACAACTCCCACACTCCCAAATCTTCAGAAAATTATCAACAGCTCACCGCCCATCGCCGACCTCTAGGATACCGAAAATGTGTAAGTCCCCTAAATCTTCCCCTCTTTCAATAATTTCGAATTGACTATCATATATGTGTTGCATCTGCTGAGTTGTTGTTTTTTTTGCTATTTCCATCCCCCTGTATTTTCTTATTGATGATGAAATTAGCATCCCCCAACCCTAATTCCCCAAAATTATGGCTTTTCTGTTGATTCAAACCCCATCGAAAACCCTTACGTTTTCAAGCGAAGACGAAAACAGCCCCCTTCCCCCTCCGGCCTTCACGACGAGCCAGAAGGCGACGTCACCTGGTCGGAGTTAGAAGCCCAGACTAGGGCTCACTCCAATACCCCAACCTCTTTAGAAAACATATTTGAAGACCCTTCTTTCGTCCCTTTGGCCCTTGTAAATGTACAGGAAGGCATCTCCGTAGCTAAGCATACGAACCCACCACCTTGCGAGCACTTCCTAGAAAACCCAGTGACTATAGCTCGCTCCATAAATGCCGCCGACCTGCAGCCCTCAACCCTAACAACCAGGGCAGTCAAGGATAACTATTGGCTGCTTCCCGACCCAAAAAAACTAGAGGAATTCAAACAGACACTCAGCCTTCCCGAGACCGCTGGAATGGTCCTACCAGACCTCCTCCATTTAGATCCCATGAAACCCTCCCCAAATCACATAACCCTCTTTGACGAGCAGCTTAGAGTGGGATTTAGGTTCCCTCCACACCAGTTTTACATCGAGATCTCCCACCTATATAAATTTTCTCCTTTACAATTGACCCCCAACTCTATGAAATTTTTGGTGGGGTATGTTATATTGTGTAAATACTAAAATACCCAACCTGATCCAGGTTTTTTCCAATTTTGCTTTCAAATAAAATATCAATAAAACTCTTTTACCTTTCTGCCCGCACGGGCAAACCCTGCTTTTTAATAAACCCCTCCAATAAAGTTCCTGAATGGAGGAATAACTTCTTCTTCATTCACAACACGGAGGAATGGCCCTTTGCGACCGAGTTGCAGTACCACACTCCAAAACAAGCCAAGCTTCCTAGCCTCCAACACTTACCCATTTTGTACTAAAGATACTCTGACCAACTCGCAGAATGGAGTAAGCGCCTGTTCGACATGGTGCTACTCACCAGCCGGTCCAAAGTCTTCCGTTATGTAGACATCGACTCTCGCCCAGTCGACCTAGATCTTTCCCTGACTGAATCAGAGTTCGGTAGGTCTCCCATGTGTTATGACTTTACACCATCATCCGTTGTTATAATTAAGTAATAACACCACTTTGCTATTGCAGTTGCATTTGTCAATAGGTGTGCCTCGCCGATCTCTGAGGAGATCACAGAACTACCTAATTCTCAACCCGCCGTTACCTCAGCGCCTCCTCCTCCAGTCAAAGTGGATGAAGTGCTGAACCAAGCCTTTAGAATAGAGGCTGATCAAGAGGACGACCTGGAGGAGGTAAAGTTGGTACAAAGATCCCCGAAAGGAAGGGGGAAACGTCCTCTCAAGCCGGCTGCCAAGAGTCCGAGCTCTCCAATCCAAAAGCGTCGTCGCCTCCGCAAAACATACGCTATGACCTCTTCTAGCTATCCAGACCTGGGCAAAGGACTAACCCAATGTGATAATGCTAAAGAGGTTCAGGCCTTCCTTGACGAGCGAATAATCAAACAGGTAGATTTTAAAAACCCTTATCCTTATCAGAATCATAACTGCAAACCCTTATAAAACGTTGTGATGCAGCTGAGCCCCTTTATTTCTAAGCTATTCGAGGAATTGATGGCTCAATCTGCGGAGAGTGAGCTCCCAAAAATGTGCGATGAGCTGACCGCACAAACTGAGCAACAAACACGACAGCTATCCTTGACCCAAGGAGAGCTGGATGGTGCTAACCACCTGCTGAAGGCTCGAGAAGAAGAGATATCAATCCTGAAGAGCCAGGTGAATAGCTTGAAGGATGAAACAACTTGCTTGGGCAGTGAGCTCAAAGATGCGCAAAAGCAAGCTAGCCGGGTCGAAGAACTCAACATGCAAGATCAAAAGCTCAAGTAGCAGAATCAGGCGGCACATGAGCAAGGCATGGCTGAAGGTCATCGTACCTTCCTCACAAGTGCAACGGGCAAAAATTTCATGGGCACATATCGAGAAGAACTGCTAAAAGCCTACAAGAAATCATCCATATATTTCGGCAAGATGGATGGTGGCGCCCAGGAGTGGTTTCTCAAGGACGCCGACATAATCAAGAATCAGGTCACGGTGCTAAACGTCACATACAACCCCAACGTGCCAGCCATCATCGATATATTGCTCCCTTTAGCACTTTCGAGGGCGACATGAACTAGCCAATCGACGCTGAATGGTGTTTGTCTTGCTAGGGTCGAGCTGTGCTGTCCGCCAAACTGACTGCCCAACTGGACACACCCATGGAGGACTTTGTTCCCACTCCTGGGCCGAGTACAACTTGATTGCTGGCTGTTTTCTGCAAATTTCAGAACCTGTATCTCATTCGCACAATTTATGAATAATATTTATGAACAATTTCATTTTCGTCTGTTATGTACACAGGTTTATAACACAAACCCTTGTTAAAACCAGTAATATAAATCACGTAAACCTGCAATCTCAACCATCATAAAACCATAAGTTAATACAGGTCGCACGAACCCATAACTAATTGCCACCATACTTCTTCCCTACTTAGGGCCATGAAACCAAAGAAAAACAATAAAACCATGAATCACTACTATTCCAACGGAGCTAAAACAAGCTCGCGGATATAAGTTAGACATAATAGATCGCGAGGACATAACCATCTATAACCTAGGAATACCACAATGCAACAAAGATACGCAATATAAGCATATCCTTCTCAAACACATATAAAGCAATATAACCATCTCAACTATATTTAAAATCGTGAAAATAGCTCGCCAAGTATTATTATATATTGAAAAGATATCCGCCCCCAAGGGTACATCATGATCAGCCCACCCCGAAGGGTAATAAAACAACTGCCCCGAGGGGTAAACACATAATCCGCCCCGAAGGGTAAAACACACCACCGCCCCTAAGGGTAAAACGCACACAGCCCGCCCCGAAGGGTAAAACACATCACCGCCCCGAAGGGTAAAACACCATAACCGCCCCGAACGGTAAAACATACAAAATCCGCCCCGCAGGATAAAACACATCACCTCCCCAAAGGATAAAACGCACATAGCCCGCCCCAAAGGGTAAAACACATCACCGCCCCGAAGGGTAAAACACCATAACTGCCCCGAAGGGTAAAACATACACAATCTACCCCGCAGGGTAAAACACATCACCACCTCAAAGGGTAAAACGCACACAGCCCGCCCCGAAGGCTGAAACACACCATCCATCCCGAAGGGTAAAACACATCACCGCCCGCCATCTAGGCGTAATATTTCTTTAAGTGACACACATTCCAGCTCCTAGGTAGAACTTTTCCTCTTGCATCTTCAAGTATATATGCTCCTCCATGTAACACTTTTACCACTTTGAATGGCCCAACCCAATTTGGCTCCAGCTTCCTAGTCATGCGCAGTGCATCAGCCCGCCTCCATAGCAAATCCTCTACCTGAAAACAGCGATGCTTGACTCGTTTGTGAAAAGCAACCAGTATCCTTTGTTTGTAATTGTCAACCCAAGCCGCATCCTTATCTCGTATCTCATCGATCGTTTCGACTGCTCCCCGAGCTAGCATTTCATTTTCCTCCACATTAAAAGCTGTCAAGCGCTGCGATCCACCTACTATCTCCGCGGGAATAACCGCTTGCATCCCATAAACCAAACTGAATGGCGAATACCCCGTAGAAGTTCGGGTAGTTGTTCGATAAGTCCACAAGACCGACGCGAGATCTTCTCTTATTCCCAAAACTGCTTTACCCTCCACCCACTTTGTTAAATAATCAACTGCCACCACCATATATTCTTTATTGCTCAGAGTCTTTGGAAAAGGTCCCACGATATCAATTCCCCATTGTGGAAACGGGCACGGCGAGTTCATAACCATCATCTCCTAAACTGGTATATGAATAACCGGAGCACGTATGTGACACTTTTTACAAATCCTCACTAGGTCGCTGGCCATACCTTTCATTCCTGGCCAAAAGAAGTCATCCTGCAATTTTATGCCAACCAACGCCTTACCCTTCTCATGATCACAACAATACCCCTCATGGATTCCATTTAACACCTCCAACCGCTGCACCTTAGCCAAACATTTCAAAAAAGGTCTGAAGCATGACCTCTTGTACAATTCCTTGTTTATCACACAAAAACGAGCCGCTGTCTTAGTCTCCTTTGCCTTGAGTAGAATATTCCAGATAGGTGTACGCCAATCATCCTTAACTTTGAGCTCCATAACCTCCTTCCCTTTTTCCACACTACTATGACCCAACTCCATCAGCTTGATTTTTCGAGTATAACAAGTCCCCAGTGCTTCTGCTATCCGAGCGAGCTGATCTGCCCGAGTATTTTTAGCTTGCGGCAAGTGCTCTAGTTTAAACTTCTCAAAGCGCGCTACCTCTTCTCGCAATTTATTTAAGTACATTGCCATATGCTCCTCTTTAGCCTCGAAGGAACCGTCGTACTATCGAGCTATCAATTGGAAATCCGTGTACACCCATAACTTTCTTGCTCCCAGATCGCTCGCCATTTTCACACCCTGCAACACAACTTCATACTCAACCTCATTGTTAGATGCTTTGTATCCCAACTTAATTGCGAACTCCAAATTTTCTCCTTCCGAACTGGTTAACAAAATCCGCAGCCCTACTCCAAATACCATACTCGAGCCATCAATGTGCAACGTCCATGCCTTTACCTCGTCACTTGAATCAGATGGGCAAACCATCTCCTGCAAAAAATCTACCAAAACCTGCACTTTGATAGCTATCCTCGGTTCATACACCACATCATACTCGCTTAACTCCACAGCCCACTTCATCAATCTTCCCTACACATTTGGGTTACTCAGGACCTACTTGAGAGCCAAATTGGTACGCACTTTCACTTTGTGGCTCAAAAAGTATGGCCGTAATTTCCTTACTGTACAAATCAATGCAAATCCTCCTTTTTCTAGCTCAGAATAATTCAACTCGGATCCTCGTAACATACTGCTGACATAATAGATAGGTTTTTGTACACTTGCCTCCTCTCGAATTAGCATCGAGCTTACTGCTACCTCACCAACTGATATATATAAGATCAGGTCTTCCCCAGGCATCGGTTTAGTCAATAGTTGTATTTCAGCCAGATACTTTTTCAATTCCTCAAATGCCTCCACTGCTTCCTTCATCCATTCGAACTTGGGTTCTTTCCGATGTGCCCCAATAAATGGGACACCCTTCTCTGCCGACCGGGAAATAAAACAATTAAGGCCCGCGATGCAACCTGTAAGTACCTATACATCGCGTACTGTCCGAGGATGTGGCATCTCCAAGACAGATCACACTTTCTCCAGAATGACCTCAATGCCTCTTTCTGTTACCATGTAACCCAGAAATTTGCCGGACCTCACACCAAACGCGCATTTTTTTGGATTAAGCTTCATCCCGTACTGCCTTAATATAATGAATGTCTTTCTCAAATCCTCCACATGGGATTCAGCTTTCTTTCTCTTGACCCACAAGTCGTCGACGTAAACTTCCATTGTGGACCCCAACAGGTCGTTGAACATTCGATCCACCAATCTCTGCTAAGTTGCTCCAGCATTCTTCAGGCCGAAGGGCATGGACACGAAGCAATATGTCCCTGTAGAAGTAACAAAATTCACCTTGGGCTGATCCTCCTTTGCAAGAGGTATTTGGTGATACTCATGTGAAGCATCCATCATACTCAGCAGCTCGCACCCTAAGGTTGAATCCACCAGCTGATCAATTCGCGGCAAAGAGTAGTGATCCTTTGGACAGGATTTATTCAGATCGTGAAAATTGACGCACATTCTCCACTTTTGTCCCAGTTTTGGCACCATCACGACATTAGATAAGTACTCAAGAAATTGAATTTCACGGATGTGGCCAGCCTTTAACAGTTTCTGCACCTCCTCCTCGATTACCTTGTCCAACTCAGGCCCAATATGCCTTCTCTTCTGCTTGACTGACCTCGCCTCAGGGTCCGCATTTAAGTGATGTTGCGCGACCTCCGGAGACACTCCTGTTAACTCTCTGTCCCAAAAAGCAAAGTCGTCCCAAAATTCCCTCAACAACTTTACTAGCTCGTCCCTTAGTGTCTCAGCCATCAAGGTCCCCACCCTCGTATTGTATTTCGGGCGACCTTCCTCTAGTGAAATTTCCATCAACTCCTCATGTGGCCGAACCCAGTTTTCCTGTTCTTTCACCTTCTTTGCACTAAGTACCCCTTCTGTCAAATCATCATCCCTTCCACACTTGTTCTCAATCAACCCTTTCCTTAACGTCATTTGATAACACAACCTTGCGACCTATTATTCAGAAATAACTTCTCCCATTTTATCTCCTACGGGATATTTGATACTCATGTGATAGGTCAATGTCACTTCCTGGAATGCGTTGAGGGCAGGTCGGCCTAATATGGCGTTATATTATCCTTCCCCGGACAATTAAAAACTTCAAATTCCTCCTCACTTGCAACTTATCCTTCCCCAACACTATTGTCAGGGTCAGTTCTCCTTCAGTAATCACCTGTGCCCCGTTAAAAGCATATATGGGCGTGTTCACAGGTCGCAACTTGGTTTCCAACTTCATTTTCTCCAGAAAATCTGTTTATTATATGTTTACTGAGCTCCCATTATCCACAAAGATCATGCCGACCTCTTACCCCGCCACCTTAGCTTCGATTAACAATGCATCATTATGATCCTCTTGCAGCCCGCGTCTCTCATTAGGACCAAAAGAGATGACTATCCCAACCATCTGAGGTCGTCGACTCACACTAGTGACTTCCCACGTTACCAGACGAGCTGAATTAACATGCTTCTTTCGAGCACTGTTGGTGTCCCCGTCCGTTGGTCCACCCGAGATCATATTTATCCTCCCTTTGTTTCTTCTTGGTCCAATATGTCCCTGACCTCCTTGTTGTGGCTGTCTCGCGACCTGATTCTTAGGCGGGTCCCTCGGTGGTGGTGGAGGCAATGGTTGTCTCGGTTCCCTTGACTCTCTATCCTTATAAATAACTTCTTTTAGGTGCCCATCTTTTATAAGCCTCTCGATCTCCTCCTTAAGATGCCTGCACCTCTCCATGGAATGCCCAAAATTGTTATGAAATAAAAAAAAGAAATCAGACTTGGGATTAGTAGGGAGCGGCGTGCGATCTTCTAGCCTTTTTATATCGTTAGGTATCAAGAGCTCCATAATAGTGAACACCTTAGCCCGCGGGTAGACCAATGGTGTAAAATCCTCATTCCTCCAGTTTCGCATATCTATCTCCGGCTTTTCCCTCATCATAGGGCTCGAGGTCAAGAGCCTGCGCATTATCCTCCTTGGCTCTCTTCTGATCTCCCTCCTTGGAATACTACCTCCTGTGTTGGCGACCTCCCTACCAAATTGCCCTCGATGCTCCTCTTCTGCCTCCTCCACCTGTATATATTTATGGCATCTTTCCAAAACCTCATCATATGTTTGTGCCTCCTTCTTTACCAACGACTTGCGTAAGTCCTCTCTCCTCAATCCTTGGTATAAAGCTCCAGCCTTCATGTCGTATGTAGCGGTAGGTACCTCCAGTGTGGCACTGGTAAACCTGTTGACGTATCGCTTCAGCATTTCGTCAGATCGCTGCACCATAGTAAAAAGAGACTGTGCAGTTTTCGCATTCTACCTCGCACTGGAAAATTGTTTCAAGAAAGCAGCTCGAAACACCTGAAAGATAGTAATTTTTTCCTTGCGGCAACTGATAGAACCAATTTTGCGCAATTCCTCTTAAGATAGATACAAAAGTTCGACACGCCACTTCATCCGTATAGCTATGTAACATCCTCGCATTTTCGAAGAGATGCAAATGCTCTACTAGATCCGCTATCCCGCGATATTGAAACTCTAATGCCTTATACCCTTTAGGGATCGTAGCTTGCAACATATCATCCAAAAAGGGATGCCCCTTATCTTCATCGAAATTCTCTCCTTTCACTTGATTTTTTAATTTTAACAGGGCCTCCTGCATCTCTCTAAACGCCTTATTTCCTGGCCCCACATCATTATCACCATTCCCTTCGTGGTACCCGCTCTGAATCTTGCGCGACTTGTCTCGAGATTCACCATCCGTACCCGAGGTTTGTATTCCACTCTCACTGGTATGTCAACTATGCCGGCGACCTCCACGCTTATAATGGTTCCGCTTTATCTTCACCCCTTTCCCCCTATGTTTATACTTACGGATATAAGATTCCATGGATGAGGTAGAGCTGGAAGAATCCTCATGTTTTCGTTTATTCCGGCATTTCCTCCCATGATAAGATCTCCTAGATAGAGAACTTTCGCTTTGTCTTCTCTTCCTGGTTGTCAATTTTTCTTCCTGCTCACCATTCGGTCCATCAGCCTTCTCTTTTAGAGTACCTAGCTCGCCTGCTAGGTACCTATTCAGTTCTTCCTGGCTCTCCAGAGGAACAAAATCCAAAAGCCCATCTAAGAATCCCTTTTTGATTTGACAGGGCTTATCCTTAGGTAAATCATTCCATTCTTTTGTCCCTATATGAACCGCCTTTTGTGGTACAACCTCCGGCTTCTTTGCCTCTAAGTCTTCTGTTGATTCCTTTCCATTATGCTGCTTCGGGGAGGGCAGCGGTGCGCCACCCAAACTCTAAACTGCCGATTCCACTTGAGAAGGTATTTGTCCATCTTTTACCAGTTCTTCTTCATTGATATCTACCATCTTGTTCAATCCAGAAACAAAGTCCAAGGTTCTGGGTAGTATGTTTTTGTCTTTCATGATGAGTTTGTGAATTTTCTCACGTCTTTCTCTCAAGGACTCGTTGTCACTCTTTCCCACAGACGGCGCCTCTTGATAAAACCAAAAAGATTGGTTACCAAGAATAGGGGGCACTAACCTCAAATCTGAGTTCAGCGACCTGAATAATGATAGAAAAATTTCACAGCGACCTGATAAGTCTCCAAAAATCCTCCTGGCGACTTGGCCGATCCTGCAAAAAAAAAAAATTCAGCCGAGTCGGGTGACAGACCCGGCGAAGGTCCTCCGATGCTTAAGTCAGATAGTGCGAGAGATAATTCAGAGATCAATCCATGAATAACAATGATTTTAACTTAGAAAATAAAGAGAGGCATACACCCCTTTTATAGAGACAAAAGAAGTGCTCCCCAAGCCAGGGTTTCCTTCTCCCAATACAATTCCATAAATACCGTGACCGACTCAAAATTAGGATTTCTCCTGTATGCTAAGTTCCCATAAATAATAGATCTCTCTCTTGAATTACCAGAATAGGTCTGGGCCTGTTATTCTTTCTAAATAGTTCGTCGGGCCCCCATAGACCATCCATATAAGCCCATTTGGGCCTGATATTTATAAAGCCCATAACCGAGCTATAAGATAGCACCCAACACACAAGCATAAGAGGTCGTGACCCTATATGAGAACTCATCCTCATACTCCAGGTCGCTACTCTTCAAACCAACTCACTAACCCCCAGATACACCAACCAGCTCGCTCACTTCCCAGAAGAAATACTTCTTCCAGGAAATGAGGTTGCTTGCCATAAATACCCACATATATTACGTAAGGATTTTTAGTGACGTATCAGCAAGTTAATTATGCATGGTGTGGTTTTTTGAAATGTTGAATTCGATAAATTGTAGATGTTTTTGGTGATTGGAGTTCATTGCCTGAAGACAACATTGTGGTAACCCGTCAACGTTGGACAACATTTTTCTTTGATATTACAATTTGTAAAACTATTTACTTTCTTGTAGATGAATATGCATGATATCATTTCAATGAATGAGATTTGAATTTAAAATGATGGGTGTTCATGTAAAATTTTCTTTTATATTGTTCATTTTTTCGTTATCGGATTGTGACTATAAGTCGATATGAATTGTTGATGTTTTCTAGTTACTAGTCTTGAAACAGATGCTAATGTTTATCATTAGTTATTATGTTATTGGTGTTATTATTCTTAGACTATAGGTTGGGTTATTATGTTGTTGATGTTTAATGTTCGAGTTTACAGGCTATTAGGGAAACAACATGGCACTGGTTTGTAAACTTGACCTTTGGTATACGTAACTTGAAGATCCAATACGATAAATAATTGTTTCGTATCGATTATCACAGCAACCGACACCAATTATGGATTTTTTGTATGGATAATAAAGAAAAGTCCATATGGAATGCTGATATTTTGTATTCGACAATCATTAACTGGTAACATAATATGGTTTTCATATTAAATTTAAAAGATTATCATATGGGTTACTAACCGATATGGAAAATGCATAATTTGTAATGATTGTCAAACAGATATGGAAATTTGCAATACTCCATGTCGGCTGATTTTGTATGAGTTGGATAAATAATATGAAAAGTCTAGAATAATCCAAACAAAAACCCTTGTACTAGTGTTTGTCAGTGTGAGGGACTCTTCTCCGATAACTTTCTATTCCTTCCTTTAAACTTGTGAAGACAGTCACAATTGAAGGGAGAGTGAGATGGCTGGGTGAGCTTTTTGATGAGTTAGGGTTTTACTGGGATAGGGATAAAGTTCTTGATATTTTTACATGTCTTAATACCCAAGATGTTCTTCATAGATTAAAGATAGGTTTGGTTGGCATCATCATCATAAAAATCTTTTGTTGTCAATAATGTGTGTAATTCAATCTTACATGCTGAAAGAATGAATGTAGATCCCCCCGAAAGCAGTAATAGTTTGGTTGATAGTTGTTTGAGGTGGAAGAAGATTTTAAAGTTACAAATTAAAAGGAAATTGAATCATTTCTTGACGAGGTGTGAGCTTGAGCTACTACCAGTGTAAACAATCCTTGTACTTGAAGGAGTGGGAGTTAATTCCACATATGGGTAGTGTGGTGAAGAGGAGGAATCAATAGAACATATCCTTTTTCAAATTCTCTAGGGCTATGACGGTGTGGAAATCGGCCCCAGTGAACAAGGAAGAAATTGGGTAATTTTCTTCTTTTTTTTGTTGTGCAAATGAGGTGGTGGGAAGAAGTAGAAGGATAGGATTCAACTCTTAGTGTGCCTATTTTGGTGGTTGTGTGGAAAACCAGAAATCTCTAGGGTTTTCAAGTGGTAAGGTTGTGGAGAAAGATACTATGGATGGTGCTTGGGGTGAATGGTTAGAACTTTTTGAAAAAAATCTCTCATGTGATGAATATAAAATGGTGTGTGTTAGAATAGGAGGATCCTGATAATTAATAACTTATTCTTGTCATATGTGGCAGGACAAGTTTGTATCTTGGTCAGTGCTACACATTCTGGAGTTGTGAGGTTATTAGGTTGGGAGGTGTGGTGATATACTAGGAGGATAAGATTATCCAATCATGGAGGATTTTTCATCAACTCCCTACAGATGTTGTGGAGGTAACCCTTGCTGATTATACGACACTAAAAATCCATACGTAATATATGAGGGTATTTATGGTAAGCGACCTCATCTCTTGGAAGGAGTATTTCTTTTGGGAGGTGAGCGAGCTGGTTTGAAGAGTAGCGACCTTGAGTATGGGGATGAGTTCTCATATAGGGTCGCGACCTCTAATACTTTATGTGTTGGGCGCTAGTTGTTAAGCTCGGTCATGGGCTTTATAAATGTCAGGCCCAAATGGGCTCATATGGATGGTTTTATGGGGTCCCGGATAACTGTATGGAAAGAATGACAGGCCCAGACCTATTCTGATAATTTAAGCGAGAGATCTATTATTTATGGGAACTTAGCATACGGAAAAAATCATAATTCTAAGTCGGCACGGTATTTATGGAAGTATGGTGGGAGAAGGAAACCCTGGCTTGGGGAGGACTTCTCTTGTCTCTATAAAAGGGGTGCATACCTCTCTTTTATCTCTCGCACTATCTAACTTAAGTATCGGAGGACCTTCGCCGGGCCGCCCCCCGCCTTGGCTGAACGTGTTATTTTGCAGGATCGGCTAGGTCACCAGGAGGATTTTTGGAGGCTTATCAGGTCGCTGTGACGTATTTGGAAGCTGTTTCAGGTTGCTGATATCATATTTGAGGTTAGTTCCCTCTATTCTTGGTAACCAATCTTTTTGGTTTTATCAAGTGGCACCGTCTGTGGGAAAAAGGGACATTGAGTTCTTGAGCAAAAGATGTGAGAAGTTTCGCAAGCGCAGTATGAAGGATAAAAACATATAACCCAGAACCTTGGACTTTGGTTTTGGATCAAACAAACTTAAGAAGAAGAACAAGATGGCGGAGATTAATAAAGGAGAACCGACAAAAGATGGGCAAACACCGTCCCAGGAGGAACCAATGGTTCTGAACTTGGGTGGCACACCACCACCCTCCCCAAGCCAATACAACGGAAAGGAACCAGAAGGAGATTTGGAGGCGAAGACGCCGAGGTGGTGGCACAAAAGACGATTCACATAGGGACAAAAGAGTGGAGAGATTTACCTAAACATAAGCCCTTTCAAATTAACAAAGGATTCTTAGAAGGGATGATGGAATTGGTGCCTCTATAGAAATAGGAAGAACTAAATAAATATCTAACAGGCGGGATGGGTACTTCGAAGTAGAAGGCTGATGGATTAAATGGCGAGCAGAAAGAAAATTCGTTGTCAAAAAATACAAAGCAAAGTGGAGGGTCTCTGTCTTGGAGATCCTCCCATGGGAGGAAGAGCGGGAGTAAGTGAAAATAGGTAGATTCTTCTAGTTCTACCTTATCCACGGAGTCTCATACCCGCAGATATAAATACAAGAAGGCGAAGAAGGTGAATATAGGGCAAAAATACTACAAACGTCGAGGTCGGTGGTATAATAAATCTACAAGCGAGATCGAAAAACAAACCTCGAGTACAGATGGTGAAGCTCGAGATAAGTCGCGCAAGAGTAGGAGTGGATACCATGAAGAAGACGGGGAGAATGAGGTTGGACCAGGGAGTAAGGCGTTTAGAGATATGCAGGAGGCCTTGTTAAACTTGCAAAAATGGATTGAAGGAGAAAAGTTCGATGAAGATAAGGGACATCCTTTTTCGGATGATATGTTTCGAGCTACGATGCCCAAAGGGTACAAGGAATTGGAGTTTCAATATCGTGGGATGGCAGACCCAATGGAGCATTTGCAGCTCTTTGAAAATGAGAGGATGTTGCATGGATATACGGATTTTGTGGCTTGTCGAGCCTTTGTATCTACCTTGAGGGGAATCGCGCAGAGCTGGTTCTATCAATTGCCGCGAGGAAAAATTACCAGCTTTCAGGTGCTGCGAACTTCTTTCTTGAAACAATTTTCTAGTGTGAGGCAGAATGCGAAGACTGAACAGTCGCTCTTTACTATGGTGCAGTAACCTGACGAAATGTTGAAGCAATACGTTAACAGGTTTACCAGTGCCACACTGGAAGTACCCACCGCTACAGACGAGATGAAGGCTGAAGCTTTACATCAAGGATTGAGGAGAGAGGACATACGCAAGTTATTGGTGAAGAAGGAGGCACGAACATATGATGAGGTCCTGGAAAGGTGCCATAAATATATACAAGTGGAAGAAACTGAGGAGGAACATCGTGTGCGATTTAGCAGGGAGGCAGTATTTTAAGGATGGAGATTAGAAGAGAACCCAAAAGAATATTGCGCGGGCTCCTAACCCCGAGTCCATTGGTGAGGGAAAAGCCAGAGATAGATATGCGAAATTGGAGGGACGAGTATTTTACACCACTGGCCTGTCTGCGGGCTAAGGTGTTTACTATCATGGAGCGCTTGATACCCATTGACATCAAGTGCCCAAAAAATCGCACGCCGCTCCCTACTAATCCTAAGTCTGATTTTTTTTGTTTGTTTCATAATAATTATGGGCATTCCACGGAGAGGTGCAGGCATCTTAAGGAGAAATTTGAGAGGCTCATAAAAGATGGGCACCTGAAAGAAGTTATTTACAAGGATAGGAAGCTGAGGGAACCGAGGCAACCTTTGCCTCCACCACCGCTGAGGGACCCGCCTCAGGATCAGGTCGCGAGGCATCCACAACAAGGAAATCAGGGCATAATGGCCCGAGAAGAAATAAAGTGAGAATAAATATGATTTCAGGCGGACCAACAGATGGCGATACCAATAGTGCGCAAAAGAAGAATGTAAAATCAGCTCGCCCAGGAATGTGGGAGGTCGCCAGTGTAAGTCGACGACCGCAAATGTCGGGACCAATCATTTCTTTTGGTCCTAATGAGCGACGCGGGCTGCAGGAGGATCATAATGATGTGTTGGTAATTGAAGCTGAGGTGGCGGGATACGAGGTCAGAAGAATCTTTGTGTACAATGGGAGCTAGGTCAATATAATATACACATATTGTCTTGAGCAAATGAAGTTGGAGACCAAGGTGAGACCTGTGAATACGCCCATATACGCATTTAATGGGGTACAAGTGATGACTGAAAGAGAACTGACGCTGGCAGTGGTATTAGGAAGAGTTGCAGGTAAGGAGGAATTTGAAGTTTTTAATACTCCGTGGAAGGTCGGCATATAACGCAATATTAGGTCGACCTGCTCTCAACTCATTCCAGGCAGTAACATCAACTTATCATATGAGTATCAAATATCCTGTGGGAGATAGAGTGGGGGAAGTTATTTCTGAACAGCAGGTTGCATGGTCGTGTTACCAAATAATGGTCAGGAAAGGGTTGAGTGAGAACAAGCGCGAAAGGGATGAAGATCTACCAGAAGGGGTACTTAGTGCGAAAAAGATGAAAGAACAGGAGAATTATGTTCGGCCACATGAGGGGTTGATGGAAATTTCATTAGAAGAAGGTCGCCCAGAATACACTACGCGGATCGGGACCTTGATGGCAGGGGCATTGAGAGAAGATCTGGTAAAATTGTTGAAGGAATTTAGGGACGTATTTGCTTTTGGGAATGGAGAATTAACAGGAGTGTCTCCAGAGGTCGCGCAACATCATTTGAATGCGGATCCGGAGTCGAGGTCGGTTAAGCAGAAGAGGAGGCATTTTTGGGCCTCAATTAGACAAGGTAATTGAAGAGGAGGTGCATAAATTTCTAAAGGCTGGTCACATTCGAGAAATCCAATTTCCTGAGTACTTGTTTAATGTTGTGATGGTGCCGAAGCCGGGATAAAAGTGGAGGATGTGTGTGGACTTCCGCAATTTGAATAAAGCTTGTCCAAAGGATCATTACCCTTTGCCGCGAATTGATAAATTGGTGGATTCAACCTCAGTGTGCGAGCTGTTGAGTATGATGGATGCTTCACAAGGGTATCACCAAATACCTCTTGCAAAGGAGGATCAGCCCAAGATGAGCTTCGTTACTTCTATGGGGACATATTGCTTTCTATCCATGCCCTTTGGCCTTAAAAATGCAGGAGCGACCTATGAAAGGTTGGTGGATCAGATGTTCAAGGACCTATTAGGGTCCACTATGGAGGTTTATGTCGATGATATGTTGGTGAAGATCAAGAAAGCAGAATCCCAAGTGGAAGATTTGAGAAAAATATTCCTTATACTGAGGCAATATGGGATGAATCTTAATCCGAAGAAGTGAGCGTTTGGTGTGCGATCTGGAAATTTTTTGGGATATATGGTGACGGATAGGGGTATTGAGGTTAATCAGGAGAAGGTGCGGGCTGTTATGGAGATGCCATATCCTCGGACGGTACGCAATGTGCAGGTGCTTACAAGTCGCATTGCAGGGCTTAATCATTTTATTTCCAGGTCGGCAGAGAGGGGTGTCCCCTTTTTTGAATGGACAAAAGAAGCAGCGGATGCGTTTGAGGAACTAAAAAAATACTTGGCTGAAATACCATTGTTGACTAAGACAATGCCTGGAGAAGACCTGATGTTATACATATCGGTTGGGGAGGTCGCAGTAAGTTCGGTGCTAATCAAAGAGGATGCAGGTACACAAAAACCTATTTATTATATCAGCAGGATGTTGCGAGGGGCTGAGCTGAATTATTTCGAGTTGGAAAAAGGGGGTTTTGCGCTGATTTGTACAGCAAGGAAACTACGGCCATACTTTTTGAGCCACAGGGTGAGTGTATGTACCAATTTAGCTCTCAAGTAGGTCTTAAGTAATCCAAATGTATCTCGAAGGTTGGTGAAGTGGGTTGTGGAGTTAAGCGAGTACGATGTGATGTATGAACCTAGGGTAGCCATCAAGGCGCAAGTATTGGCAGATTTTTTACAGGATATTATGTGTCCATATGAGGCAAGTGACGAGGTAAAGCCATGGGTATTGCATACTGATGGATCAACCATGGTGTCAGGAGCAGGGTTGGGGGTCGTGTTAACCAGCCCAGAAGGAGGAAATTTTGAATTCGTGATTAAGCTGGGATACAAGGCATCTAATAAGGAGGCTGAGTATGAGGCTGTGTTACAGGGTGTGAAAATGGCGAGCGATCTGGGAGCAAGAAAGGTATGGGCATACACGAATTCCCGGTTGATAGCTCGTCATTTCGACGGTTCTTTTGAGGCTAAAAAGTAATGCATGGCGATATACTTAATAAATTATGAGGAGAGGTAGCGCGCTTTGAGGAGTTTAAACTAGAGCACTTGACGCGAGCTGAACACACTCGGGCTGATCAGCTCGCTCGGATAGCGGGCGCATTGGGGACTTGTGATACTCGAAAAATCATGCTGATGTAGTTCAGTCATAGTAGTGTGGATAAAGGAAAGGAGGTAATGGAGCTCGAATTTAAGAATGATAGGCATACGCCTATCTGGGATACTCTCATTAAAGTGAAAGAGGGAGCAGAGCAGTTGACGATGAAGGAAGCTAAATCAGCGGCTTGTTTTTGCTTCATAAATGAGGAGTTGTACAAGAGGTCGCGCTTTGGGCCTTTTTTGAAATGCTTGGCCTAGGAGCAGGGATTAGAAGTGCTGAAAGAGATACATGAAGGATGCTGCGGGGATCATGTGAAAGGGAGAGTGCTGGTTGGCATAACATTACGGGCTGGCTTCTTTTGGCCGGGAATGAAAGGCATGGCTGGCGACCTAGTAAGAACGTGTAAGAAGTGCCAGATGCATGCTCCGGTTATCCATATACCTGCCGAAGATATGATGGTGATGAGCTCGACATGTCTGTTTGCACAGTGGGGAATTGGTATTGTGGGACCTTTTCCAAAGACTCCGGGCAATAAAGAATATCCGGTGGTGGCAGTTGATTATTTCACAAAGTGGGTGGAGGCTGAAGCGGTTACGGGCATAAGCGAGCAGGATATGATGGATTTTATTTTTAACAATATTTTTTAAAGGTTTGGTGTACCGCGAGTGTTGGTGTCTGATAATGGAACCCAATTCAATGGGCAGAAATTCCAGGATTGGTGTAAGGAAATGGGGATGAAGCAGCGATTTGCTTCTGTGGCACATCCCCAAACAAATGGGCAAGTTGAAGTTACTAATCATATCATTGTATAGGTTATTAAATTATGATTGGAGAAAGCAGGAGGGCTTTGGGAAGAGGAGCTCGCATCGGTTTTATGGGCTTATCGAACAACTCCCCGAACTTCCACAGGGGAGTCACCATTCAGTATGGTCTATAGGATGGAAGCGGTTATTCCAGCCGAGATAGTAAGGGGGTCACAGCGCTTAGCGGCGTTTAATGTGGAGGAAAATGAAAGGCTATCAAGAGGGGCGATTGAAATAATTGATGAGATACGAGATAAGGCTGCGGCCCGGGTAGAACATTAGAAGCAAAGGATACAAGTTGCTTTTTACAAAAGTGTTAAACATCGTTGTTTTCAAGTGGGTGATCTGGTATGGAAGCGGGCTGATGCGCTGCCTAATACAAGGAAGCTGGATCCAAATTGGGTTGGTCCATTCAAAATGGTAAAAGTACTACGTGGAGGGGCGATACTCGAGAATGCTACTGGGAAAGTTCTACCTAGAAGCTAGAATGTGTGTCATTTGAAAAAATAATTACGCCTACAAGGCGGGTTGTTTACGTTTTACCCTTCGGGGCGGGCTAGTTGTGTTTTACCCTTCGGGGCGGTTGTTTCATTACCCTTCGGGGAGGGCTGATTGTATTTTACCCTTCGGGGCGGTTGTTCTATTACCCTTCGAGGCAGGCTGTTGTGTTTTACCCTTCGGGGCGGCTGGTTTTTTTACCCTTCGGGGCGGTTGTTCTATTACCCTTCGGGGCGGGCTGGTTGTGTTTTACCCTTCGAGGCGGTTGTTTTATTACCCTTCGGGGCGGATGTGGTATATTATGATGTACCCTCAGGGGAGGATATCTTTTTCAATATATAATAAAAATTGGCGAACTACTTTAATGGTTTTTTAAATATAGTTAAAGGGTGTGATCGTGCTTGGGAAGGATATGTTTGAATTACTTATCTTTCTCGAGCTGTTATGTTCTTATGTTATGGATGGTTATATCTTTGCGAGCTAATATGCTTAATTTTTATCTGCGAGCTTGTTTTAGCTCCATTGGATTATTTGTTGTTCGTGGTGTGATTATTTCCTCTGGGTCTCATGGTCTCATGGGTGTGGGGAGTATGATTGTGATTGACTATGAATTCGCGCGACCTATATTAACTTATGGGTTTACTTCATACATGATTTATGGTTTGGTTTTTACATGGTTTAAATTGCAGGTTCATATATGGTTTGAATAGAAGAGCTATGCATATAGGATTGGAGGTAGTGGGGTCCTGATTTCACCTCTGGCGTACATCTTCGACAAGTAATCTCCCAAATGGCGCCAGCTTCTTTCGAAATGGGGCTCTGATCAACGGCACTCCCGTGCCTTTCACAATTTCATATATTGTACAAGCGGGAGACCAATCAAAGAGTCTTTGTAAGTAAACAATGAGTACTTCTTGCAAACCGCATTATGTGTTTTTGTACACAACTTGTGGTGGTTTTCTCATCCAAAAAGTGTATTATTATGATTTTATAGAAATTAATCTTGCACTACTTCATGTAATTCGAACGTCGAACGCTATTTATGCAAACCCATTTTATGCATATTCTTTTTCCGTTTCTAATTCAAAGTTCTAAATTTCTTTTAATTTTTTAATATCTTTGGCTATTTTAAATTTTTGTTTAAATAAGATCTTTGGATCGTTTATTATATATTATTTATTAGGTGGGATGGTATAAATGAACGGGGTACATTTTTTTAAAAAAAATACAACCACATCGGTTCTCAAGAACTCGATCTCATATGTTTAACATTGGTTTTTACTAAAAACTATGCGAAAAGTCACATATTCCACACCGGTTTTCACTAAAAACCGATGTGAGAATCAAGTCTTTAACATCGGTTTTCATTAAAAACCGACGTGACTTTTCACATCGGTCGTTCAGACATCGGTTCTAAACCGACGTGAAAACCTTAGTCTGTAGTAGTGCACCCTCGCTTGTGGGAACGCCAAGGGTGTGAAATATGCGTTTTCTCTCCACAATCTTCCCCCATTTCTCATTGTTCCTCTGTATCCATTCCCGTAGTTAATAGTGCTCGAGCAGCTCGCCTTGCATCTCTCCTAGGCTCTGACCTCCTAGGTGTTACTCTTTCTGATTCTGAGACCTCCTGTCCAAAGCGTAGTCTATGCTCTTCTTCTGCCTCCTCTACGTATATGTACTTCACACATCTATCTAGAACCTCCTTGAACGTATTTGCAGATGGCTTAGCCAGTGATTTTCGTAAACCTTTCATCCTCAATCCTTGGTGCAAAGCTTTTGCTTTCATCTCGCCCGTGGCCACAAGCATTTCCAAAGTATCTCTAGTAAACCTGGCCACATAATTCTTCAAAGTTTCCCAGCTGCACCATTGACAAGAGAGATTGCGAAGTTTTTTTGTGTAATTTAGCTCTAGCGAAATGCTTCAAAAAGGCGGATTTCATGACCTGGAAGCTTGTAATTTTCCTTGGTGTAAGTTGATAGAACCAATCTTGTGTTATCCCTCTCAGAGTAGATAAGAAGGCCCTACATGCTACAACATCCGTATATTGTCTCAACACCGCCTCATTCTCAAAACTTTGCACATGTCGGGTGGGGTTCGACATCCCCTCACAATACAAATCCAAACCTTTATATTTACCGAGTAACGAAGCTCTTAATATCTTTTCGGAGAATGAACGACCCCTCGATTTTTCAGCACCTGCTCCCGCGACCTGCCTATGTATCACTTGTACTGCCTCTTGCATATCCCTTAACGCGTGGGAGGTAAGCAACATCTCATTTTCCTCCATCTCGGGGTGACGCTAGAATGTTCTTTCTCGCAGCCTAGTTAAGAATTGTACTTAGTCCTCGTCCAAGGACGATGGATAATCTATTGGATATCGCCTTCGTTTTGTGGTCCGGGTTAAATCAGGACCCGACTTCCACAAATCCCTTTCCCTACTCTTCCTCTAGATTGATGTCAATGGTGCTGCCCTATATTCCTCATCTTTTTCCTTAACCCCATCCTCTTCGTTTTCATCTTCGCGTACCAAGATCTTCTCCAACTTGTTCGGAGGCACTAATATCATCAATCTTTCGATGAATCCCTTATCAACGTGACATGTTCTCCTCTTTTGTAATTCTTTCCACTCCTTGGTCCCGTCATGAATAGCCCTTGGTTTAGTTTATTTTGGCTTCTTTTTCTTATTCTCTTCCCTTAAAATTTTTGACTTTTTCTTTCCGTGGTGATGGTGGTTGTGGTGTCGTAATCGTTTGACCCGCTATCTCCCCTTGAGGTGGTGTTTGTTCCTCCTTCGTCTATTTTCCTATGTCTACCTCTTTCGCCTTACTTACCTCCGTGTCAAAATTCAAAGTTTGAGTGTGATGGTGCTTACTTCATGGCTCTCTCGCTAGAATTATCACATCTTTTGCTCAAGAACTCAATGTATCTCTTTCCAACAGATGATAACAAATTCCTTATTTAAAGAACGTATGAAATGAAGGAAACCATTTTTTTGGGGAATTAATCAGTTTTATCTCTCTCTCCTTTGCTCTATCCCTTCTATTCTATTATCTTCCTCCTCAAGCCTCTAATATACATAATTGCTACAAATTATCTAGTCCTTAACAATTGGTATCCAGAGCAATTCTTGGCATGGCAAAAATTACAAGATTTAAGGATTTACAAGAAGTACAAAAGAAAAATGACCAAACTCTCCAAATGGAAACCAAAAAAAGAGAATGAACAAAAATCAAAATACAGGAGCAACTAGCTACAATGAAAAACGAGTTACAGGGACAGATTGCAGAAATCAGAACTGACATCAAAGAACAGCTCTCAGGAATGAACAACAAGTATGATCAGCTAAAAAACATGCTTCCAGCTTCAAAACACAGTATCTGAAAGGAGATCCGCAGAAGAATCCATCCTGGGAGAGCCACACTCATACCCTGCATTGGAATGAATTACCCACAGAAATCAACAATTAGTAAGACAAAGAGAAACTGCACACACCCAGGTGATGAGCCCAATTGCTAAAATTGATTTTCCCCGTTTTGATGGTAGTAATGTAAGGGCATAGATATTGAGATGCAATAGCTATTTTAAATTAATTCCCCACATCCCAGACACCCAAAGAGTAAACCTAGCTATTATGCACTTGGAAGAAAAAGCAGCCTTGTGGTATCAAAATTGGCGCACCAGGATAGGAGATGTTTCATGGGCTCAGTTCATTAACCTAATATCTGCCAGGTTTGAAGAGCTGAAGGAATCCAAGATTATTTCAGAATTCAATAAACTAAAATTTCAGGGCAATTATGAAGACTATGTGGAAGGGTTTGAAGAACTTAAATCATGCATGATGATGGGTAACCATGGGCAGTTTTCTGAAGAATATTTCATTGCTAGCTTTGTAAGTGGGCTGAATGATGATTTACAGGCATTTTATTACCATGTTTAATCCAAGTACCCTGCAGCAAACAATGGAGTTATGAAGGAAACAACTGCTTACCCTTGATGCCATTACTAGGAAATTAAAAGGACCCACCAAACTGAACCAAGGAAATTATCTACCACCTAAAGCTAGGGCTGAAGCACCACAGGCCATACCCACCAGGGCAATAATTCCCCAAGGAAGTAGGGGACCAGCCAAACAGTTAACTACAAGTGTGATGGCTACTAGGAGGGAAAAAGGGCTATGCTACAACTGTGATGAGCAGTTTACCTATGGGCTCAGGTGTAAGAGCAGAGTCAACTATATGATCATGATTGAAGAAGAAGAAGAAGAAGAATAAATCAGCTACACTCACTCACATAACAACCAGGAACCTATTGAGGAGCCAACTGCAGTTTTGGAAGAAATACATATAACTCTAAATTCCATCTCATGAGAGGCAGGGGTCACCACTATGAGGATGGTAGGCTATTGTGGAGAGCATCAGCTACATATCCTCATTGATTCAGGGAGTACCTTAAGCTTTATGCAAGAAGAAACTGCAACAAGGTTGGGATGCAGGTTAGAAGTGGTAAAACCAGTCTTGGTTAAGGTAACCAATAGCAACAAAATGGTGAGCTCCCACAGGACAGAAGGGTTCCAATGGAACATGCAGGGGCAAAAGTGTAGCTACCCAGTCAGGTTGTTAAAACATGAAGGATATGATTTTCTTTTGGGAGGTGATTGGCTCAAATCTTGCACCCCAATAGAGCTTGACTATGATAAGATGACTGTGACGGTAAATAATTTCCAGAGAAGGGTTAAACTGCAAGCACAAACATCACAAGCTAAACTTATGATGATCACAGGCCCTACTCTATTCAAGTTGTTACATGAAGATGCAGGGAAGGAGATTCAAAAAGCTTACTGGGTAGTATTACAGAAACCTGATCAAGAAGACAATCTTTTGTTCAGTGATTTACTGGGACAGTTCTCTGATGTGTTTGAAGAACCTAAAGGATTACCCCCCACCAGGGAGATTGAGCATCAAATCATATTGAAACCTAACATCTCACCCAAGCACCAATATCCCTATAGAACCACACATGAGCATAAGGATTAAATAGAGAGGATTGTGAAGGAGATGCTGGAAACCGGGATAATTCAAAACAGCAGGAGCCCATTTGCTTCACCAGTTATTTTGGTTAAGAAAAAAGATTTCACATGGAGGATGTGTGTGGATTGCAGGTACTTAAATCAACTGACCATTAAACATGACTATCCTATACCTGTGATTGATGAACTGTTGGATGAATTGCATGGGGCAAGGTATTTCTCAAAAATTGATCTAAGGTCAGGGTATTTCCAGATCCTCATGAAGCCTGAACACAGTTTTCTCACTGCCTTTAGAACTCACCATTGTCACTATGAATTCTTGGTTATGCCCTTTGGGCTGTGCAATGCACCTGCTACCTTTCAATCCTTGATGAATAAGGCTTTTAGCAGCTACCTAAGGAAGTCAGTTTTGGTGTTTTTTGATGATATCCTGGTCTACAGCTCAGAATTTGAAAATCATAGAGTCCATCTAGAATAGGTACTCCAGAAGTTGAGGGAGAACAAATTATATGCCAAAAGGAGCAAATGCAGTTTTGGAAGACTGGAAGTAGAGTATCTAGGTCATATAATATCCCAGCAGGGGGTATCAACTGACCCTGACAAGATAAGTAGCATGGTACAATGGCCAATACCCACAAACATCAAACAGTTGAGGGGATTTTTGGGCTTAACTTGTTATTATAGGAAGTTTGTAAGGGGATATGGGGTACTAAGCAGACCCCTCACTCAGCTACTGAAGAAGGGAAAGTTTGGTTGGGGAGAACAGGAAGAGATTTCCTTTAACAAACTTAAAGAGTCCATGGTTAATTCCCCAGTGTTGGCATTACAAGATTTCCAGAAGACATTAATCCTTGAAACAGATGCAAGTGGTACAGGTGTAGGGGCAGTGCTAATGCAAGAAGGCAGGCCTATTTCTTACATGAGTAAGACCCTATAACCAAGGAATCAAGCCCTGTCTGTGTATGAAAGAGAGTTTTTAGCTGTGCTAATGGCCATACAGAAATGGAAGCACTATCTACAAGGTAGTAGTTTTGTCATAAGAACTGATCAGCAGGCACTCAAGCATCTATTGGACCAGAAGGTAATGACCCCTACCCGGAAAAGGTGGATCACTAAGCTCCTAGGTTTGGACTATGTCATTGAGTATAAGAAGGGATGTGATAATAGGGTGGCTGATGCATTGTCAAGGGTTAATTCTTCTGAGGCTAGTTGTGATGCAGTGTCTGTGGTGATTCCAAATTGGGTACAACAGGTTGTGCAAAGCTACAAAGGGGATACACACATGTCTAAAGTCACAGGGGCCAACACCATTAACCCCCAATCCTACCCCGAATTCACCTTAAACAATGGGATCCTCAGATATAAAGGCAGGTTGGCCGTGGGGGAAGACATAAAGCTAAGGCGGTCAATTCTCAATATCATGTATTCTTCAGCTTATGGGGGACATTCAGGCCCACAAGGGACATGCATGAGACTTAAGAGGGTGTTCTATTGTCCCAGTATGAAGAAGGATGTTATCAAGTTAGTGAATGGATGTGAAGTATGTAAGATGAAAAAACTAGATGGGGGATCCTACCCAGGTCCACTTCAGCCCCTACCTATTCCTGAACAGGCTTGGACCCATATCACCATGGATTTCATAGAGGGGCTACCCAATTCCTATGGCAAAAATGTTATATTGGTGGTCATTGACAGATTTACTAAGTATGCTCATTTTAGTACCCTATCCCACCCTTTCTCAGCTAGTGATGTGGCTCAGATATTCCTACACACAGTCTATAAGCTTCATGGCTTGCCAATTAGTATGGTAACTGACAGAGATAAGATTTTCACCAGTAATTTCTGGCAAGAGTTGTTTAAGGCAATGGGGGTGAGTCTAGACATGACTTCAGCTTACCATCCGCAGACTGATGGGCAGAGTGAGAGATTGAATCAGAGTTTGGAGTGCTATTTGAGATGTATGGTTCACAAAATTCCTAACAAATGGGCTAGATGGATTCCTTTGGCTGAGTTCTGGTATAATAAAAATTTTCATACTTGTCTAAAGCTCACACCTTTCCAATCTCTCTATGGTTACCCACCCCCACTCTACAGTGTGACACCATATTTGGACACAAACAATATAGATGTGCAAACTAGCATGCGGGAAAGACAATACATAACTGAAGTGATCAGGGAGAATTTGATGCGTGCACAACTGAGAATGAAAACGTATGCAGACAAACACAGAAAAGATAGGTCATTCAACATTTGGGAATACGTTTTCTTAAAATTACATCCATTCAGACAATATTCAGTGGTGGTTAGGAGGAACCTCAAACTGGCATCAAGGTACTACGGACCTTACAAGGTAATTGAGAAGGTAGGTAAGGTAGCTTACAAATTGCAATTACCTGAAACCTCGAAGATTCATCCTTTGTTTCATGTGTCACTGCTCAAGGGTAGGGCGAAGCTAGGTACATTCGTGTCCGCCAAACATCCAGCTACTGATTCTAGAGGGCACATCAAACTCCAACCCCACTCCGTACTCGATAACCGTGAAATTTTCCACTGGGGAGAGAGGGTACCACAGCTCCTTGTTCGTTGGGATGACTCTGAACTGCCGACTGCGACTTGGGAGGATTTGAGCTATATTCGCCGCAAGTTTCCATCTTTTGATCCTCGTGGACGAGAATCCCAAAAAGGAGGGGGTATTGTTGTGAGCACGAGTGAAGAATTGCAAGGGAATGGGGTTCATGAGGAAAACCCTAATTGGAAAACGGGGGAGACTCGATTTGGGAACGAAACTAGCGGTCAAAAGGGAGAAGGGCGTGGAGAATTCTGGGTGAGGACACGTGGAGATGCAAGGAGGCTGCAAGCTGAGTTGGACAAGAGGAGCAATTCTGTAAATTTAGTTTATTGTTGATTAATTAACTTGTTTATCTTTTATGAAACCAATTGAAATATTTAGTTGAGTGGTCCCAAAAGTGTAAGCAAATTCGTTATTTAAAGGACGTATGAAATGAAGGAAACTAGTTTTTTGGGGAATTAATCTGTTTTCTCTCTCTCTCCTTTGCTCTGTCCCTTCTATTCTATTATCTTCATCCTCAAGCCTCTAATATACATCATTGCTACAAATTATCCAGTCCCTAATACCTGATACCCCTCCACAAAACTCCTGGAAACCTGATCAACCTGCAAAATAGAATCCAAGACGGATAGTTCCAGCGTAGGCCCTCCGATGCTTAAATTGGATATTGTTTGAGAGTAGTTTGCGAGAACTCAAAACGTTGGATAAAAAATCAACTTAGAGAAAAGAGTGAGGCACGAGTCTTCTTTATATAGATAAGAGACGTGTTCCCAGTCTAGGGTTCCCGTCTCCTATTCAAACTTCAATACCAAAAATAGCCACCGACTTAGAATTAGGGTTTCTCCTGTATGCTAAGTTACCATAAATATTAGAGCTCTCGCTAAATTACCGTAATGATCCTGGGCCAATAAGCATACCATGCATTTTAGTCCGCCGGGACCCCATACCATAATCCATATTTGCCCAACAGGGCCCAAGACCATGTTAACCATAAAGCCCATCTCCCAATACCGAGCTATCACTCAATACCGAGCTATCATAACATCATTTATTTGATAAGAGCTCGTCATCCTCACATAAGAGCTCTCCACTCCTACACGAGAGCTCGCCACTCCAAAAACAGCTCGCCGATTATCCCTTCTAAAGGGGAGGTCGCCTCACAAATTCCCATAAACCTACATGTTTGCCCACCTGGATATTTGAGGTCGCCTCAACAAATTCCCAACTTAGCCATATTGCACAATTTTTAATTCTCTCATCTCAAACTATAACATCATTTATTAAGAAGAATCGGATGGATTTTCATTTTTCATTTAATTATTTCAATAAATTACTAAACTATCTATTTTATCTTTCATTTTATTTATTCTTATTCTTTTCTCTTCTTTACACAGGATCTGCTTCTTCTTTTGTTTCCCGTGGTAAATGTAGGTTTTACAATATCTTTATACCCAATAAAATTGGGTTTGAAAATTTTGAACCATTGCAACTCTAGCTTTTTGTTTGAAAATTCAAAGTTGGGTTGTGAAATACCAACCCAACTTTAACATATTTTTTAATTTTTTAAATAAAAACATTTGAATGAGTTTGGTTTTTTTAGATGAATATGATCTATATTTTTTTAAATAGTGGGACCCATAAAATTCTTTTGGGTTTATGATTGTGGATGGAAAGTCTAAAAAATTGGAAATTTTTTATTTTTGATGTGGCAATGTTGTGGCACGATGGACCCTGCAATAAAGTTATTTTTTGAGGTTTATGATTACCACCACCCTTACGCCATACATATTGGTGGCTACTGTTTCTTCTCATTTTATTTTCTTCTATTTCTATTTATGCACTAAATTCTTGTATTGAGTCTCCGCAATTCATTTATTAGGTTACTGTTATTATTTATATCGTATACACCAAAGAATTGAATAACTTTTTCAAGAAATTGCCGCCTCCGCCAAAGAATTAGTATCATGTCGATCTGATTCCAATCAAATTGAAGCTCTGAAACCCGACAAGCCATCTCAATCCACCGCCTAATCTAAATGAACCATTACTGAGTCCGATAGAGTCTAGAACCCTGCACAGTAAATCTTGAATCACCACCTCAAATCTGGCGTAGCCAGCGACATAAAACGATTGAACCCGCACACTGATTCCTTTGCCGATGAGCCCAAAACTAGAAAATCAACAGGGATTCAAAGACCAAAATACAGTCCAATCGAACCCGCCCAAGTAAAGGAACTCAAAAACCCATGTTAACGCAACAACAAAAACAAAAGAAAAGAAATTACAACAAGAACAAGAAGAAGAAACAGAGGGAGACGACATTGCTGGTAGAGTGCGCCTATGCGCCTCCATCATAAAGCACTAAAAGACTTCGACAATCCGTATCATTTCAATCCCGAGCCACCAGTAACCTCCATGTTTAAAAACAAACTCCAAAAAATTAGCCGATGTCATTCACACTCTCTTTAATGTCGGGTAAGAGATTGCACCATGAAGTGTGTGTCGTGTGGAGAAGGGTGTGAGGTAGAAGAAGGTAAAGAAGAAAAGGGTCTTTAATTAAGATTGAATTGGTGGAGAAGAAGCAAATTAGATCTGATTTGCATGTTTTTGTACGTATTTTTGTTACCGTTTTGTGTCGCGCTTGCATGTGTTTTGTTTTCTTTTATGTGTATTTGGAGTCATTTTGGCCGATTTTATTAGTTTTAGGTTTTTGTAACTTTTGTGCGATTTTCATTGGATTTTCGTTTATTTCTACTCGTTTTTATTTCTTTGGCCGTAGGATGACCAAAGTAGTCCCGTGCACGCTCAGTACATCCCGTTCGACTCGGATTAGAACAATCAAGCAAGGGAACACAACGCAAATGAGAAGCGACAGCCGGCGGACGTTAGAGCAGAAACGAGAAAAATGAGCCGGAACTGCCTGTCAATCGATTGATTGACAGGATAGTCGATCGATTGGATCTCAGTCAATCGACTTGACTTGCTGTCGATCGACTGACATCCAGTCGATCGACTGAACCTCGTGGAAATCATCTGCTCGGTAGTGTGTTTTGTGGTTTTTAGGCATTTAAGTCGATCGACTGGTAGTCGATCGACTTGTTCTCAGTCGTTCGACTGACACGCAGATTTTTTTACCCATTTTGATGTTTTGCCCCTGCGTTTTTGTATAAAAATCTAGCACTCTCCCCCACCAACCTTATCCTTCCTTGGCTGATTTTGAACCCCATTTAATCTCTTCCAAGCTCATTTTTACTATTCCATTGCAAACCCTAGCTTTAATCCTTAGTTAATTTAGTTTTAGTGAGTAGTCTAGTTGGTTTTTCTTAGTTAGTAATCTTGTATTCAAGCTATTGAGTTGGATTTGTTCTACTTATTTTGAAGATTTCACTCTACATTTGAAGCTTTTGGTTGGAATGCAATATTGGTAGTAAACTTTCCCTTATTTGGTATTGTTCTTGTGTTGCTGCATTTACTTTGTGTTGGTTATTAAATTTAGTAGAGTTGTTTTCCTTAAGCTTCTCAAATTCACAATTCATTTTTTAGCTTGGTTCTCTTTTTGTAGTAAAAACTCCATTGATGCTTGGTTTTGAAGCTTATGATGCTGCATGGAGGCAAAAGAAGATGACCAAAGTCTACCATGATCGGAAACTCGTCAACAAGAAATTAGAGGTAGTAAGTTAGCTCTAGTCTTTAACTCGAGATTAAAACTTTTTCCAGGGAAACTAAAATCAAGATGGAGTGGACCGTTCGTGATAAAAGAGATCAACGAGTTTGGAGCTGTAACCCTTTACGATGAAAAACGAGACACAACATTTCAAGTTAATGGGCATCGCGTTAAATTATACCGTGACAGAGAGATAACAAAGCAAGATCGCGAAGTGTGGGCGATGGTGGACCCGCCTCCGATGGCACTTTAATCACGACATAATTACGTCGAGCAAATGACGTTAAAAGATGCGCTTCTTGGGAGGCAACCCACGCTACTGTATTTTTTTTTCTTTATTTTGATTTTCTTTTATTTTAGTTATTTCTTTTTCTTTCTACTTTTTGTAAGTGTTTGAACAGGATTTAGGTCAATAAGAGATTAATTTGTCATTTGGAGAATGAAGGATTCACATGGTGGCAAGCCTACAGTCGCGTCGACTGACGCAGCACCGACACGGCATCGACGCTACCTGGGCGCGCGGGTCGACTAACGCAGCGTCGACGCGGCATCGACGCGCGAGCTGACCGACTGCYCGAAATATTTTTGGGAATTTTATGGCTGCGATTTTTGGGAGTTATATCTCCACAAGGTAAGCGATTTTTTGGGTAATATTCCACACGAAATTTGGCTAGTTATGGGATCAAGATCTTTTGTGTTAATAGAGTTCTATTTAGATTAGGAAACTTAATATCTTTTCCCTTATTTGAAATTTGGGTCAATCTAGTATTCCTATTTTCAAGAGTTGTTGGTCTCTATATATTTCGACCCCCCTTACACTCTCTTTTCATTATTCTCTTGTATTCTACACTTCATACACCGCATATATTCTCTCCCCACGTCTCTCCATACCATGAGACCAATTCCAAAAAACTCCAAAAACCACGAGCATAGGTGGATGTTGAGAGAGGAGCACGACGAGAAATTGGGCCAGCTGCACGATGAAGTCGAGCAGGCGAACAATTTGGTTGGTGATTATCAATTGGATGAGGTTAAATACACCCTCCAAATCGATACTCTCAAAGACGAATTGAGAAGGGTGGAGAAGATCAACGGGCAATTGAGGGACATGAACCTTCAACTAAGGACCACCATCAGAGGCTTAAGGGGTATTGAGCATGACCTCTAGCAGCAGAGGGAGGAACTTGATGAGCGTGACATGACCAAGAACGAGCTTCGCGACGCACCTCTCCGAGCTCGAGAGACAATTGCCACCTTGACTAAGGAAAAAAATGAGATGTTATGGGATACAACTAGGTCTGCAAGTGAGATCGATATGAGGGACAAGCGCCTGGAGGAAGCGAATTCCGAAGTGGAAAATTTGACACAAGACGGAATAACCCTCTTGCGAAGTAACCATGCAATCCGCGAGGAGAAACTTGCGCTCTTACGGCGAATTGAGAAGTTGGAGGCCCAAATCAGGGATTTTAATGTGAGGAACGCGGCGAACGAGTGGAATTTAAGATTTTGGGAGCAGTGCTTGGAAGAGGCTAGCAAGAAGATCGTCGCGTTAGAGCGATTGGATTTTAAATCCCCTTAGATTCTTGGGGCTTGCTACTATTTATCTATTTATGTTTTTCCATAATCGAGTCGTGGAATTGTCCTTCCACCTTATCCTGTTTAGTTTATTGCAATTTCAATTTTAATTCAGTTGTCTACGTGTTTTATTTCAGCAATTAATAAAATTTTATTTTTCGTACGCCTTGCTTTTACGTATTTCTTGCACCGTTGACGTTTTTATTTTTCTTGTAATTGTGAAGTTATCCATGGTTCAAAATCATTTAGTAGAGGGGGTAATCGCTGGAATACAAACGGTAAAAACTTGTCGCCAAACTTCTGTCGCGTCGACTGACGCGAGCATCGACGCAGCATCGACGCTGCCTGCGCGCGTCGATCGGCTGCCTTGGGCGGAGGCGATGATTTTCAATGGCCGTTTTGTTCAAACAACAACCTTTGGTTCCGCCATTTGCTGAGGAGCCGTGGCAACGATTTAATGAGTTTATTATTGCTGATGACGTTATTTGCTATTTTTATTTTAATTTTTATTTTTCGTTTTGGTTGTTCTGTTCGAGAACAAATCCAATCACGAGGCTCTAGACAATGGGAGATTGCGCCACTTCAATGAAAGAGACTCGACCATTAATTTTCAGGGACGTTTTCTTACCCCTTTCCTTGTTTGAATTGTTTTTCTTTATATTTATGGCAATCAGGGGATTGCCGAGTTTTTAAGAGGGAGGGATGGTTGAGTATGATTAAAAATTTGTGTTCAGTTTTTAAATTTTTACGTGATTATTTTCTATTTTTGCGCTAAATTGTGTTTGTATGGCATGCCAGTCGAAGTTAGTTATATATGATTTGATGTTCCTGTCTTTTGAGCGTGTATAAGTGCATAAAATTTTCAAATATTATTTATATACTGTAAATGGTACTTGGACGCAATTGATTTCGCAAAACCTTAAAAGCAGCGTCAATTCAAAAATTTTCATGCAAAAAGCCAGTGAGTAGCCTGAGTGTTTATCATCTTTGCATGTACTTGAATGAGCTTTGATTTGAGATCTKTTRYAAACCGCTGTGTGTAGTTGACTTGGAAAATGAGGTTAAGGCACATAAAAAATTCCTATTCCGGCCATATCCATATATTTTTAGCCACTATAAATTCTGAATGAGTCAATCATAGCCAAATAATCCATTTCAGTTAGCCATGAGTGACTTTTGAGTCGACCCCTACAACCCATTATAAGCGTGGGGTAGGAGTTAGTGATTTTTATTGGTTATTAGTGTTTTGGAGTTTTTATAAGGGATTTATGAACTTTTGTAATTAAGGATCACCATCCTTCAAAAAAAATAAAAAAAAAAGATAAGAAAAAGAAAGACCCCATAAAACAAGATTAGAGGGGGATAAAAAAAAGGAAAAATGAAATAAGAGGGATGGTGAATCGTATTAGTCATTGCCTACGTGTTAATGAAGGCTCGTGTTTATTATTTATTTTATTTTATGAGCTTATTGTTTAGAAGGCATGGGTTGTGTAAGAAGCGAGTTATGAGCTTCAATTGTGATTATGTGGTTTGAGCTTCAAGTTGGTTTAGGGTAACGAGTTGAGAAATAGCCTATGTTTAAAGGCCACGTTATGAGTGTATAGTGAGGTTTTTATCTTTTAACAAGGTGAAGCACTTTGCTTTGTGATTAGAATAGGTTTGGTGAGTTATTGATCACGTTAGATCGTGAGTTAGCCACACGACTTATAAGTTCCATACCCGTCCAAAGATCCTTACATACAACCCAAAAAGACCTTTTCTGATTCTTTGTTGATAACACACTTAATTTGCAGTTGAGAAGAGATTGATTTTCGGTTCTTATTTATTGTGCTTGTATTTGAATGATTTGAGCGTATACACGTCCTATGCAGAAAATACTCGAGTACTTTGAGCGTACACCCCTTTATATTTCCCTTTTGTGAGGATGCATGAATTCGATTTTGAAGCGACAATGTAATACGGGTGGAGTGTTTGGAGTTGCATTGCATGTAACTATATTTTCAAAATTATTTAAGTAGCATTGCACGAATCATTGTTTGGACGGATTTTCGTTTCTTTCTATACTTTGAATCTATCGTTCGTTCGAGGACGAACAAACCAATTAAGCGTGGGGTAGTTGATTAGCACATATTTGTCCTTATTTTTAGTTGTATTATAGCTTGTTTTTCTTATTATTTTTGGTATAAGTGGGGTAGTTTAAGCTCTAATTCGTATATTTGTACTCTCAGCTTATTTTACCGCTTTTTGATCTACATTGATGCAAATAAGTGATTATTTATGATTTTTCACTTTACAGCTAAGTAACCAGACGAGTTCAGCGCATAATTAGATGAAGTTGATGTTCAAGAAATGGAGAACGAGCTTTCCGGTGAACGAGTAGCAAAAAGATCGAGAAAGATGGGACAGACGCTCTGTCGCGTCGACTGACGCGAGCGTCAACGCTCCGTCGACGCGGGCCATGATCTGCGTCAGTCGACGCCTTGACCGACGCACTGCCGACGCAAGATTCTGAAGCGTCGATTGAAGAGGCGTCAGTCGACGCTAGGTCGACGCAACATTCTGAAGCGTCGATCCTAGACGCGTCGGCCGACGCAAGGTCGACGCAACATTCTGAAGCGTCGATCCTAGACGCGTCAACGGACGCAAAGTAGACGCAATTCTCTGAGGCGTCGATTGAAGACCGCATCAGCCGATGCAACCGCCCAGTCGACGCACACACCCAGGCAGCAGCGACGCCGAGCACCGGCACGCGTCAGACGACGCACCATCGATGCACCGTCGACGCGGCGGCCCAGAATCGGGATTTTAGGGTTTCTTATGCTCCAAGTTAAGGGAAAACTATATAAACCCCTCTAAGTCCGTCCCAAAAGGATATACCTCTCTCCCACACTCTGAATATTCGATCCTCTTGGCTCGAGAACAACACCATCACATCCCATATCACAATAATAGATAAAGATCGAAGATTCGAGGATCGCGAAGCTCCGAGTTCCAACCATCAGTTCGTGATTCGTTCTTCGACAAAGATCAACCCTCCTCTCCGGATTAGCTGGAGAATCTACTGCATTCCTTAGTTTAAATAAGTACTCAAACTCTTTAATCATTTTCTTAGTTTAATTTATGCAATTAAGTAGTGGATTTTAATAATTGTTCTTGAGTGATTTCATGTTCCAAACCTTAGATACTTTTGATATCGCAATTCGTAATTTTAGTTTAATTAATGCTTAGTTATTATTCATGCTTGGTTAGTCTATTTCGTTTACATTTCGTTCTTGATAATTGCTTGATTTTACGCTAGTTAATCTTGCTTGAGTTCTTAGAATAATTTCTCTAGTTTATAAGTTCCAATTGCTGAATTACATTACCTAGTTTTAATTATTGTTCATGTGTTTTAAATTCTTAGATAACAAAAAACAATCAAACATCCCCCCCCCCCCCCCTTTTAGTATAAGTAATTGCATTTAAAAAAACTATTTGAGATTTCCGATTGTATGTTCTTGGAGAGACGACTCGAGTCAAGTTGCCAAACTACGCGCGACCCCGTTCTCTTGCGGGCAAGCTATTGATCTTTTGACAAATTTTCATAAGTAAGCAACACAAAAGCTTGAATCAGGAGGGTTACCTAGTACTTTTAGGTTTCAGAAGTCGATCTAAACTTTCTTAGTCAATGCATCATTGTCGTCCTTTTAGCCAAGCTAACAAACACTGTAGTATACGATGTCTCGAATTAAGTTTGGTGCATTAGTTTATTGTCCGGGGGTAGTTTTGTAATTCTATATTAAGTTTTGCTTGAGGACAAGCAATCATTCTAAGTGTGGGGTGGTTGATTTGCATGTTTTTATACATATTTTTGTTACCGTTTTGTGTCGCACTTGCATGTGTTTTGTTTGCTTTTATGTGTATTAGGAGTCATTTTGGCTGATTTTGTTAGTTTTAGGTTTTTGTAACTTTTGTGCGGTTTTCATTGGATTTTTGTTTATTTCTACTCGTTTTTGTCTCTTTGGCCGTAGGATGACCAAAGCGGTCCTGTGCACGCTCAGTACATCCCGTTCGACTCGGATTAGAACAAGCAAGCAAGGGAACACAGTGCAAATGAGGAGCGACAGCCGGCGGACGTTAGAGTAGAAACGAGAAAAATGAGCCGGAACTGCCTGTCAGTCGATCGACTGACAGGATAGTGGAAAGACTGGACTTGCTGTCGATCGAATGACATCCAGTCGATCGATTGAACCTCGTGGAAATCAACTGCTCAGCAGTGTGTTTTGTGGTTTTTGGGTATTTCAGTCGATCGACTGACACGCAGATTTTTTGACCCATTTTGACATTTTTGCCCCTGCATTTTTGTATAAAAAGCTAGCACTCTCCACTCACCAACCCTATCCTTCCTTGGCTAATCTTGAACCCCATTCAATCTCTTCAAAGCTCATTTTCACTATTCCATTGCAAACCCTAGCTTTAATCCTTAGTTAGTTTAGTTTTAGTGAGTAGTCTAGTTGGTTGTTCTTAGTTACTAATCTTGTATTCAAACTATTGAGTTGGAGTTGTTCTACTTGTTTTGAAGATTGTACTCTACATTTGAAGCTTTTGGTTGGAATGCAATATTGGTAGTAAACTCTCCCTTATTTGGTATTGTTCTTGTGTTGTTGCATTTACTTTGTGTTGGTTATTAAATTAAGTAGAGTTGTTTTCCTTAAGCTTCTCAAATTCACACTTCAATTTTTAGCTTGGTTCTCTTCTTGTAGTAAAAACTCCATTGATACTTGGTTTTGAAGCTTTTTACTCCCTTGAAAGTAATTAGTAGCTTTCCCTTTTGAAACATTTGACTTTTACCTATTAAATGTATTTGATTTTCTTTTGAATTTAAGTTTGACTTTCCCTCCTTTTTTGCTTTTAAATTTACAAGCTTTCTTAGTTAATAGTTTTAATTTAATTAAGGTTATTAATTAGGTTAAATTTGTGTCATTAAGTCTAGTTATTTTCAAGCAAGTTTTAAATTCCTTTCCCCTTGACTCAATATTTTTCAAACTCTCTTTTCAATTCAAGTTTAGTGATACAACTCAAACCAAACCAATGATTAATGTTTTCTTAGGTTATATTAGTTTAATTAAGAATAAAAAGGGATTAATTAAAAAATACTTAACACCGATTATATCTATCCTCGAGAGACACGACTCGGGAAAACTTCCCATTCTACAAGCGACTCCGTACTATTGCTGAGAAAATTTCTTAGAGTGTTAAGAATTTTTCGATCAGGATCCAACCCATTTACGTGATCCACAATATTAATATGACATGGAAGTGGTAGTTCATTATATTTGTCATTTATAGATTTAGATTAAATAAAATAAATAAGTAATTTTATTTGATAAAGATGGATCCTTTTAGAAGTCGTGAGAATTCTGGGTTCAGGAAAGTTCTGCAAGTTCTACAGACCTGTTTGGTCTCGAATGATTTGGAGAAATGTTGGTCCTCGAAGGTTATAATTGGATCCGCAGGTCCGCAAGGCTTAATTGCTTGTTTTGGTAATAATATTCCTTATATTTTGGGAGTAAATCGAGTCATATCTAGTGAAGAAAAGCATAATTCTAATTGGTTTGGGTCTCCTATTTCTGCCTCACCTAAACCCTAATTTAGGTAACATGTCTTCAACTATCTATATATATGGGACACATGCAATCAAAAACTTTGAATTAATCCTACTATTTTTGTTATTGTCTTTATCAGTTTTGTATCTTTTCTAATGTGATCATCGGAGGGTTGCGGTAGGATTATTCGGCTTAGGTTTTGTTACAATTTGATCTAGTTCGAGAGGGAAGTTCGGGCGATTCGATCTCGATTTTTGGTAAGCCGAACTTTTGATTTTATTAAGTGATGTCGTCTGTGGGAAAAAAGTGATATAGAGTCATTGAGTAAAAGAAGCGAGGTTCGACATATGGTGAAAGATGAGTTTGTACCACGTGATAGGATTTTCGAGCGGGATACCCTCCCGGTGGCAACACCTACCACAAATAGAGGGAAGGTTATACAAGCAGAAACAAATTATGTAAAGTGGACACTGATTTGGCCTCGACGACCTGAGGAAACTGAGGGAGATAACGTGATTAACTCCCAACAATCAACTTCCCTGTTGAAAAACGAGGCTAAGGTGGTTAGGGTGCGGGTAGTAACGAAAAAATGGAGATCCGACGCCGAGCCATCACTGCTCTACATCTCTAAAGGTCTTTTATAAAAGCTAATGAGTGTGGTACCGGATGAGATTTTTCAAAATCTCATAAATCCTGAGAAACTTGGGGAGGCGAATAGATCTGGGACCTATTTATAAACGATATAACAGTCGAAATCCGCTTGCTAAGCAAGAGGTAGTCAATGAGAATCAGATATAGGAGAGAGTTGACCGACCTGTTTACCGAAAATCCAAGCGAGGACGCTTTCATAAGGAAGACAATTTATCGGGAGATAAGTCTGAAGCGTCGAGGTGCAGGTCGCACTAGTGCGGAAAAGCTGATTAGTGGCGCTTCAAAACAGTTATTGGTAGCGCTTTTGAACCGCCACTAATTCGGGTGACACTTAAAACCAAACCAATACAAATGACGGTTCTAACCGTCACTTCAAAGAAAGGTGGGTGGCGCTTATCAGCATTGAAGCGCCACCAAAAATGATAAATTCGGTTAAAAGCGCCACTAAAAACTTTAGTGAGTGACGCTTGTTAATTTGAAGCGCGACTAAAAACTGAAGCGGATGGCGCTTGTTAATTTGAAGCGCCACTTAAAATCGTAGTGGGTGGTGCTTGTTAACTATGAAGCGCCGCTTAAAACCGAAGTGGGTGGCGCTTATTGGCCAAGAAGCGCCACCAATAAAAGTGAGCATTAACATCTGTTTCTTGAGGAACTGATATCGTTGACACAGAGAAAATTAACATCGGTTTGATTATAACCCATGTAATTTCAAAAATAATAATTAAAAAAAAGAATTAAATGTCTATCATATTTTACCTATCCTCATCCCAACCTATAAGTACCAAACAATTGCAATAAAAAATCATACTTCAAATTTAAAATTAAAATTAATCAACGCCATATGTTAAAAAAAACATCCAATATACTTAAAAAAAAAAATTACATGACAATTTTTCAGCATGCACTATTCTTTTATTTCTTTTTTTTTTTTTCATTAACAGGGGATATGATATGGAAAACTG
>BMAC01000534.1:211090-222683 GCA_014905375.1 Phtheirospermum japonicum | reverse complement strand
ATGATCCATGAGTTCATAACTGATTCTCCAACTCAGAGCTATTCAAGTTTATTTTGATAATTCAATTATTATCTGGATAGTTTTTTTTGTTGTTGTTTTTAAATGAGTTGGAGTGTGGAAGAGGAGGAATAAGAAATTGAAAGAAGGGTGAGCAATAACCAATTGAGCTACAAGACTCGTGCTCTATTCTCATTAATTTATTTTATGTATATATATATAATATAATGAAATGAGAAAATTTCCATCAATCCAAGTAATATTGATCAATTTAAGGATAAAGAAAAATTGATTTAATTACTCCCAATTTCTACAGCAATTGACTATTGAAACGGATCTTCAAGATGAAAAAACAAAACAAAAAAAAAAACCTCTTATGTACAGTATAGTCCCTAACAATCTCTTTGCCACCGCAGCGACATTTCAAAAATTACCGCAACCTTATATTTATTTCTTGTCAATATTGCTGACAAAAGGGGTGCGACAAGAGCTGCGTCGCACTCCACCGTTTACTCGAATCCTTTTGCAAACAGCTATCAATAAAGCTCCTGAATTTTTTCGACATACTTTCCGGCAGGCTGGGCGGCTCTCCAAAGCATATGGCACACATTAGTGTCGCCCAGTCTGGCCTCTGCCCCGGCGCCAGATACGGAAAATGGCCCACATAAAGTTCCAACAAGGTCAATCCCAAGCTCCAAATATCTCCAGCGTACCCATCATAGTTCGACCCGTATGTATCCGGGTCGAACCGCTCCGGGCTCATGTACGCGCACGTTCCCACGTACGAATTGCACGGGTCCAACGTTCTCTGCATAATTTTACTGACCCCAAAATCAGAGATTTTCACTTCCATTTTCTGATTCACCAATATATTAGAGGGTTTCAAATCTCGATGAATTATTTTGTGCTCGTGCAAGTATTCGAGACCGCTCAGCACTTGGAGGCAGATTTTGGCGAGGAGCTGCTCGGTGAAAACGATGCCGTTCTTCATTAGGGTTTCGAGGGTTCCCATATCCATATACTGCATACAGATGGCGATGTCGCCGCCGGGGATATCGAAAACGCCGTGGCACTTGATGACATGTGGCGAGTCGGTGCGTCGGAGGATGGAGACCTCGCGGAGGATCTGGCGGCGGAAGGCGGGGTCGCTGTCGCCGTGGACGACTTTTAGGGCGTAGATCGCGGAGGTGTGCTTGTGCCGGACTTTGTAGACTGTACCTCCGTTGCCGTGGCCGAGGACCTGGAGTTTCTCCAGGTCGGCAGCGGAGATGGCGGCCGCGGTGGTGGAGGCGCCGGATACGAGGAGCGGGAGAGGGAGAGGGAAGCGGGGGCAGCGGTCTGAGGAATCGGGGAGGGGGAGGCGGAGGTTGAGGTGGCGGCGGTTCCGCACTACGGCCATGGGCTAACTTGCGCCGTGGGGGCTTAGGGGGGAGGAACGGTGGATTAAATCGAAGTTTGGAAGGGGAGTGAGGTGGATGGATATATAGAGAGTATATAAGTGCAGCACGTGTGTGGGTGGCTGGAAGGTGGGTGGAAACAAGGACATTTGGGATTGGGACCCAGTTTTAGATTAGCTCAAGATCATGTTTTTCCTTGGAGTTCTTTTCATTTCATCTCGACTTTATTGCATGTAGACATGTTAAAACGGCTCGAAACGTTTGATTTTTTAATTATTGGTAAAAACTATATTTCTCAATCGAAATCGATTTTTCATGATTTGGTTTCGAATTTCGGTTTTCGCAAGTTTTCGTTTCGATATGAAATCGATGTTTTTTTTTATAAGTATTTTGATTTTAAAAAATAAAATAAAAATAAATGATAAACTTAAATAAAATTTATAATTTTGATTTTTTTTAAGTAAAGTTTTAAAAAATATATAGTTTTTATAATAGACTTGAATTTAATTTTAATATATAAATTAAAATTTTAAACCTATAAAACAAAATACAAGCCAGAAGCTCCGGCATATGACCTCCGATTCTTAAGTCAGTTTCTTTTGTTATAGTAAAATCAGAGCTCAAAGCTGGATAAAAAATCAACTAAGAATAAAAGTGAACCATGTGTCTTCTTTATACAGACAAGAAACGTATTCTCAACCTTGGGTTTACATTTCCTATTCATACCACAATATCATAATTAACCACCGAATTAGAATTAGGATTTCTATTATATTCTCCTGTTCTTTCGCATTCTCATTGCTTTAGTTTTTTTATCTGATAAACTTGAAAAATCTGGTAGAAAGAAGCTAAGTTAACATAAATATTGGAACTCTTGTATCTTGTTTAGTTACCATAATAACCATAGGCCAATAACCATAGCATATCCTTAGTTCGTCGGGGCCCCATACCTTACCATCCATATCAGCCCGCTAGGGCCCATATCCTATTAACCATAAAGTCCAGCTCTCTTTACTGAGCTGTTATAAATATAAATACCATTTTAGCCCATAAGAGCTCACCAACCTCATAGAAGAGGTCACCATACAGACCTAACTCGACATGCATGCCGACTTGAATATTTGATATCTTATCAGCTAGTCCCTCACGTTCTCCATGATTGAGGTAGGAAATCAAGTTGAATGTATTAAAAGTTCCCCAGAGGTCAACCCAAGTGCCCCTTGGTAAAAGCGCAAGCTGTCAAAAACACATCAAGCATTAAAGCATTAAATTCATATTGCCGTAGATTCAGACATGTGTCATACACCCATTTTCTCGTAGGAAAGTATTCTTGTGGGCCCAAAAATGAAAGACCTTCAATTAACCCTACTTCTCCTTATCACCGTCCCCAATTCACTTACCTTTTAATCTTTCTTTTCCATAAAAACACTTTTACCAGCTGCCATTATCATTCGTTGAAGCTTTTCTAGAAAGAACATCTCTCACCTTTTGAATTCGAGCTATGGTCTTTATTCCCCACCTCATATTTCTTACAATTCGGGCTTTAATACTTTGTATGCTCCACCAGAATATAATTCTTATTCTCTAAAGCTATGAATCTTATGCTCCATCCGCCTTCAATCACAACAATCCAAGAGTCGATGATTATGCCCCACCTCCTCCTTCCAACTAAAACCAATTATATAACTATCACCCTGATGTCTAAAATGGATATCCTTAGAATGCTCCAAATGGAAGCTTTCTTAAGTTTGATTGTGACATGATGGCTAAAATGGATACATCCTTAGAATGCTCTGAATAGATGGATGTTATAACTAAGAAACTCAGTGTAAGTAAGTTATGCTCTAATTGAGAGCTTCATGATCATGTAAAATTTTTTGGGAAGTTAGTACGTGAAGAGGTAAAAAGGACTTCTTTTGAACTTAACTTGTCAAATGTTCCATTTGTGGAAACCTCTTTAGTTAGTAATAATATGCCAATTATTGATGTGGTGGGGCCCTCCTCAGTTGTTTGTGATTTGAGTCTGGATACTATTTTGGTGGATGGGTGTAAGGATGTGGAGATTGAGGCTGAGGATCTGGATGTGTGAATTGCACCTCTTAGGTCATTTGATGATATTATGGATGGGAGTGTTGGGGTGTTGCATTTGGAGATCCTATTGTATGTTGATGATTTGAGCTTACTTTCTCCTTTTGAGTATGATGGAGATATGGTGCCGATTTTGGAGAAGATTGAGATCGTTGAGCCTCTTTTAGCACCACCTGATCATGAGGGTGACGTGATGGAAGAGGTAGTTGAGAAAGAATTTGACCCCTCCTCTTAGCCTGAATTATTTTTTAATTTCTCTCGAGAGCGATGAGGTGGTGATCAAGGAACCGATGGAGTTAAGTTTGACCGAAGGCTTTTTCATATGCTTGATGGATATCTTTGTCCTCCCAGTGCAACTATTGCCTTCCTCCCGTTGCCTTTTGATCTATTCATGATATTGGACTGTTCTTGTTTGTGACCCTTGAATCCATTGAGGCTTTAATCCACCCTCACTATTTTTCTTTATCTATCACTTCGAAGCACGAAATCAAAGAAGTGGAGTCGCTCAAAATAGAATAGCGGACTGATGATGATTTCTTTTGCTCACCAAACATCTTTGTCCTTCTGGTTGTCGAAAACCATGCTTCACTCCCTCGATGTGACAACCTTTTCTTGGTGATCTTTTACTTGTGTTTTAGACCTCCCAAGCATGATGAAGCCCAAGGATCTCTTATTCCATATCTTATTTTTCTTGCCCAGCTTAGCGACTCTTACAGCTTGTTCTTCTTCTAGGAATACACTAAGGCGTGGAATGGTCGTCACTTAGTCTTGGATTCCAGATGATTTCTTGTGTATAGGTTATCGAGCTAACAACTATTTTGCATGTAATTGTGGTTTTTTCCTTATGCTTGTAGTTAGAGTTTAGTGACCGCTCATCGTTGAAGCTTCAAAAATAATATTTATAAAATTTCCTCGACTTTACTCTACTAACTAGTAACAATGGTAAGCAAGGGTCGATCCCACGAGGAGTGTGGATTAATTTGTGATAATTCGTATTTAAATAAAATAACAAACGGGGTAGAGAATATTAATTAATCTAATAAAACTAAATAATTAAAGAAAACAATTAAAATCAAATAACGAAACAAATAAGAAAATAATAAATAATAAGATAACTTTCCAGTCCTAGTTCAGTTTCCACCCTCGCTCAATTCATTTAACCAATTGCAATATAAAATCCACTCATCATATGAAACTAAAAACCCTAAGTAACAATAAGCTCTGCTACTCGAATTTACCCTTACTGTGTATTTAATTAAAATAAGCTCTTTAATTAACTTTAATTATTGAATAACCTAGAATAAGCTCTCTAGATTCAACCCAAGAACAGCATTAAGAACCAGGCAAATAGGTTGATCTAAGCAATAAACACACAAACTCGGTTAATTCAACCTATGTTGTGTTACCCCTAATGATACGAGACCATTAGTTGCTTCAGAGAAATCGAAACTACGACAATTACACGGGAAGCAGTCCTCTTTTTAACAATTGATAACCAAATCCCTAATCTAGGTGGCCAATCCAAATCAAGAATCAAGAAATCATGTCATGAATTTAGCAATCATGATATGTAAACAAGATAACATAAGCAATCTCATATGAAGAACGAAATAAATACGCATAAATTAATTAAAACATAGTATCACGAGGGTTTCCACATCCCTATGACTAGATAAAACAATCTACTCACTCATGGAGTTCATAGAATAAAAGAAAAAAAATAAATAAATAAAACATAAATCTAAGATAAGAGGGATAAGAAAGCTTAGATCTTGAATATTGAGTCTTCAATCTTCAAGCTCTTGATGGTTGGGTGTTTTGGACTCCTTTTGGTGCCTTGGAACCCTAGGATTAATGTGCAAGACGTTTTTGATGTTTAAGGGAGGTATTTATAGGTTTAGGAAGTCTTTGGCAATAAGAAACCCTTAAAAATGCATTTTCTAGGCAGTCGCGTCGACCGAGCATCGACTGACGCGTTTCGAATCGACGTGACAGAGAGTTCCCGAGCAAGTGCATCGGCCAGGACTTTCTATAACGATTCTGGAGTCAGACGATCTAGATTGTCGACGCGGGCGGACTGGGCGAGCGACGCAGGCAGCACTCGGCAGCGCTCGGCAGGGCGTGCTCGGCTGTCTGGTCGGCGGGACTGGTCGGCAGGATACTATAACGGTTCTTGACTGGCAGTGATGTTAGCTGTTCCCTGCTTTCTATAACGGTTGGTCCCAGCGATAACCCATCTAGATAGCCCAGAATCGTCCTTTCTTTGCCAATTCACTCGTTTTGTCTCTCGTTTCCTCGTGCAACTCTTATGAATCATCCTTAAATATTCAATTCACCAATTTATCACCTAATTACTGCAAAATAAGAGAAAAACACACAATTGGTGCTCGACCACTCATAATAATAAATATGCGAGAAATAAATATATATAAGAATATTAAGCACATAAAAATATAGGAATTAAACCATTAAATATCGTACAATTTCTCGCTTATCATTTAGTGTCATTTTTAGTAGTCTTGAGTCGTGTTTTATTAGGATTTTAGGTTATTTTCGTGTTTTCTTGTTTGAGCTTTGCATATACTTTGTTCTGTGTGATTCACGGGTTCTTGAGTTAAAATTCCTATAGTTTAGGTGGCTCGAGGCAACGAGGCCCAAAATCCATGCCGAGATGAAATAACCGAGACAAAAGGCAGCCTAGATCGACTGAATTGTAGTCGATCGATTGGCCCCAGATCGACTGAGAGTTCTGAAATCGACTGCGGAACAGTAGCTCACCTCATTTTTGTCGAATCAGTCGATCGACTAGTGGTCGATCGACTGTAAGCCCTGAGATCGACTGCTCGGCAGTAGCTCGCCTTGTTTTGGCAAGGAAGTCGATCGACTGACCCTAGTCGATCAACTGGCACGCACTAGATCGACTGTAAGTCTGACAATTTTGACAATTTGACGAGTTTGCCCCACGACTAATAACTATATAAACCCCACATCTTGACTTGAGGAAGGATCACTCAACACCCGAATCTGGCATGAGCATTGGTCTTAACTTTCCCTTCAATTTCTAGATCTACTTTCTCTCTCTTAGATTTAATTTTCAAGCATTGCCTTGGGTTTATAAGCTCAAGATGAGTCCAAGTACTCCCTTGAATTTTTACTTTGATGCAATTTAATTCAAGTTTGTACTCTTCTCTTTTAATTCAAGTAAGCTTTCTTTATTTTTATGTTTTGTTCTTCAATTTATGCTTTTTGCCTTAACTCATTGATTTCTTGCTTGATCTTGTGAATTGAATATAGAATCTTGATGAGTGACACATCTAGGTTATAGATCAAGCCCTTGATCATTTTTATTTTGAGTTTTTTCTATGCTTTATTTGCAGTTTAGTTTTCATGCATTGTTTTGGCTTAAATCCTAGATCTATTGCTGGATGCTTGTTATTTCACGTAAAGTTTCGAACTTTGACGTTAATATTCATTGCTCTTGCTATTTGTGCTTCCAATTTTAGTGAAATTGCATTATTCAAGTTTTTATGTACATGCAAGCTTGGTTGTATCCTTTGCATGCATGCTTGTACTTGGTGAAACATGCTTGTTTTTACTTGTTTTCTTTATTTGCTTGCATTTTCATTGAAGTCATACTACCGAGGCGTTCTACCCACTTGCTATTTCAATTTCTAGGATAGTTTAGTTAGCTTAATCGCTTTATTTTTATTTTACTTTACTCTTCAAAGCTTGAAACACATTGAATCCTTCAATTGAATCGATTTCCGATAACACCAAGCCAATAGAACCTTTAATTTCCAAAACTATGAAAAACTACACTTCAAAATGGAGCCGTTCTGACTCGGCTAGGTTAAGGCTTACAATTTTATTATTGTCTCTTTGTGTTTTTAACTTTCGTTTTTCTTTAACGATTTCTTTGAGTGTATGTAAGGTCATCGAGCACTCGGGCACGATTAGTACCTTATATTTCTAACTCCGAGTGATTGTAGCGTGTACGACATCCCTTGCTTCTTGAATTCTATATGGCGAACAATCTTCCTAATACCAGCCTGTTTCTCGACCCTAACGAGAAATCTCCTTGGGTTGATCCTCAAAGTTATAGTACCCCCGATCCCGTGGCTGATATCATCCCTTCCCCACCGAATGATAAACTTGGGCTTTCGACTCTTAATCCCACGACCCCTCCCGTCCACGCTCTAGGAAATCAAGTGACTGGTTTTACCACTCATGGGCACGCCATGGGCCTACACTAACGTATCGCTCCCTTTCCCTAATCTTCTAATTCTTTTGGTCATGGAGGTAATTTTCCCAACATGGGAGGGCATGGTGCAAACCATATTGGGAATGGTGGTGGTTTGGGTGGAATGGGCAACGTGGGAGGGAAAAGTGCAAACCACGTTACTCCCGGTTCTCATGGTTTTGGTCAACCCGGCATGGGAGGGCATGGTGCAAACCATGTCGGGTATAATGGTTTCTCGGGAGCAAATGGTTCATTCGGCGATTATGGAGCCCCGAATTCCATTCCATATGGCTACGGTGCTCCTCAACATTTGCCGAATATACCAAGCCCAAATCCCAGTCCGTATGGTATTCCCCCCGTGCATAATTTCAATCCGATACCGAATGTGAATTCGAATTGTTATGGTGGTGGTCCCGGTTATGGAGGTAGAGATCATGAGGTTCGAGAGGAAACGCCCGATGAGTATTCTTTGTTTGGTGGTTTAGATCCGAATGCTCCACTTATCACACCCGTCCGTACTATGAAAGAGGTGAGCCAAGCCTTCGTGGGGGCTACTATTTCTTCATGTATATCCCTTCCCCTAGAGGTAATGGCTATTGATATCCGTTCGCTTGGTTTTGCCCGCCTTCCAACTTTCCACGGGTTTGCTAAAGAGGATCCGCTCCAATTCATCAAACAATTTCTATGGTATGTCTCGAGTTTCCACCGCCCGAATATGATGAGCTTGGAGCACCTTCAACTTCGTTGTTTCTCGTATGCTCTTCAAGATAAAGCTTTATCGTGGTTTATCGGTATTCCTCCTGACTCTATTCATACATGGGACGAGCTCTCGAAAGTTTTCTTCAGTCATTACTATTCCATGGAAAAAACAGCCGATTTGAGGGTTAAGATTATGTCGTTCAAGCAAATAAAAAATGAGCCGTTTCACTCCGCTTGGTTTCATTTCAAAGATCTTCTCGATAGTTGTCCACATCATCGCTTTGCAAAGGAGCTTTTAATTCAAACTTTATATGAAGCATTGGACCCGCAATTTCAATACATGGTGGACACGATGATAGGGGGTAATATGACGATTCATCCACCCAACGTGCTTCTCCGGATTTTAACCTCTTTTTAAACAAAAATCTTCCCGTGCTTTGTATTCAAGCGCCAATGAGGTCAGAGATGTGAATGAGCCTCCTTCCCCGAGGGAGATCGAGTTGGAAAACGAATTGGAGGCTATTAAGGCTCAAATGGCTAAGATGTCTACCCCGAACTTGGATCCTCTGTGTTTGTCTTGTGGTATGGTTTGGCATGAAATGCTTTATTTTCCGTCGAATCCTTCCCATTACATGCCGGTGCCTCAATCGGAGGATGTTTATGGGGTCCAAGGATACCAATCGGCTCATGGTGTTGCTAGATCACCCTTTGTTTGGCCATCAAATCAAAATCCTCCGTACCATACGAGCAACCGCATGCATCTGGGTTTTGGGCATACAAACCCTTACATGGGCCCTTGTCGTCCGACTCCCTCGACTAATGCTTCCCCACCGACCACCGATCCAAATCTTAACATGATCATGAAACAATTGTAATTTGTATCGACGTCATTTGAGGCTCGGTTCACTGCTCTTGAGGCCATGATGAATGGGTTGAACATAAAGTTTGGACAAATGGCTACCGAGGTGAATATGATTAAGCAAGACAATGCGAAATGGAAGTTGCAGAACCAACCATCTCAAGCCCATGCGGTCACGGTCCTTCGAAGTGGTAGGGTGGTTGACAATAAAGTTGCCCCGCCATCCGAAGAGGCAGAGATTTCCATGCCAAATGTTCTTATTCCTCTCGACTCTACCCCCATGAATCCCGTTCCAAAAAAGGAACCTCCTGACGGCCTTCATAAGTCTCCAAATTCTTACAAACCACCTACATCTAAGGCCCCTACACCCTATCCATCCCGGCTACAAAATTCTAAGAAAGATGGACAATTCCAAAGGCTCTATGATATTTTTTTTCCAATGTAAACATCACGCTTCCCTTGTTAAACGCCATTCGGGATATGCCCGCTTATTCCAAATTCTTTAAGGAACTTTCCTCTAAACCGCTCGTGAGCGCTACGAACGAGAGAGTTTTTCTATCCAATGAGACAAGTGTGGTTTGTGACCCGTCTCTTATAACCCTTAAGAAGGCGGATCCCGGTTCTATTTGCATTAATATCACACTTGTAAATGGTAAAGTCACTACGGGTATGCTTGATTCCGGAGCAGGTATAAATTTGATGCCTTTCTCAATATAGGAGCAATTGGAGATCCCTCCTTTACAAGAAACTCACATTTGTTTGCAATTAACTGATCGGTCAATTCGACACCCAAAAGGGGTGATCAAGGATGTCCTTATCCTAGTTGGGAAGATTGTGGTGTCGGTCGATTTGGTAGTCTTGGATGTGGGCATGGTGAAAAATGATGGCGCCGACCACACGATATTGCTAGGCCTCCCATTCATGGCTACAACTCAATGTTTGATAGACGTTTGGAAGAAAGATCTTACGTTGTCCGTAACGGGTGAAATGGTAACATTTTCTATGGCTAACTTGTCCGCGATTCCATCAAGCGCCTTCTATGCGGATTGCTTACATATCGATGTGATTCAAGATTTGGATGACCAAGTTTGTATAGAAAAAGGGTTGAATGCGGAGGAGTTTGGCCCGAGAGTTTGTGTTGAAGGTCGTTATAAGGAAAATGAAACCCTCGTTAATAGTAATGGATCTATTGTGCTTCAACATACTAAAGGATTGTGTAAGACGGGTTGTATATGTGTCTTTGAGGGCAACACCGACATTTTAGAGGGGGAGACTGTTTTCATAGTTTTAGTAGTGTTGAAATGAATCAACAGGTGCTTGGCTTGATATTATCGGAAATTGATTCGATTGAGAGAATCAATATGTTTCAAGTTTTGAAAAATTAAAAGAAAATGAAAATAAAGCAAATAAACTATCTAAACTACACTAGGAATTGAGTTTTCATGTTGGTAGAATGCCTCGTCGTATGCTTCAAATAGAAAATGCAAAGCAATAATGAAAACAAGCAAGAAAATGCAATGTTTCACCAAGTACAAGCATCCAAGCACAAGGTACAACTATGCATAAAACTCAAATAATGCAAATTAACATGAATTGAAAGCATGAATGGATAAAGCAATGAAAATAGACGAGAAAGTTTAAAACTTTAAGGAAAATAACAAGCAACAAAGAGTAGATCTAAGATTTAATCTAAAACTATGCATGAAAATTAAATTGCAAATAAAGCATAGGAAAGACTCAAAATCAAGATGATCCAAGACCCGATCTATGATCTAGACGTCTCACTCATCTAGATACCATAGCCAATTCTTAAGATCTAACATGAATTCAAGGTTCTAAGACAAAAGGCATGAAATGAAGAAAAATGCATGAAACATATGAAATTACGTGAAATTAAATGATCTAGGCCTCAATCTATGATCTAGTTGTGTCACTCAACTAGATTCCATGGATGATTCACAAGATCAAGCAACAATTCTAATAGTTAAAGGCAAAAATCATAAAACAAATTGCAGAACAAAGCATGGAATTGAAAGAAAGCTAACTAAAATTAAATGGAGAATCCAAAATCTTGATTGAAATTGCAAGGAATTAATAATCCAAGGGAGTACTTGAATCCTTCTTGAGCTTACAAAACCCAAGGCAAATCTTGAAATTAAATCTAGAGAGAGAAAATAATCCCAAACCCAAGCTTGGGTTGGGAGGAGGTGTTTTAACAAAATGAGAGTGATGTTTTATTTATACAAGTTAATTAGGGGTAAATGGGTCAATTATGCCATATGAGCTTGGATTTCCATGTTTTGAACCAAATTT
>BMAC01000534.1:169834-210091 GCA_014905375.1 Phtheirospermum japonicum | reverse complement strand
AAATTTGGTTCAAAACATGGAAATCCAAGCTCATATGGCATAATTGACCCATTTACCCCTAATTAACTTGTATAAATAAAACATCACTCTCATTTTGTTAAAACACCTCCTCCCAACCCAAGCTTTGGGTTTGGGATTTATTTTCTCTCTCTAGATTTAATTTCAAGATTTGCCTTGGGTTTGTAAGCTCAAGAAGGATTCAAGTACTCCCTTGGATTATTAATTCCTTGCAATTTCAATCAAGATTTTGGATTCTCCATTTAATTTTAGTTAGCTTTCTTTCAATTCCATGCTTTGTTCTGCAATTTGTTTTATGATTTTTGCCTTTAACTATTAGAATTGTTGCTTGATCTTGTGAATCATCCATGGAATCTAGTTGAGTGACACAACTAGATCATAGATTGAGGCCTAGATCATTTAATAAATTTGGTTCAAAACATGGAAATCCAAGCTCATATGGCATAATTGACCCATTTACCCCTAATTAACTTGTATAAATAAAACATCACTCTCATTTTGTTAAAACACCTCCTCCCAACCCAAGCTTGGGTTTGGGATTATTTTCTCTCTCTAGATTTAATTTCAAGATTTGCCTTGGGTTTGTAAGCTCAAGAAGGATTCAAGTACTCCCTTGGATTATTAATTCCTTGCAATTTCAATCAAGATTTTGGATTCTCCATTTAATTTTAGTTAGCTTTCTTTCAATTCCATGCTTTGTTCTGCATTTGTTTTATGATTTTTGCTTTAACTATTAGAATTGTTGCTTGATCTTGTGAATCATCCATGGAATCTAGTTGAGTGACACAACTAGATCATAGATTGAGGCCTAGATCATTTAATCGACAAGTAAACTATTCAAACTTCCAAGTACGTGGAGTTGTTCAACAATGTAATAAGGACTCAAACGACACAAAAACGACTCAACCATATAATAGAGCAAATAGTAAGCGTCACTTCGCCAAGAATGCGTCACTTTGCCAAGGCTCGAGTTAAGAACAACAAATCATGCTTGATACAAACCCGGACCTTAATCACCTACCCACCCCACACTTAAACCATGCATTACCCGCATTTTAATGAAAACCAAGTAAAAGGAGGGGGAATAGAAACTTCCTTAACAGAGCGAGTTTGAGTCGAGCTCGGTAGGGTCCACCTAGGCATCTAAGCAATCCAAGCAAAAACGAGCATGGATAGCTTCTCTCGGCTCCACGAACGCTATCAATCTTATCAAATCGCCCAATGGTCGACGTCGAAAAATAAAACCTAGAAAAGAAAATCACACAAAATCAAAAACATGATAAAATATGTACATAAAATGAAACCAAAGGTTCAAAAGAACCAAACCCCCCTTTTTTTATTTTTCAATTTTTCAAATGTTATTTGGATTTTCATAAAATAAGAAAATAACAAAGGAATAAACGAGAAGAACTTGGGTTGCCTCCAAAGAAGCGCTTGTTTTACGTTATTAGCTCGACGAACTCCTTTTCTGGTCAAGGTGGATAGATAACGGGAGGGTCCACCAAGACAATCTCCTCCTTGTCGGGAGGATCCACTCTTTGGAACGTCCTTGGCGCATTATATAGCTCATATAAGATCCGCCAAAAAGCAAACGTTCCAAATGGGAAAATGAAGCTCGTCTCGGCTAGGTCCTCGGGTGGAATGGTGGTTTTGAAATGCCCCGATGACTCATCAATAAAGCAAAAGGAATATTGGCCAGCTAGCATGTCCATCATGTGGTCGATAAATGGGGGAGGGAAATGATCTTTCTTTGTGGCCTCATGAAACTTCTTAAACTCCATCGACATCCTCCAACCCGTTGAAGCCCTCATGGCCAACAATCCTCCTTCTTCATCCTCAATAGCTAACAAGCCACTCGTCTTGGGCACCAAGTCAATGGGCTTCACACACTCGCTTTTAGAAATCACAAACATCAAGCGCTCCAATAAACACCTCCAAATCCCGGCTCTCACCACTTCTATACGGGGGCTAACTCCCTCAACAACTCGGGGTTCCCATCCAATAGCACTCTTAAGAATTTCAAGTAATTCAACCATCCTCCCTTCTTCCTCTTTACCTTGATGTGAATTTTCTAAGATGGTAATCGATTTGCTCTCCTCTTCCTCCAAATAAGTATGCGTTAGCTCGAACAAATCATCGATACCTTCATGGTACTCTTTAATCTTAGCATCAAAAATTTCCACACCACGAAAATCTTCAAGCTTCTCGATGGAATCGACTCCTAAACCCTCATCAACAATCTCCACCCCAATAAAATCTTTGAATTCTCTAGTTCTATCATCAATAACCCTCACCTCCCCCTCTAAAAAGTCGTTGTTTCCCTCAACGACACATTGATAATCGGCTACACATAAACCGGGGGCACATTGAGGCACAATGGACTCATCGTTAAGCATATCAATATCGCTTGCGAAATGGTCCATTGTAGCATCAAGAGCATCACACTTAGCCTCAATTGAGGCCAACGTAGTGGTCAATGAGTTCAATTCTTGAAAAATGGCCAAGAGAGTCGGATCGGGGGGCGGAATAGGAGCATGCACCGGAATATCGAGGGAAGGAGGGGCATTTTGGTCATTGGAGCTCAAACATCCAAAGTACGCATACGGATCGGGATCATAAGTTCTATTGGTGGCACCAAATGGGGCATAATCGAAATTGGAAGTGAGAGAATCATCATATAGGCCGGGATTCGGGCTCGGCATATTCGGATAATTTTGTGGAGCACCATAGCCATACGAGCCGGAAGTTGGGGCGTGTACGTTCGGATAGGGAAATGGAGCTTGCACATTCGTTTAGGAACTTGGAGCTCCATAACCATCCAAGGAACCATTCATGCCCGAGAAACTATCAAACCCGACATGGTTTGTACCATGCCCTCCCATGCCGGGTTGCCCATAGTCGAAACCGCCATTGGCAACGTGGTTTGCACCATGCCCTCTCACATTGCCAACTCCATTATTCATCATTCCATTCCCTACATGGTTTGCACCATGCCCTCCCATGTCGGGAATGTATCCACCAAAGTAGTAGGGGCCTTGCATACTTAAAGAAAACGTCAAATAACAACAAAAGCTAGAAACACAAAGAAACTACAATCCAATCGAAAACCTTAACCAAGCTGAGTTGCAATGGCGCCGTTTTGTTTTCATAGTTTTAGTGGTGTTGAAATGAATCAACGGGTTCTTGGCTCGGTATTATCGGAAATTGATTCGATTGAGAGAATCAATGTGTTTCAAGCTTTGAAAAATAAAAGGAAAATAAAAATAAAGCAAATAAACTATCTAAACTACACTAGGAATTGAAATTTCATGTTGGGAGAATGCCTCGTCGTATGCTTCAAATAGAAAATGCAAAGCAATAATGAAAACAAGCAAGAAAATGAAATGTTTCACCAAGTACAAGCATGCAAGCACAAGGTACAACTATGCATAAAAACTCAAATAATACAAATTAACATGAATTGAAAGCATGAATAGATAAAACAATGAAAATAAACGATAAAGTTTAAAACTTTAAGGAAAATAACAAGCAACAAAGAGTAGATCTAAGATTTAATCTAAAACTATGCATGAAAATTAAATTGCAAATAAAGCATAGGAAAGACTCAAAATCAAGACGATCCAAGACCCGATCTATGATCTAGACGTGTCACTCATCTAGATTCCATAGCCAATTCTTAAGATCTAACATGAATTCAAGGTTCTAAGACAAAAGGCATGAAATGAAGAAAAATGCATGAAACATATGAAATTACGTGAAATTAAATGATCTAGGCCTCAATCTATGATCTAGTTGTGTCACTCAACTAGATTCCATGGATGATTCACAAGATCAAGCAACAATTCTAATAGCTAAAGTAAAAAGCATAAAACAAATGAAGAACAAAGCATTAAATTGAAAGAAAGCTTACTAAAATTAAATGGAGAATCCAAAAGCTTGATTGAAATTGCAAGGAATTAATAATCCAAGGGAGTACTTGAATCCTTCTTGAGCTTACAAACCCAAGGCAAAGCTTGGAATTAAATCTAGAGTGAGAAAAATAATCACAAACCTAAACTTGGGTTGGGAGGAGGTGTTTTTACAAAATGAGAGTGAGGTTCTATTTATACAAGTTAATTAGGGGTAAATAGGTCAATTATGCCATATGAGCTTGGATTTCCATGTTTTGACCAAATCTGACCAAAAATGGTCAAAAATAGACCATTTGGGTCGAATGGGCCCGGTATGGTTCGGTATGGCTCGGGTGCTGGGCGAGATGGCTCGGAGCTGGGCGGAAATGGCCGGCCGCTGTCGGCAGCTCTTGGAAGAAGCGTGCGGGCATGGCCGGGCGGGCTCGGCAGGCGTCGACAGCGCTGGCAGGTGTGCGCGCGGCTCGGTAGGCGTGGCTCGCAGTCGATCCACAGCTCTCGCAGGATGGGCATGGGCGGAACACTCTATTGAGCAGTCGACTCAACTCTCGGCAGTCGATCGACAGCTCTCGGCAGTCGATCGGCAGCGCTCGGCGCTTCTCGGCAGCTGCGCGCGGGACTTGGCGGGCGTGGCCGGCAGCTGCGCGCGGGATTGGGCGGGCGTGGCCGGCAGTGCTCGGCAGCTGCCGAGCAGCTGTGCCCGGGACTCGCCTTGGCTCGAGCTAAATCTAGCCAATGGCCAATTTTCACCTTCTTTTTGCCTTCTTGTCAAAACCTAACAAAAATAACACCCATCCACAAATTAATTTAACTCGTTTAACCATTTTAAGAATAAAATCAACAATAAACACGAAAAAAACAACAAAATGAGAAAACAAGCGAATAACCTAACGAAACTCGATTAAAAACTACTAAAGTCAACATAAAACTCTAATTAAAAATACGAGAAAAGTACCACAATTACATGCAAAACAGAGACTATGGATGAAGGGTTCGAAGTGGAACCCATTGAAGAACTTAACGTTTTTCTTAAGGATATTATTGAATTGCTCGTACCGATTCCCAACAAGGTCGATAGGAGGCACAAGCCCGAGCTCAAGCTTTTCTCGTCTTACCTCACGAATGACTATTTGGAAGACGAGACGAACAAACTGGTTGAGTTTGAACATGAAGCTTTCCGGGCGAGAGAAGTCGTAAATACGGATTTAAGAGAGGTCGAGCTTGAGAGAATGTTGCGAGTGGACGAGTTAGATGAGTTTCGAAAGGGAAAATTTGAAAATGCTCGTTTCCACTAGGGATGGACACATAAGATCCACGACGAAGAGGAAGGGTTGATTGAGGTTCTTGAAGCTCGTAAGGGTGCCATTGATTCGAGTCTTAGAATTCAAATCACTTTAAAGGATGATGTCGAGCCTTCTCCAGAACTCCAAAGGCCTTCGAGTCCAAATCTTGAAGGGATAGAGAAGGTTGAGAAATTGAAGATGTTCGATAAGTTGGACGACCATCTTTCCTATTGTTGCTAGCGGACTTGTCGAGTTACTATCGATTCCCATTCCCACCCGAAGATCGTGTTAAAGTTACTCTTGGAACGGTTTCCCTTCGTCCAGTGCCATTTGAGATAGGCAAGACCTCGGAAGCATGTGATATATTGGATCCACCCACTAAAGGAGCTCGTGCTTTGGTAGATCCTCCCGTTTTAACCTCCACATAACCAAAAAAGGAGTTTGTCAAGCTATTGACGTTAAACAAGCACTACATGGGAGGCAACCCATGATTATCTAAACTTCTTTTTAATGTTTTCTTTTCTTTTTCTTATTTCATCTTTCGATTTTGTGTATATCCTTTCTTTATTTGCGTTAACCAATGTTTTTGGGTTTTTGTAGGTACAATCATGGAGGTTTTGGAAAGAAGGGGATCGAAAATGCGGACTCGGCTGCACTGTTATAGTCGATCGACTGTAAAATCGACTTCAACCCCCCGAATCGACTTGAGGACAGTAGCCCAAGTTTTCCAAGGAAAAAAAGAAAAAAACAACAAAACACAAAATAAAAACAAAAAAAGAGAAAAAAAAACAAGGAAACGGAAATGAAAAAAAGTATAGTCGATCAATTGAAGCCGAATCTTTTCTTCTTGTGCGGGAAACCTCCTAATTTCCTTCCATTTTCAACACTAAGTGTTTGGGGTTTTTGCAATTCGACCTTCGATTCTAAATTCGAGCAATCTCTTGAGGTAATTTGCTAGAACCATACTCTTGAAACCTTAATTTGATTCTTGGTTGAGTTTGGGGGAGCTTTGGTTTACAAATTTCTTTCAAATCCCTTATTTAAAGCTTGTGTCTACCAAGTGTTCGAGGAAATGACTCAATGAACATTTTTGTTTGAATTCCCCTCGTTTTTCCATTTTGAACATTTCTTTTGATTATTGAGACCCTTACACACACCCCTTGTTCTCTCCACGTCTTCCCAACCCCCGCTCAAATGATCGACTATTCCGTCGACAAAGCCCCATATCCCAACATTGCCAACAACTACGCCGCCCCATTTCCCATTTATTCCGAAGCTGAGGGGGACCTTTATCTAAGCCTCTCCCAACGGAAATTCGTCGTTCCGCATTTTGTAAACCTCGCGTGCCTCAATGAGTTGGTGGAAAACGGGGACTATCAAGGGTTTAGGACTAGGATGATCCATTTTGTCGATGCCTTGAGTGCTCATTATTTCGCATCCCTCTGAGCACCGGCCTAACGAGAGTTGATGCTCGAGTTCTTAAATACTTACCGGGCCCGTGAGTCTTCGGAATTCACCATTCGACTTGGATAGAGAGAGCATCGGATCACCCAAGAGGTGCTCCAAGCGGTTCTCGGTCTTAATTGCGAGGAGTTGTGGGATGAACGGCCAAGTGAATATGTCCCGAAGTAATTTTGGGCAACGATCACGGGAGGGCGTGGTACATCTCTATTCCAGTCCTCGTCTATCACTGATTTGGTGCTATTTGGGATATTCAAGTTTTTCGCCCACGTCGTGATGGGCAAGCATGAGAGCACTAACCTCACCCAACATGAGGTATACGCGCTTTGGTGTTTGGTCCATGGGCGCCAAATTCCTTTCTATCCTTACCTCCGTATCGGGATTCGTGGGATTCAGAAAACAAGAAGCAGGAGTGTAGCCTGGGTTAGAATGGGCCCATGATAACTTTTTTAGCCCGTCATTGCGGGTTCGATCCCGAGGCGGCTAATCTGGAGAGGATCGATGCGATAGAGTTGGTTTGGAAAATGCTGAAGATCCCGGTGAACCCCCACTGCCGTGGCCAAGAACAAGAGGAAGACGACGAATATAATCAGCGGAATAATGAGGGGGTCGAGGCCGATGAAGCCCCGAACACCGGTTCAGGCACACTATTTGATGCAAGCATGATCCATGCGGTAATCCTGCATTACGGAGGCCCGAGCACCGGCCCGGGTCCCAACATGGGTTGGCCAGAGTTCCAAAGCCAAGTGTTTGCACATTTTGATCGGCTCGACGTGGGTCAAGAAAGAGTCGACCGAGCACACCGTGCCCTCCATAGTCGCCTCTTGTTGATCGAGAGCCGAATGCGTCGGGAAGAGGAGGAAGATGCAGAGGACGAGGAAGAAGAGGTCAACGACGACGAGGAGGGGGAAGAAGAAACTGAGGAGGAGGACGAGGATGAGGACGCAAACCTCCAACCCCTACGTCGGAGACGTCATTGATTGTCCTATTTTCCTTTTATTTATATGGTGATTTTGTTTTCATAAGACTTGCACGTTATTTTGGTTTGTTTCATCTTGATCCGATTATGTTATTTTGTTTCTTATCTAACTCTTGAAAAATCCAAAAACATTTGAAAACTTTAAAAACTAAAAAAAAATAAATTTTCTTTTGGGTTCTGTCTAGTCTTTGGTTTTGCTTTATCTTGATTTATGTACATATTTTCTTGAGTTTTTAATTTCGTGTGACTTTCTTGTATATATTTCATTTTCCGACTCCAACCTTGGGCGATTTGATGGCTTGGTAGCGCTCATGAAGTCGGGAGATACTAGCTATGCTCGATTTTTGCTTGGATCACTTGATTTTAAGTGGACCCCACCGAGCTCGACCCAAACTTGCTCGGTTAAGGAAGTTTCTATTCATCCCCCTTTTACTTGATTTTCATTAAAATGAAATGAGGGCATTTCATGGTTTAAGTGTTGGGTGGGTAGGTGGTTAGGGTCCGGGTGTCGAAAAGCATGATTGGTCTTTCTTAACTCGAGCCTTGGCGAAGTGACGCTTACTATTTGCTCTTTTATATGGTTGAGTCAGTTTGTGTGTCTTTTGTGTGTCTATTACATGTTTAAGCTCTCCACATTCTTAGAAGTTTGAATAGTTTACTTATCAAGTTTTTACATTTTTGTGCCCTCTTGTGCAAGGAGTTGAATTTTTGTGCTTCGTCCAAAACCCGCCGATATATATATATATATATATATATAATCAACATTTCACTCGTGAAAAGATTGCACAGCTCTAAAAGCTCTTTTGATTTTGCTCCCAAATTCGGTGCAAACTAGTGAGCAGGCTTTGTGTGATTTATCGGCTTGCTTGCATTTTTATGAAAATTGCATTGAGGAGGCTTTATTTTGCTCATACATGATTGAACTCGAAAATGACCTTGAGGCACATATATCACCCTTGTTCCGACCATATCCAAATATATAAGCCACTTAAAAATTCCAAATGAGCCCCCTTGATCCTATGTCCCGTTTCTTGTTAGCCGAGTTCGATTTTAGCTCTTTTATCTTCATAAAATGTGAGGTAAGAGTGTATGATTAGTTGACAAGAAATGTGTGGAAAAATCGATTGTGGGTTTCGGGTCTTGAGTTGCTTATACAAAAAAAAAAAGAGAAAAACAAAAAAGGAGAAAAAGAATAGTACTCCAACACAAATCACGAAAAGTGATAAAGCATGCGTTCGAGAGAAAAGCCTAATTCAAAAAGGGCTAAGTTTAGCAAAAAGAAGCGAATTCAAGAAGCTTCTAATTGTTGTGAAATAAAATCGGAAAAGCGAGTGAGTATACGACAGGGTTTCGAATGAGGGTTTGGTGAATTGGGAAGGATGAAGCGAACATAAGCTTCGTGTTTTAGAAATTAGGATTTTGTGAGTTATTGATCACGTTTGATCATGTGTTAGCCACTATATCCATATGTTCCGTACAATACCAAAGAGCCAACATTACAACCCAAAATAAAGACCTCTTTCGATTCTTATTTGGTCATGTACTACAAGCAATTTTGAGCGTCCGATTTGTGAAATCTTGACAAGGTTCATGTATTGACTGACTTGAGCGTAAACACGTCTTATATACTAAACACTTTAGCGAATTGAGCGAACACCCTCAAAATTTCCTTGGAGAGGAAGCCATCGATTTGGCTTGCATTTGAGAAAGAGTAACACGAGCAATGCTTAACGATAGCGAGTCTATGTTGATAATCCCATCATATTAATAAGGATAAGCACAAGAATTTTCTTTGTACATAATGTTCATTACATGTACACTCTCGATTCTTTTCGTTGTTCGAGGACGAACAAACCGATAAGTGTGGGGTAGTTGTTTTGCATGTAATTATGGTGTTTTCCTTATGCTTGTAGTTAGAGCTTAGCGTCATTTTTAGTAGTCTTGAGTCCTGTTTTATTAGGATTTTAGGTTATTTTTGTGTTTTCTTGTTTGAGCTTTGCATATACATTGTTTTGGGCGATTCATGGGTTTCTGAGTCAAAATTCCTATATTGTAGGTTGCTCGAGGCAACGAGGCCCAAAATTCATGCTGAGACGAAATAACTGAGACAAAAGGTAGCCTGGATCGACTGAAATGTAGTCGATCTACATGATGTCGATCGACTGAGAGTTCTGAGATTGATTGCGGAATAGTAGCTTACCTCATTTTTGGCGAAGCAGTTGATCGACTGACCCTTATTCTATCAACTGGTGGTCGATCGACTGCGTACCGACGATCGACCATAAGCCCTGAGATCGACTGCTCGGCAATAGCTCGCCTCGTTTTGGCAAGGCAGTCGATCGACTGAGCCTAGTTGATCGACCGACAGCCGATTTGACAAGTTTGCCCCTACTAATAACTATATAAACCCCACATCTTGAATTGAGGAAGGATCACTCAACACCCAACTCTTGCATGAGCATTGGGCTTAATCTTCCCTTCAATTTCTAGATCTACTTTCTCTGTCTTAATTTTAGATTTAATTTTCAAGTTTTGCCTTGGGTTTGTAAACTCAAGATGAATCCAAGTACTCCCTTGGATTTTTCCTTTGATGCAATTTAATTCAAGTTTGTACTCTTCTCTTATTTTTATGTTTTGTTCTTCAATTCCATGCTTGTTCTTCAATTTATGCTTTTTTCCTTAGCTCTTTGATTTCTTTCTTGATCTTGTGAATTGACTATAAAATCTTGATGAATGACACATCTAGGTTATAGATCAAGTCCTTGATTGTTTTTATTTTGAGTTTTTCCTATGCTTTATTTGCAATTTAGTTTTCATGCATTGTTTTGGCTTAAATCCTAGATCTATTGTTTGATGCTTGTTATTTCACGTAAAGTTTCGAACTTTGACGTTAATATTCAGTGCTCTTGCTATTATTATTATTATTATTATTATTATTATTATTATTATTATTATTATTATTATTATTATTATTATTATTATTATTATTATTATTATTATTATTATTATTATTATTATTATTATTTATTATTATTATTATTATTATTATTATTATTATATATGACAATTTCAAAAATCAAGATTTCTTTTGTATATATATTTTTTCGTTTGGCTTATTTGCCTATTTTCATTTCCTTCTTGTATTTTCATTTTTTCTCTTAGCTTCTTTTCCTCTTCAAGAAAATAAGAATTACTCAAACAAAGTACTAAAGAAAGTCCAAAGAAATTAGAATATATATATATGTGTGTGTTTATATATGTTTGTGTTTTTCTTTGATTAGTTTCTTTGAGTTTTTTTGTGTTTGTTTGTTTTCTCCTACTCACATTTTTGTAGGCTCCTACTTGAGACCCCGCATTTTGGATTACACAAGTATAATCGCCTCCTCGTACTTGCTTGATAGGGGATATTGCTTTAATTTTGTTAGTTTCTTCTCTCAACCCCCTGTTGTCTTTACTCTTGTTAATTACAATGGGGACATTGCATAGTTTTAAATGTGAGGGAGGTTTCTTTGATTTTTGATATTTTGTTGCAGTCTTGTATGTGTGATGGATCTAGTCCTTGTGTGGATGTTACATTTGGAACCCTATCAAAGTGACAAAAATTGGGCTTTGTATGATTGTTTAGATGCTTCTTTGAACGTTGGTTAAAGTTTCATTTCTATATGATTAGATTGGTTTTACTTGAGTAAAAGCAATAAGCTAAGTGTGGGGAAGTTGTTTTGCACATATTTGTATGTGTTTTTTTGTATATTTTGTGTCTGTGTTCTAGGTGTTTATTCACCATGTTTTGAGTCATTTTGGCTTATTTTGCATTTTTTTAGTTCAACTTGGCCTTTTGTCAACTTTTTTAATGTTTTTTTAGCTCACTTTTAGGATTTTTACTTTATTTCTGATATGACATCAAATATTCATGCATGTATTTATGAAGGTTTTAGGTAAAGTGACCTCATTCCCTAGAAGGTGCAGTCTTTTTTGGGGTTCAATGAGCTATTTTGTAAGGTAGCGACTTGATGTATGAGAGTAGCGAGCTATTATGCGAGGTTGAGACCTATTACGATTTAAGTACTATTATTCTGGCTCGGCGTTGAAGGCTGGACCTTGTGATTTCTGGGCCTTCTCAGGCTGGACTTTGTGATTATGGGGTCCCGAAGAATTAAATTTATGAACAGGCTCAGAGGCCTATGATTATGAATAGGCCAAGAGGCCTATGATTAGGAAGAGGCTCACTGGCCTATGGGTATTCTGGTAATTCAATGAGTATTATTATTTACGAGAACTTAGCATATAGGTGAAATCATAATTCTAAGTCGGTCGATATTTATGGTATAAAGATTATAGTAGGAAAGGGAAACCGTAGATTGGGACTACTTTTCTTATTATAAATAGAGGATTCAGGCCTCACTTTTCTCCCTAAGTTGATCTCATATCCTACGTTTTAAGCATATTTTGAGATCTCTCTCACTTCAAAAGTTGTCGCCTATTTTCTATGCCCTAATCTAACTTAGGCATCGGAGGGCTTATGCTGGGGCCATCCTCCGCCTTAGCTAGGTTTGTTATACAGGATCTAACAGGTAGTTAGAAGTTCCTTGAAGATCAATCAGGTCGCTGCGTTGCTATTTAAAATTATTCAAATCGCTGACTTTGCATATAAGGTCAGTACCCCATATTCTTGAGGCGGATGAGGATATGGAACCAGGAACATGAGAGATTAGGGATATGCAAGAGGCATTGTTAGCATTGCAAAGATAGGTCGCTGGAATAGGGCCCGGAGAATCTTTAGGACATTCTTTTCAGATAGGATACTCAGATCTAAATTACCTCGGGGATACAAGGCGTTAGAACTTAAGTACGATGGGTTGTCTGATCCTACGTAACACGTAAAAGGTTTTAAAAATGAGGCAGTGTTGAGACAATACAAAGTTGTCGTTGCATGTCGAGCTTTTTTATCCACATTAAGAGGAATAGCACAAGATTGGTTTCTTCAGCTAACACCAAGAAAAATCACCAGCTTCCAAGTTATGAAAGCAGCTTTCTTAAAACATTTCGCTAATGCCAAACTACACACGAAAACTACATAATCCATTTTTATGATAGTACAGAGGTTGGGAGAGAGTCTGAAGGATTATGTCAATCGATTCACTAAGGCTACATTGCAAGTGCCCACAGCTACAGATGAGATGAAGGCAGGAGCACTTTAACAGGGGTTGAGAAGAGAAGATCTACGTAAATCTCTAGACAACTGACCTACACGATCATACGAGGAGGTCCTAGACAGATGTGGTAAATACACACAAGTAGAGGAAACTGAGGATGAGTTCACGTTGCGTTTTGGAGTAGAGGTCACGAGGCTGGAGAACTTTATTCCTAAAAGGTTAGAGTCCAGAAGGGAACCGAGGAAAACTATTCGGGGACTTTTAACTACAGGAACCGGTGACAAAGCGACAGCCTGGGTCGAAAGTAGAGATTAGAGAGAGGACGATTTCACACTTTGGTGTACCCAGTTGCAAAAGTGTTCACAATCATGCAGCGACAGATAGCTGATGCCATCAGGTGGCCAGAGAGCTATTTGCGACCTCCCACTAACCCAAAGTCTGAGTTGTTTTGCATGTTTCATAATAATTACAGACCTACAACCGAGCACTGTAGGCATTTTCCTGATTAGATTGAAAGGCTCATCAAAGCTGGGCACCTGAAAGAAGTTATTTACAAAGACAGAGAACCACGGGAAGTAGCACTACCATTACCCCCACCACCTCCAGAAGGCCCACCACGAAATCAGGCCATAAACCAATCACGGCAAGGTGGTCCAAAGAAGAATGAATAAGGACGAGAAGGAGAAAACAAAGGGAGGATAAATATGATTTCAGGGGGCCCAACGGATGGGGATAAAAATAACACAATAAAGAAACATGCGAAAGCATCTCGACCTGGACCATGCGAGGTTGCTGTTATCAATAAACGACCTACTACGTCAGGGCCGATAATATCATTTAGTCCCAACGAAAGGCACGGCTTGCAGGTGGAACATAATGATGCATTAGTCATCAAGGCTAAGATAACGGGCTATGAGGTCGGAAGAATATTTGTGGATAATGGGAGTTCAGTAAACATCATGTACGTAGATTGTTCGTAGCAGATGAACCTGAAGACGAAGGTACGACAAGTGAATACTTCGATTTATGATTTTAATAGAACAAAGGTACTACAGAAGGTGAGTAGATGCTACCTACCGACGATATTGGGAAAAGGGAACTTAAGAGTTAAGAAAGACTTAAAATTTCTAATCATCAAAGGAGGCTCAGCGTATAATGCGATATTGGGGCGACCTGCCCTTAACACATTCCAGGCAGTTACCTCTACATACCATATGAGTATTAAATATCTGGTGGGAGATAAAGTAGGGGAAGTAATCTCAGAATAGCAGGTCGCCAGATCATGTTACCAGATGACGGTTAGAAAAGGTATGAGCGAGAATAACCAAAAAACATCAGGGGATGTACAAGAGGGAATACTTAGTGCCAAACAGATGAGGGAAGAAGAAAATTATGTTCGCCCACATGAAGAACTAATGGATATCTCACTAGAAGAAGGTCGCACGGAGTATACCAAAAGAATAAGGACCCAGATGGCAGAAGTTTTTAAGGGCGAGCTGATAGCATTACTAAAAGAATTTCAAGATATTTATGCTTTTGGAGATGGCGAATCACTAGGAGTATCCTCTAAGGTCGCCCAACACCATTTGAATGTTGATCCAGAGGCGAGGCTAGTTAGGCAAAAGAAGAGATATTTTGGGGTAGAGCTAGATAAGATAATTGAGAAAGAGGTGCAGAAATTGTTAAAGACAAGGCATATTCGGGAGATACAGTTTCCAGAATACTTATCTAATGTTGTGATGGTGCCCAAACCTGAAAAAAAAAGTGGAGGATGTGTGTGGACTTTCGCGACTTGAACAAGGCGTGCCTGAAGGATCATTACCCATTTTTGCGAATTTATCAGTTGGTAGACTCTACTTCGGGCTGCGAGGTGCTCAGCATGATGGATGCATCACAGGGATACCATCAAATCCCTTTGGAAAAAGAAGATCAACCTAAGGTAAGCTTTGTTACCTCTACAGGTACTTACTGCTTTGTATCTATGCTGTTTGGGTTGAAGATTGCAGGAGCGACCTGTCATAGATTGGTCGATAAAATGTTCAAAGACCTGTTGGGGTCAACCATGGAGGTTTATGTAGATGATATGATGGTGAAGATTAAGAAAGCAGAATCACATGTAGAAGACTTGCGGAAAGCCTCTGTTATACCGAGACAATATGGGATGAAGCTCAATCCAAAGAAGTGTTCATTTGGTGTGCGATCTAGAAAGTTTCTGGGATATATGGTGACAGAATGAGGTATCGAGGTGAATCTAGAGAAAGTAAGAGTTGTGTTGGAGATGCCACATCCGCGCACAGTATGCGACGTACAGGTTTTGACGGTTCGGATTGCAGGGATGAGTCATTTTATTTCCAGGTCGGCGGAGAAGGGGGTGCCTTTCTTCAAGAAGCTAAGGAAAGGATCTAAGTTTGAATGGACACAAGAAGCTTCAGAGGCTTTTGAAAAACTCAAAGAATACCTGGCTGAAATACCATTATTAACTAAGCTAATACCTGGAGAGGATTTGATCTTGTATATTTTAATCGTAGAGGCCGCAGTGAGCTCGATGCTCATAAGACAAGATGCGGACGTGTAGAATCCCATCTACTACATTAGCAGGATGTTGGGAGGAGCTGAGCTAAACTATTCAGAGTTGGAAAAAGGTGGATTTGCACTGATTTACACAGCACGGAAGCTGCAACTTTATTTCTTGGATCAAACGATTAAGGTACGTACTAATTTAGCTCTCGAATAAGTGTTAAGTAATCCAAACGTGTCAAGAAGGTTGGTGAAATGGGCGGTAGATCTCATCGAATATGATGTGATATATGAGCTCCGAACAACGATCAAAGAACAGGTGTTAGTGGATTTTTTACAAGAGATGAGGCGACCTTTCAAAGAGGAAGAAGAACAAAAAGCATGGATACTACATACAGACGGGTCAACCATGACATCAAAGGCTGAGATTGGAGTTGTTTTAACCAGTTCAGAAGGAAAAAACTTGGAATTCAAAATAAGGTTGGGTTCAAGGCTACTAAAACAAAGCAGACTACGAGGCACTATTACAAGGCATAAAGATGACAAGCGACCTAGGCACAAGACGAGTTAAGGATTATACATATTCACAACTGGTAGCTTACAGTATGATGGGTCCTTTGAAGCTCGGGAGGAACGTATGCAGGAGTATTTGAAAAAATTAAAGGAAGGAGTGATACAATTTGAAAAGTCTGAACTTGAACACTTATCGCGAGCTGAAAATATACAAGCTGATCAGCTCGCCAAAATGGCGGGGGCTTTGGGAACTTGTGAAACATGGAAAGTCACGTTGATGGAGCTACGTCATAGCAGTATAAAGAAATGCAAAGAGGTCATGGAGATTAATGGAAGGGAAGATTGGCGGACACCAATTCGGAAAATTCTTGAAAAGTGGTCGCATAATAACACAATTATCGACTAGGAAGATAAGACAGTGGCTCGCTTTTGTTTGATGAATGGAGATTTGTATAAGAGGTCGCATTTTGGACCTTACTTGAAGTGTTTGGCGATGGAGGAAGGGATGGAAGTGTTGAAAGAAATACATGAAGATTATTGTGGCGATTATTCGAAGAGTAGGGCACTGGTGGGAATAACTTTGCGAGTTATTTTCTTTAGGCCAAAAATGAAGAGTATGGCAGGACAGCTTGTCATGACTTGTAAAAGATGTCAGATGCACGCTCCAGTGATTCATGTGCCCGCTGAAGATATGATGGTGAGGAGATCGCCTTGCCCTTCGCGCAATGGGGTATTGATATAGTAGGGCCCTTCCCGCCAGCACCAGGCGGCAAGAAACACTTAGTTGTTGCAGTAGACTACTTTACAAAATGGGTGGAGTCCAAGACTGTGACGAGCATAGGCGAGTAAAACATAGTTAATTTTATTTTTAACAGTATTTTTTGCAGGTATGGAGTCCCGCAAGTGTTAGTCTCAGACAATGGAACCCAATTTAATGGGCAGAGGATTCAAGACTAGTGCAAACAGATGGAGATGAAGTAACGATTTGCTTCTATAGCACATCCCCAAGCCAATGGACAAGTCGAAGTCACTAATAATATTATTGTGCAGGGAATTAAGCTGCGATTGGAAAATGCAGGGAGACTTTGGCAAGAAGAGCTCGCATCTTTTTTATGGGCTTATCGAACAACCCCCCAAACTACAACAGGTGAATCACCTTTTAGCCTTGTTTATGGCATGGAAGCGGTCATCAGAAATAGTTGGCGGATCACAATAATTATCAACATTCTATTTGGAGAAAAATGAATGATTAGCTAGAGGAGCCATTGAAACAATCGATGAAATACATGATAGAGATGCAGCACGCGTGGAAAGATATAAGCAACGAATTCAAGCAGCCTTTAATAAAAAGGTAAAACAAAGATACTTCTAGGTCGGCGCCCTCGTCTAGAAGTGGGCTGATGCGATTTACACTATAAAGAAATTGGATCCAAACTGGATAGGACCATTCAAGGTCATTAAAGTCTTACAAGGAGGATAATACATACTTGAGAATGCAGAAGGAAAAGCTTTACCAAGGAGCTGGAATGTTTGCCACTTGAAAAAGTACTACGCCTAGCTCTCCGGATAATAGGTTGGTACTAGAGATAATTCTATCTTTACTTATTGTTGTTATGAACCGACGCTCCTTTTAGGTCGGCGATGAATGCTTAATTTTGTCACATTTTACCCACTACGGGGTGGTATTTATGAATAAAGAGTTTTCGATATCTTATGAAATGTTAGGGCTTATGAATGCGTGGTTGTGAAGTGTTATGGTTTACGAATGCAGGGAAGTCCCGATGCTTCTACCAGGCCAGCTATAAGAATAAGAGTATGGTTTTGTATGAGAATATATTTGACTTATATGTTCTCATACATCCCCGAGTATGTTTGATTTACATATTTTGGGTTATTTTGGAAGGAAACATGTTACATGTTTTTCCCAACTTTGTTTAATTTCTATATGTATAATTCTGGTCTTATGTGGTTTTTATCTTTGAGAATTTGGTCTTTTGTGGCTTAAGTCTTGTGTATTTCTTGTGAAGGTTTGTTGTTGTATGTGAATTATTGGTCTTACGTGGTGTTGGGTCTTGTCTGGAAATATGTTTGATTTACATATTTCATATTCCTTGGTATGTTTGATTTCATATTCTGGAACATCCTTGAATATATTTGATTTACATATTCTTGGATACTTGAGAGAAAACAAGTTTTATTTACATGTTTATTCTCAGTTTTGTGGTTAATTTGTATGTGTTGTTTTTGGATTTGTGTGATTTTATGTATTTATTAGTTTTTGAGCAAATTACTAGGTCTTATCGGATTTCTTGATTTGTTTTTGCAAAGTTGTGGGTTGTTATGTTAAGGCATGTTTGATTTACATGTTTTTGGTGTATCTTAGAAGCATGTTTGACTTACATACTCTAGGATGCATTGGAAAGGAAATATGTTTGACTCACATATTTTCTTTTAGGGGCATGTTTGGTTTACATGTTATTTAGGTCATTTTGGTTTACTCTTGCTATGAGTTGGTAATCTAGTTCTTGGTTCACAGATTTCACGGTTGAAATATGAGTTCTAGGGTAGTTTGGCATAACAATCTTATGACAGTTTTTTGCACAATGGACTATAGCAGGCTGCATATGGTGTAATTCAAGCAACATAAATTATCAAGTCAAAAATTGTTCATACATAATTTAGAATTATAAATTGTAGAAACTATTCGAGCAGTTCGTCTAAAGAAACATATAGCTCAGCACCTAGTCCATCTCGCAGAAGTGCATCACCTTTGCACGGAATCCACCACTTGGCGTTCACAGACTGAGCTCGGTCACCTTTCTAAAAGGTCAAGTCTGGCAGGTTAACGAGGATACTCTGCACATCAGGTTCGAAGGCAACGTTGATTTTAGCAAGCTGGATCTTGATTTGCTCTGCGGTAAAGTGGACCCACTCACGGCCTCCTCTTCCCATCTTGCCCAAATACATGGTCGTGTTCTTATATGTATTCAACAGCATCACCCTGTATGTGTCAAGGAATTTCTTGCCCACCTCGCTTTTCAGGAACGTGCGGCGACCTTCAGCAACACCCTGCTCATGTGCTATATGACCGACATCACGTATCTGCCTGTCTTTCTCTTGAAGAAGCTCTTCTATTTTTCTTATCTGATCTTCTGAACGGATGACTTTATTCTTCAAGCGAATTGTTTCATCCTTTAGTGTTTCCACTTGGCTCTTGGAGATGTTTAGCTCCTCCTCCCTAATGGTTAGTTGGAAACGTGCTTCATCAAGCTCCCCTTGGGTCAGAGACAGTTATCGTGTCTATTTCTCTGCCTGAGTTGCGAGCTCGTCGCAAGTTTTTTGAACTTCTCCTTCAGGATTTGTTGCTGCTAGTTGGCCAGATAGGGAGATCGCCAAGGAATCCAGCTGTTATGTGAAAAAGTTGTGAGTTGCATGTGTTAAGGTTAGATATAATATATTAATTCGGAGATAGTGAGTTGCCTGAGTTTTTATTTGTTTGTGAATGAGAGACCTGATTTGGCCCACGTCCTTGCATTGAGCCATGCTCTTCTCTAAGTCTCGAGGACTTGAAGCAGATGCAGTGGCTGTCCTTTGTAGCTTTTTTTTCCGATATTGATGATATACAGTTATCGATAAGGGCATCTGCATAAAGAAAAGTGATTATTAATTTTTTATGAGGAGATAAAGATGGTTAAAGACGATTGTTATAATGAAATAACCTACCAACTCAGATCAGGTCAAGAGCATAGGTCCCAAACATAGACCTACAAACCTGAGGATATCTTCTAAGTCTGTGACCATCATTACGTCGAAGGTTTTTTTACTCCAATTGTCAAGGAGGTTGGAGTGTTTTTGAAAAAGGGCAGGTTGGCTTATTGAAGAGGGAGGTGAGTCTTATTTTTGGCTAGAACATTGCAGTTCGGTAAGGAATGGCCAAGCCTCGGTGTTATGGGTGAAAAAGAAGTTATCTTTCCATTTAGGGACCTTAGATGAAGGGTTTATTAAGAAGCGGGGTAGATTGGAACGTGAGGAAAGATAGAAGTATTTTTTCTGGTATTTTATTTGAAATCACGAATGAAAGAAACCTGGGTCAGGTTGTACATTATAATATTCACAAAGAATTACGTACCCAGTTAAAAACCTAATTGAATTAGGGGTCAATTGGAGAAGGGGGACTCTATACTTATTTGATATTGCAACTAAGAACCAATGGGGTGGAAATCTAAATCCTGCTCTCCAGAGAGCGTCAAATACTGTGATATAATCTACAGGAGGATGGTTTAGATCTATTTGTAAAAAGTAGGGCGAACTAATTCCGCAGTCCTGGGGAGGTTAATAGCTTTTATAAGCTCTTCACTTTGGCGAGGAAGCACCTAGTGGTTTTGCATAGTCACTCTAGTAGCTCGTCGAACCTCGGGCAAGTCTGCATGAGCCGATGAGGGCTATATTCAGAAGATTAAGGCATTTCAGGTTCCCTTATGGGAATGCCTTCAGGGATGGTTGCAATTTCAGACCGAGTGTGTGTGTTGTGTGGTGTGTGGGGGGGGGGGGGGGGGGGGGAGGGGGGGGGTCCTCGACAATGTTTTCAATTAAAACCCTAACTTCCATTAAAGCTTAGGTTTGGGCTTCGAGTTCGGATTGGGTTATATTCTTTTCTAGTTCGTCAATTAAGGAAGGTGGAAACTTAAGGATTTTTCCTTTCTTACTGCGACGTTTTAGGGGGATTCCATGGATTTAGTGTCAGAATATATGTTTCGGTTGGATGAATCGAGATTTTGGGGATCTGAATTAAGCGAAGCTGTGTTCATCGCCGATTAAACAAAGCAGAAACAAATGAGAAATATACTCGGCAATCCAACGATTTACAGAAAATTAAAATAATTATCATGGAGATAAGGAATCAGGGGGACTTACCCATGAAATTGATTGATGAATTTAGTGCAGATTGGTGATGTTTTGGTGAAATTTTGTAGGACTTTGAAGCTTTTTTGTAGAGTGAAATGGTAAATTTCTTGTATTATTTTTGTGAAAATTGATGATAGATGGAGATGAGAGGGTTTTTGTGTGCAGGGCGGCGTGAAAAGTTGAAAAGACAAAAGGGTTTCTCGGTGAGCGGGAAAACTGATGGGTTATTGTGGGCCTTTCATTCTTGGGCCCACAAGATTAAATATATTACGAGGAAACAGGCTACTGACACGTGCGCGACACAGCGCAGGAATGCATTTATTGATATTTAAAGAACGTGATGGCTAAAGGTGGCGTACTTGTTTTGATTGTTTGACTTCTTGAAAACGCATGATTACATTCTACTTTGTTTCTTACCTCAACCAACCAGAATGTGGAGGACTAGCTGATACGATATCAAATATTAATGCAGGTATTTATGAGGGTTTTAGGTAAAGCGACCTCATTCCCTAGAAGGTGCAGTCTTTTTAGGTGTTGATCGAGCTGTTTTGTAAGGTAGCGACTTGATATATGAGAGTTGTGAGCTCTTATACGAGGTTGAGACCTATTATGATTTAAGTTCTATTATGCCGACTTGACGCCGAGTACTAGCTCGGCGTTGAAGGTTGGGCCTTTTGATTTTTGGGCCTTCTCAGGCTAATACAAGTTATTTTATGGGGTCCTGATGGACTGAATTTATGAACAGGCTCAGAGGCCTATGATGCTGAACATGCCCAGCGGCCTATGGGTATTATGATAATCCAATGAGTATTATTATTTACGAGAACTTATCATATAGGTGAAATTCTAATTCTAAGTCGGTCGATATTTATCGTATTACGATTATAGTAGGAAAGGGAAATCCTATACTGGGACTACTTTTCTTATTATAAATAAAGGATTCAAGCCTCACGTTTCTCTCTAAATTCATTTCATATCCTACGTTTTAAGCATATTTTGAGATCTGTCTTACTTCAAAGACTCTCGCCTATTTTCTAACCCTAATCTAACTTAGGCATCGGAGGGCCTATGCCGGGGCCATCCTCCACCTTGGCTAGGTTTGTTTTGAAGGATCTAATAGGTCTCTAGGAGTTCCTTGAAGATCAATTAGGTCGCTTGAGGTACCAATCTTTTTGGTCGCATTAATTTCTATTCATGAAACTCTTTTCACAGCCGAATCACATTGATAAGTAAATTATTATAGCTACGCATGTATCATTTCAGCTAGGAAGCTCATTCCAACAATTAATGTGCCACAATTTTTGGGGGAAATTAAGAGAGGTTTTTAAAGCCAGTCAATTTGGTTCATGCTAATTACATTATTAAAAAAATGGTTTATGGTGCAACATGCTACATATGCAAATTATGCTTAGGCAATATATATATATACCTTTTATGTATTTTTTATTTTAATAAAATATGCATGGGCAAATTTTCATTTTTGGTCCTATTGGCCACATTCAAAAAAGATACATAATATTGGCATTAACAAACAATGTCTGCTGAATTGGCCAGTTTATCAAAAAGGTTCAAAAGGAAGCCCGATCAGAGTTTTTTACTAACGTGGTGTTATACAATACTTTATTATCATTTTTTATTATTTTAAACATTAAATTGAAGAATAAAATCTGGAAAAATTATTTTTGATTCATTATATTGGCTATATTCCATAAAAAGTATGTGACATTGGTCATTGTCAAACAACGTTTGCTAGGTCGGCCAATTCATCAAAAAATGTTCAAAAAAAGCTCGGTCGAGGTTTTTTGCTGATGTGGCGTGATTTTATAGTTTCCTATCATTTCTATAATTATAAATACTAAATTGAAGATAAAAAAATATTTTGTTCTCCCTTTTATTTTTCTTTTTCTTTTTCCTTTAATCTTATTAATAAAATTTTGAATAATAAAAAATTAATAAATATAAAATATAAAATAAATACTAGAAAAATAAAGAATAAATATATAAATTTATTTGAGAAATACTAATAAATAATAAAGAATCTTAACTAATGCAATCATAGATAAATATAAAAATATAAAATATATCATAAGAAATTATAAAATAAATATAAAACTTTATATGAGAAAATAAGGTTTTTTCATATATTTATATATTTATTTCATAATTTATTTTGATTTATTTAATATTTTTATATTTATCACTGAATTTATTATTTTTTAATAATTTAAATCAAATTAATTCTAAATACAAAAAAAAAATAAAAAGAAAATTAAATGAAGGGCGAAATAGGTTTTTATCTTTTATTTAATATTTAAAAATAAGAAATATAATAAAATGTATAATCACACCCCGTCAAAGAAAAAAAGGGCCCGATTAAGCATTTTTGTACCTTTTTTGATGAATTGGCTAATTTAGGAGACCTGGTTTGATGATGGCCACTGTCATGTACCCTTTCTGTAATGCTACTAATATAGTGGACAAAAATGAATTTTCTCCCGTGTTTTTATCTTCAGTATAATTTTTAAAATTAAAAAAAAATAATAAAAAAAGTATTGAATCACACATGTCAGCAGAAAAGTCTGATCGGGCTTTTTTGAACCTTTTTTTTTATGAATTGTTCAAATTAACAGACTTTATTTATTGGTGGTCAATATTACTTATCCTTTCTAGAATGCGGCCATATAATGGACCATAAATGAAAATTTACAAGCAAATCATAAAATGCTCATGCCTTAGGATTTATTTAGATAACTAAATCTTTAGTCATCAAGCGCTTTTGTAAAGATATTATTCAGTTGTTCTAATGTACTAATATGATCCAACTTTAATTATCCGATCCTCGGCTAAATTGCTAATAAAGTGGTGTCTAATATCAATAAGCTTCGTATAAGAGTGTTAGATAATATTATGGGATATGTTTGTGGAACTAGTGTTATCAAAAAAGAGTTGGATAAAATTTTCCTCAATAACATACTCAAGCATCATTTTTTTCATCCATACAAGTTGGGAACAATGGCTACCTATAGCAATAAACCCAACCTCTTTAGTGGAAAGAGATACGTAGTTTTGTTTCTTACTAAAAAATGAAATTAGGTTGTTGCCGATGTAAAAATATCTACCTGACAAGCTCTTCCAACCATCAATATTCCCGACCAGTCTCCATCACAACCTGGAATACTAACACTTGTGTTGTGCGGGTAAGATATCTCAGAATTTGAAGTCTCACTGATATACCTAATAATGTATTTTATAGACTTCAGATGGGGTTCCTTGGGATCAGATTAGTATTTAGCACAAACACTTACATTATAGCACAAATCAGGTCCGCTAGCAGTTAAATATAACAAACTACAAATCATACTTATATAGAGTCTATGGTCTTCATATGTTCCTTGATCATACGTTGAAAGTAATTTATGACTTCCCATATGAGTGTGAGGATATTTGACATTCTCAAGACCAAAATTTTTCACTAAAGCCTTAGCATACTTACCACGAAGAACAAAAATACCATCTTTACTATGGAATCACAATCCTGAAAAGTATGTGACTTCACCTACCATGCTTATCTCAATTTCCTTTGACATGTTACGACAAACTCTTTAACCTTGGAAAGTATGGGAGAGCCAAATATTATGTCGTCCTATATGATGATCATATCTTTGTTAGATTTTTGAACAAAAAGAGTTTGGTCCACTCTCCCTCGTTGATGGACTTTCTAAAGTAGAAATATGGTTAGACCTTCATGCTTAGGAGCTTGTTTAAGGCCATACAAGGCCTTTTTGTACCGATAAACATGGTTGGGATAATGAGGGTCAACAAACCATCAAGTCTTGTCGCAAAAAAAACCTAACTCAAAAAAAAAAAAACATTGAGAAAATAACTTTTCACATCCATTTGATAATCAATAAACTGCTCTAAGCATGCAATCAAAAAAATCCTAACAAATTCTAGGCATGCAACAGGTGCAAAAGTTTCATCAAAATGAACTCCTTCTCGTTGAGTATAACCACGTACAATAAGATTTGCCTTACTCCTAGTGAGTTTAAATAATTCATAAGTCTTATTCTTATAAATTTGTTTGGTACCTCTTACATGAATCAAAGAAGGTGAAGGAATGATTTCTTGAACATCATTCCTAGTAAGCTATTCTAATACTTCTTATATGTCCAGGAACTAGTATTCATTCTTAAGTGATTCTTTCACAATTCTAGTTTCAATCAAAGAGATTTAGAAATAAACATGTGTCTAACTAACCATCTTCCTATAATTATATTCAACACTACGAAGATTTATATCATTAAAGTTCCCAATCATCAGATCCTTAGGATGATCCTTTTGAATCTTAGAAAGACGTTCCCTTTAAGATTCAGAATCATTCCAATAGGATGTATGAACATCATACTAACTATCAACTGTACCTGTAATAACTTGCTCACAAACTTCTTTTTTGACATCATTAAGAACGTTAGTAGTATCTTGTAATAATTCATGTTGAGTTTTAGGAACATCCAAAGATGAAGGTACATCAGAGTTAGGTGTAGTAAAAATGTTAGCGACATCATCAAAAACAACATTGATAGACTCAATAATAGTTTCGGTTCTAATGTTATAGACCATCTACGCATACCTACTATCAGATTAAACAAGGAATACACTAACAACACTTTTAGAATCGAAGTTACCAAGTTTATCTTTGTCATTATAAATGTAACACTTACACCTAAACACATGAAGATGCTTCCGATTAAGATACTTACCTTTCCAAATCAAATATGGAGTATTCCAACAACATTGTGAAGGTTCACCCAATTGATGAGGTAGAATGATGTATTTAAAGCTTCAACCCACGAACATGGTTACATGTCCTGGTTGATAAGCTTTACTCAAGTCATTTTTGTCAAAGTACGATTTTTTTCTCTCCACAATATGATGTTGTTGCGAATTATTAAGTGCATGAATTCATGAGATGCGCCATTTGAATCAAAAAACTCATCACACAATGTATTTTCAAATTCTCTCCCATGATGACTCATAATTCTCACAATCTTGAAATTCTTGTCATTTCCAGTTTTAAACAGTGAGTTTGAAAGATTCAAGTGAATTTGATTTTTCTCTAACAAAGTCTATCCAATTATATCTATAAAAATTATAAATAATCACAAGAATGTATTTATTACCAATGTAACTCTCTCCATTAATTGTCCCATCAAGTCCATGTGCAACAACTCAAGAATATGTTCATGATAACTTCATGAAGTGGCTTATGGGAAGTACACTTCTATTTCCCATTCTGACATGTCCTATATACACAATGTTGCTTCATCTTTAATTTAGAGAAACCACGGACAATAATTTTATTGTAAAAGTAATAAAGTATGTATAGTCAATGTGGCAAAACCTTTCATGTTGTAACTCAGTATCACTCAACTTAGTAGAGTGACATGTAAGTTCATGCTCAATCATATAACAATTAACAATTGATCTAATCCCTTAAGAACATGATAATCTAGATTTTCAGTAGCAATAGATTATCTTTAGTAAACCTGACATGACGACCTTGATCACATAGTTGACTAGTACTGAGCAAATTAGCTTTGAAGTTCTCAACCAAGAAAATATTTTCAAGTTTTGGTAAACAAACTACGTTAAAACATCCAACATATATGACCTTATTACTTACACAATCACCAAAAGTAACCATAGAATTAGGCACTGACACTGTATTAGTAAGATGAGACCTAACTCCTATCATGTGTCTAGAACTACCACTATCAAAGTACCATTCACCTTTTAAGCTAGTTTTAAAACATTACACAAAAACTAAACATATATGTTTCTCTTTTGTTACCCAAACCTTTTTCTGCATGTTGTTTTTTTAATCAAACTTTTATTGTGGTTCTCAAGAAGGAACACCACTAGGAATACAAGCATGTGCACTGTTTTTATATAAATCAAGATGCATTATATTGCACTTAGGGCAGAGATGTCCAAGAATTACACATTAATGATAAATAGAAATCGAAAATCTCACAAAAAAATATTGGATGTTGCTTCAAGAAAAGTTGTAGGGAGTATACGTTCTTACCCTTTAGAACAACAAATGGTTCATAAGTTTTAACAAAGTTGGTATTACATTTAGGAATAGAAGACTTGACTTTATACCCAATACTATGTCATACCTTTTATCTATGTTGATCGGTTCCTTCAGAATTTTTTTACCAGTGTTCAGCTTCTAAAGTAATTGATTTGCTTTATCAAGATCCACAATTCTCTGAAATGGTCATGATCAATCAACGCAAGAACATCGATCAAGTCTGCATATTGCTTCATCATTCCAGGCAATTCATTTTCCAGAGATAAAATCTTTACATCTTTTTCGCGTACAGTATGGTGTAAACAAAAAATCCCATGTCTAAAAGACTTAATAGCTTCATCTTCTTCAGCACATACATGTATGGTATCTTTTTTTCATTGTCCAAGAGTGCGAGTTTAGAAAAAAACTTTATCTAGCTTAGCTTCTTGATTCTTGAATCAAACTTTTACACTTACGTTTTTATTAAAATAAAATTTCTTCCGCAAGAGAATGGAGCAATTGTAAGTGGTAAGTTTGACTCGAGACGAATCTCTCGTAGAAGACTAATCGGAAGAAATTTTTGTTTTGATTTCACGAACGAGAAAATAAAAAAAAAAACCTACGCTAAACACTCGATCAAGTTTTGGTTTGAAAAGACAACAATTTAATTGACGAGGAATTAAATCAAAAACTTTGAAAAGATTAAGGAAAATGGGGGTCTAGGTCTCTAGTCTCCATGGTCAATTGGCATTTCATCAAACACTTAATCTACGAGTTGGGTTTGTCAATCCAACCTTGTAGATTAAACACCCGAAAATCCCAATTAATAGTTCTAAACTCATCTAGGCATAAGATCCGTGAATTCTAACCAATAATCATCAAGTAATCGAACAATATAAACTCAACGCAAGCATGAACAAGATTAAATATAGAAAACTTGGAAGAAAATAACAATGGAGAAATAAGATTTTAAGAACAACAATCATTAGCGTATAAATTTCTGAAAATCAAACACCTAGAATTATGAGAAATTGCAATGAAACTAAGCACCAAAAAACGAACATCACAATCCAATAAAAACACATAATCAAAGGAAACACAAATTGGAATAATTGAAGAAAAGAAATTGAAAGCTTACTAATTAATAATGGATATTTTAATCATTGAAACAAGGAAATGCAAGAATTGAAACTAAGCCGAGTCTAACATCTGAGAAATGCTTAAAAGTCTAGATTCTACTAAAATCTAATAGCCTTGAAATTGATGAAGAAAAGTTAAAAAGTTGAAATGAAGGGAAATGAACAACATCTTAGGGCTTGTCAAACCCTAAATGGTTCAAAAACTTGTTGTTCTGAGAAAGGAAATATATATATATATATATATATATATATATATAGTGGTGAAAGTGGGGGCAAAATAGTCGTTTTACCCAAAATGGCCAAAAATAGCTTGACCACCGATGCTGTAAAATAGCCCCGTCGATGGCGCGTCTTCGGGCTGCGTCGATTGACGGTGGATGGAATGCCTTGGAAGGTCGATCAACAGGGACTTTCAACGTGGGTGAGAGGCTAGCATCGACGTTACGTCGATGGCGCGTCAATTGCTGGTCGACCAATGACAGCTTTATGAGTCATTGTCCGGTTTCTCATCATTCCGAACTGGTCGTAACTCACAAGAACGTGTGTGGATCCACTCAGAAAATTGAAACAGACAAGAAGAACAAAATAGAATGAAAACTTACAAAAGATGAGAGAAAAAGTGTTAAACAGGAAAAAAAATGACACGACCTACAGAAAAGACTAAAAGAAAGAAAAACGAAAAGAAAATACGACCTAAAACCCGCTATAACACACAAAACAAAACAAAAAAATACATGAATATCACACACAAATATGTACAAATCAGTTCTCCATCCCCATGTGGTTACTTGTAAACTTGTCATTTAATTTAGAGTTTTCTTATCATAGGTTTTGAACTTCACCATGTAGGTACATAACTTTTATCGCCTGTTGCTCTGATTGGTGTTTGAACACCTTTAGTGATTTGGTTTGTGCATAGAGATCCTTGATAATCTTTCCCGCCTGAACGCACTTTTCAATCAATCTTATGTATGCTCAATACTTCCTCATTAGTGCATATAGCCTCACCATCTGAATCACTTTCATATTAAATTTGGGGAGATCTCATAACTTGATCCAAGTCAAATGTGTGATGGGATGATGTTAGAGAAACTAGATTACTGTTGTAGAAGACAACCATATGTTGCTTGTGTTCTTGATCTCTTTAGTTTTTTCCTCCTCTTCATCTTCTGGTGCACTCCATGTTGTGTTGGGGGCTTTTTTCTTCCATAGAAAAATTAAGAAATTCATTTTAAAAGTTTCAAAGCCAAGACACTACCTGTACTAATCCTTATCCACCTTCTAGTTTGATGGCTACGTCTCTCTTTCCCTTGTCAGTTGGGAATTTTTTAGAGGTCAGGCGGCTTCTTATTCTGAAACTTGCTCTTATTGACCTTCTTTTATAGTCGTCCATAATACCTAGATATAGGTGCAACTACAGCATCAAATGCAACGTGATCCTCGTATTTTTCTTCATCATCAAATGGTGTTGGTACACTGTCCTTGAATTTAATACCCTTGCTTTTTATCGTATCTTAATCAGTTTTGATCTCAATGATTCGAAGATCACTAAGTAAAACATCAAGATCAGGGGTTCTGAAGCACGTGAGAATCTTTAGTGATGTAATCTTCTCAGAAAACCTGTTCGGAAGAGTCCTCATAATATTTTGAACTTATTTGGATTCTAAGATCTCCCACTAAGCATGGATCTTTGATTCAAAATATCACAAAACTTGGCGTTGTACATCAACCTTTATCCTTATCTCATCAAAGGCTGTTGCAATCTTTTGAAGCTTTGAGGATATCACTAAATTTATACCTTCAAACTGTCGCTCAAAAATATTTTAGGCTTCTTGGGCATTGGAACTCATGATAACCATCTTGTGCATTTCTGATCAATGATGGTAAGAATGGAATATAAATCCCTGAAGTCGGCTTCTTTCTCCATCTTGTCCAAATCAGACCCCGAGTCTCTAGTCATAGAGACAATCTTCTCTGGAGCTTTTTATTTTGAAATAGATTCATTCCTTTTTGAGGAAGATGTGACTCTTTCATCATGAATGTAACTTTTCCTAAATATGTAAATAACATATTAAAAAAACTTATATATGGAGATATTAAATTTTCATATATCCTTATTTAATTTGTCAAGTATAAAGTACTTAAACTCGATTTAACTTCTAATATATATTTTAAATGATATTGATTCTCATTTCTTACGTGTTTGGATCTTCTTATGTAAATCAGTGTTTCTTAATATTTTAAAAATAAATTTGTTTCTTATTAGGAAACAAAAGGAAGTTGTCCACATGTGAGAACAAAATTTTCATGGTCACACAGAGATCAATATTATCATAAAAAATTGTTAAGTGATACTTATACATAAATATGACATCAAGTATTAAAGTATTACATTTATAAAAATATGTTATATTATCGAACAATTATATAAAAATATCACAAATAAAGTAAATTAATACTCTCATTAGACAGAGAGAGTATAGAATAGACCCAGGTGCACCTTGCAAGGTGCACCCTGTAATTTAATTTATCATCGCATATAACTGACATATATCATCAAATATAACTAATACATATCTTCACATATAACTGATATATATCATCACAAATAATTGAAACTCTAAATCTAAAATCTAAAATCCTAAAATATAAACTAAACTTAAAACAAAAGATTAAACCCTAAAAATGGAAGATTAATCCCTAAAATGAAAACTAAACCCTGAAATTGAATATTAAACTTTAAATCCTAAATTTTTATCATATATCATCACATATAACTGACATATATCATCACATATAACTAACACTTATCATCACATATAACTGACACATATGATAGATTTTTGTCGGGACCCTAAAATGGAAAATTAAATTAAAAAAAATAAACCTTAAAATGAAAGATCAAACCCTAAAAATGGAAAAATAAACCCTAAAATGGAAAAGTAAAACCTAAACACTAAATTTTTTTCACATATCATCATGTATAACTACCATATATCATCACGTATAACTGTCATATATCATCACGTATAACTGAATGATAATAAGTTTTGACAAGGTGCACCTACGAAGGTGCATCTAATAAATTGCCCATTATACATGTTAAAATAGTAAGATCTAGTCAAGACTCAAGTCTTATCTAATAAGCAAAATATATTACTCCCTCCATTTTTTATTAATATCATTTTAAAATTTATGTTTAGAATTAAAGAACATGTAAATTTGACTAATACACCATTAATCAGTTAATAATATTCCTAATTAAACTCTCTTGGCTCTTTACTAATAATTATCTTATTACCATAAATTTATTTTGTTTCTTTAAATGAGTAGGGATAAAGTTGGAGAAAATGGGTAAAAAGTTCTAAAATGACAATTAATTTGAAACATGTAAAAGTGAAAGCAAGAAAAAGGTACTGAAGAAAAGAGAGGCGGAGAAAGATTAGGGTTCTCATTAATTAAGGGACCTTTATATAGGGTATCAATTACACAGTTCCATAATTACATAAGGCTAAAGAATACTTAATTACCCTCATACTTAACTTGTTGATAAAGACACACCTAATGTGTAATTCCTTTAACACTGCCCCTTGTGTCGAGTCAACAAGTAAAATAGAGCATAAGTAGTTGCCTCATTAAAAACCTTTTCCAAGTAACATAACCCAATGGGAAAAATAAAACTTGGTCGAAGGGAAAAAGAGTACAACACACGTAATGATAACACCTCTCCCCCTGATACGTACATCTATCAAGAGAGCTCAGAAAGTCTTCGCATACCTATAATCTTCAAATGTTTCTCAAATATGGATTGAGGCAGTGATTTGGTAAACATATCAGCCACGTTTTCTTCGGAGGTTACTTGAGTAACCTGAATCTTGAGGAATGCCTGTTGTTGCTGATTATAGAAAAACTTTGGTGATATATGCTTCATGTTGTCACCTTTGATGTAGCCCAATTTCATCTGTTCAATGCAAGCCGCATTATCTTAATAAATACAAGTAGGCTCTTCAGTGGTATACCTCAAACCACTAGTCCCTCGAATATGTGTGATGATAGACCTTAACCACACACACTCACGAACTGCCTCATGAAGAGCAATGATCTCTGAGTGATTTGCAGAGGTAGCTACAAGATCTTGTTTGGTTGATCTCTAGGATATCGTTGTGTTCCCCATGGTAAATACATAACCAGTTTGAGAACGTCCTTTATGTCGGTCTGAGAGATATCCAGCATTAGCAAAGCCAACCAAAACATTATTAGGTGTTTCAATGTAGGGGGTGACACTCTCGCCTTTGACATTTTCTTCAGGGGTTACAAATTCATCTGAGTCCCCTCTTGTCTTTCTATAAGGGAAGAACAAACCCATGTCAACGGTTCCTTTTAGATATCGAAATATGTTCTTGATACCATTCCAATGACGCTGTGTTGGTCCTGAGCTAAATCTTGCTAACAATTTCACTGAGAATGAAATGTCTGGTCGTGTGCATTGAGCTAAGTAAAATAATGCGCCTATTGCACTTAGGTAGGGAATTTCAGCTCCCAATAGCTCTTCGTCATCTTCCTTTGGATGAAATGGATCTTTCTTTACATCCAATTTCTGACCGATCATGGGAGTTCTAAAAGGATGCACTTTATCCATTTTAAATTGCTTGAGCATATTTTGGATATATACAGACTGGTGGATTAGTATTCCACTAGCTCGGTGTTCTAGTTCGATGCATACAAAACCTATTATGTTCATATCATCAACATACACAGCTACAATTGCAAATTCGGAACTTGTTTTCTTTATAAAAACGCAGGGGCATGGTTCATCATCTTATATCATTTGCCAATCAAGTAGTCACTTAAACGGGTATACCACATCCATCCAGATTGTTTTAATCCATAAAGTGAGCGCTTTAATCTAATCGCAAAAGCACTCCGTGGTTTGTAGTCACTTGACATTGGTAATTGAAGACCTTCATGCACTTTCATATATATCTCTGAATTAAGATCCCCATAGAGATATGCTGTAACCACATCCATGAGCTGCATTTTTAATCCTTCAGATGCCACTAAGCTAATTCAATAGCGAAGCATAATAGCGTCCATTACAGGAGAGTACGTTTCTTTGTAGTCGATTCCAGGGCATTGTCAGAAACCTTGTGCTACAAGACGAGCTTTGTATCTCAGGACTTCATTTTTCTCATTACGCTTTATGACAAACACTCATTTATGTCCTACAAGCTTTACACTTGGCGGGGTTTGCACTACCGGGCCAAATACCTGTCGTTTTGCCAGAAAATCAAGTTCTGCTTGGATTGCTTCTTCCCATTTAGGCCATTATGCTCTTTGTTGCCATTCAACAATAGAGCGTGGTTCGATATCATTGTGCTCTATGATTTATTGAGCAACGGTGTATGCAAATACATCATCAATTTGTGTAGAAGATCTTTCCATCAACTCATCGCACTTTCATAATCTATTGAGATTTCTTTATTCTCTTGAATCATATCAAATATAGGAGCGTCCTCCAATAATGATTCATGGACATAACTATAATCAGAGATAATCTCATGAGAGGGGCTCTCTTCATTGATGATTAATGGATTAGGTTGTGCCAAATCTACCCTCTTTTTCCTTGGGTGGGTGTCTATCAAACCAGGTGGCCTCCCCCTTTTCCTTTTGGGAGCCATGGCCTCAACCACACCTCCACTATGTGTGGTTGCAGCGTCTCTTTCTATGGTATTGTGCCCCTTATTGGGGACTTCTAACCTTGCAGGCACATTTGCAGGTGGTATATGTGATCTTGTCACTTTAGCGATATCAACGAACGCATCAGGCATCGAGTCTGCTATGCTCTGAAGATCGATTATTCTTTTTACTTGACTTTCACATTGTGAAGTGCGGGGATCAAAATGAGACAGAGTGGAGATATACCACAATAATTCCTGTCATTCCCTCAGAAGATCCTTTTTATTATCTCCCTCTAACTACGGGATGACTGTCTCATCAAAGTGATAATCCGCAAATCGAGCGGTGAATAGATCGCCAAGGGTTCCAAATAGCGGATAATTGTTGGAGATTCATATCCAACATAAATACCTAATCGTATTTGAGGACCCATTTTTGTGCGCTGTGGGGGCGCAATCGGCACATATACTGCACAACCAAATATGCGTCACTAGGAAATGTTAGGCTCATATCCAGTTACCAACTGGTACACGGAAAATGGTTGGCTAGTAGTGGGTCTAAAACGAATAAGTAGGGCTTCATGCAATATGGCATAACCTCATGCAGAAATAGGCATGTTGGTGCGCATAACCAATGCCTTAGCCACCATTTGTAGTCTTTTGAATGTGGCTTCTGCAAGACCATTTTGTGTATGCACATGGGGTACAGGATGTTCTACATCAATACCAATTGACATACAATAATCATCAAATGCTTTTGATGTGAACTCTCTAGCGTTATCAAGCCTTATAGACTTGATAGGATGATCGGAGTGGTGATCCCTTAAACATATAATTTCTGCTAGGAGTTCTGCAAAGGCAGCATTTCGTGTGGACAATAGTGCGACATGGGACCAGCATTTTGAAGCATGTACAAGAACCATAAAATATCTAAATGGTCCACATTCTGGATGAATAGGTCCAAAAATATCACCTTAGATTCTTTGTAAGAATGGAATGTTTTGCTTTGTATCTATAGCATAGGAAGGTCTCGATCCTATTTTAGCTAAAGAGCAGGCTTTACAAAACGAGTGATGTGCCTTTGAGATAGATATTTTGGCGGAGTGAGAAGTAGGTAATATATCTTATGCTTCAGAAGTTATTAGCTGCACTTGGGCAGCAATAGTACCGACATTAGGCAGTGCATCGCGTTTATATCCCATTTTATGAGTCACTAGAAAGAAAGGATGTCCATGTGAGTTTCTCAAAATACGGATCATCATGTCACGACCAGGATGTCCAAGGCGGTCATGTAAAAGCCTGTATGAGCAGTGTCACATTATAGTTCGTTATTGGTGACGACATATGATTCAATAATCCTGATAATGGTGAGGTATGACCCACTAGATTGACTCATTAGTTTCTCTAAGATGCGTTTTCTTCCACATTCATTAGAGGTAATATATATATATATATATATATATATATATTCCTTTCCATTCTCACAATGAGTTTCCAAGTGATAGCCGTTGGCACGGATATCTTTAAAACTCAGCAATGTTCGATTTGCTCTAGGTGCATATAAAGCCTCTGTGACTGTTATCATTGTGCCATTAGGCATCAAGAATTTGACAGTTCCTCGGACTTTGATTAGGTGGGATGTCCCAATCATCGTAGTCACAGATGAGCTATAAGGAATTAATTCAACATATAATTGTCTATTCCTTAAAATTGTGTGAGTAGTCCCACTATCAGCTAAGCACTCTATTTCGCCGCGCGACATTCCTACATGTAGAAGTATTGATAGTGTCATATGAAGAGTTAGAGGAGTTTCTCTAATTCATTAGATTATTATAGACGATCTAGAATGATATACTTCTCATTCGAATATGTGGCTCTATGTGTAAGATGTATTTTTGCACACCTTGTTGCTATTTTTGAACCAAGCACATAGTTTTGTAAATAATAAATTCGAATACATTTAATAATTTAGAATAAAATCCGAAATTATTAATAAACCAATCAAATAAATGTCTTGTCCAAAATAAATCTAATTCAAAAATACCAAAATCCATAGTCTGAATAAAATGAGGTAATAATGCCTTCATAAATTTCTTGAAAAATAAGTAAATAGATAAAGTAGATCACACAAAATCGGGAACATCATGTGACTGAGCAAGGTTCTTATTGCCATTGAAGTGCGCATTCATGAGGTTGACATCAGTGTCATGATCTCCATTTCACATAGTGAGTCTATTGTTCTTTAAACTGTCTAAGTTTCTTGTAGATGGCTGCCACCTTATCACTTGCGCGACAGTTTTGGTACCAATGCCTCGTGGTGCATAATTACCACTATGAGGGGGATTAACACGTCCAGTCCCCTTTACTTTGGGGTTCTTTCCACTATTCGTTTGACCATAATTAGTCTCGGAAATTCTCTTTGTCCCTGCAGGTCTAGCGTTATTGTCCAAGAGAACTTGATCATGTCTTTCAACTACTTGCAACATATTAATCAACTTATTGAAAGTTTTAGTACTTTTGTTATCATACTCGAGCCTATACTGGTTCGCTAGTATAAGTGCTGAAGTAGAAAATGTGGTCCGTGATTTGATTTTCACAGAAGGTAAGACGTGGTTTTAAGCGCAACATGTCCTTGTTGAAGTCATTGATCCTTTTATAGTCAAGTAACCGGATTTCATTCCACCGAACGGTTAGTTCTGGAAGCAAAGTGTCATGTATGTTTCCAAAATGTCTCTTTAGGGCATCCCACAGTTCTTTGGGTGTCTTCAACTAAAGGTACTCCCAACGTAAGCTTGTGTCAATATGACGCAGCAAAAACATTAGGGCATTGGCTTTAATTTTATCAGACGGTTCTTTTTCTGTTGGATCGGTGGATGGTATGATCGTGGATGTAAAATCCTTTCCCATGAAAGTAGTTTCCACATCAGAAACCCAATGATGGTACTCAATTCCTTATGAATCCAATATTTCAAATTCGGGGCGAGTGGGTTCAACCATCTGGCAATATAATAAGATTGGAGATATATGAATTACGTAATTGTAATTATTTATAAAAGATTTTCAAGAAAATGAATTAAATTTCAGATCATTGGCCACATATCACGTTTTTCGATACTTTGTAAAAATACTTTTATCACATAATTTATATTGCTCGTGAGTTTTCGTTATCACGAGAATAAACACACAAATATGATCAAATTATTTACCAGGAAAATAATAATAATAAAGATATAATCACATCTGATGCATTTAAAAGATTTTAATTTAGTAATTTAAATGCAACAGTTAAACGAACTTGTATTAAAAATAGTAAAGTTTACACAAGAAATACAATTGGCGCAGTGGTGGAGGTTGTCAATTTAAAACTTGGGTCTCAGTTTTGAATCTGTCAAATGCGATTTCTTTGTTTTGCAGGTGGCGGCCCGGTTTATTTTTTTTTTGTTGGTTTGCACAGCACGTCGGCATCCAACAGAAACCAACAATTACAATTTTTTTTAACAAAAGTAATATCTATCTCCACATATATGTAATAGAGAGTTGGGCCAGCCCCAATAACAAATATATATATATATATATATGGTTGGGTTCAAATGAAACCCTGTAAATATATGTGAACCTAGGGACCATTTTAGGCCGTAGATTTTTTCAATCCAACGGCTATCTTTGATTTCAATTGTGTGCTTTCCATATGGAAATTGGGATTTCACACGCTGGTCAAACGTTTCATAGGGTCAAATTAGTCCATACAAAATAATATACAAAATCGGATGATGAAAAGGCATATATGATATCCTTCTCCCCGTAACCAAATATACATGCAAAATAAGCTTCTCGGTAGGTGTGAAAGCCATAAGAAATCTCTGAGGGCATTCATTCCAGACAACCACACCAAAAAAAATTCGACAGCGAGGGTAGAGTGCGAAGCTTGAAGTTTTTTGATGGAAAACGACGGAAGGCCAGCCAGAGGTAATCGGCGGACGTCATCTTCCAGCGGAGCAGGTATATTTCTACCGAAGAATTCTGAATTAGACTAGTAACCCTAAATATTAAAATTAAATGGATTACAATTTACCCGCAGTTCGATAAGTAATTTTTTAGTGATCTGGAAGCACTTCGAAGTAGTTTAACTCTTCAATTTTGATGGTCCTCTTCTTAATTTTTCTTTTTAATGGGGCGACCCAAAAAATAGGGTTCGCCGGCGATGGTTTGGGGAAAAAGTATTTTGTGCGAATTCCGGTCGATTTCACTGTAACTCACCGTGTCCTGTGCGTATTGACCCAAGGAAAAATATAAGACACTGCTTTCTAGACTATTGATTAGGTGCTTTCAAAATTTTTTGATGACATTGAGCATTAAAAAAATTTTGGGATTGGGGTAGTTGATAGCGTAGTGAAGTAGTGAAAATTTCAGGATTAAATAATTTTCAATTTATAACCATAAGAAATTTTTTCATGTTCTTACGTGGTGAATTTTAGGCGAATTTTTGGAATTTCAATGAGTTATCTGCTATCATTTTGGTTGGTGTAGTGAAGTATTGTTTTAGTGAGTAATTATTTTGTGGAAAGTTATTGACTGCTTATATCATCCCATTAATGCCTTTGGTAATTGGGCTCCTTTTGACATCTCTGAGATATGCAGATAAGAAACCATTTTTTAAAATTATTTCTTTTGTCTACATTTGCAATCCTCTTAAGCAGTCATCATTATTTTTTTCATTTTCTTTCACCTGTGTAGATGAAATTGTATATTTTTCACCTACTGCCTGTCTAAAAGCACAAAGGTTCAGATTATTGATGATGAACTGTCAACAATATTAATATGTCTCCGTGTCCAAACAAAGCTACTTCCTGAAAAAAAAAAAAGATAGAAGAAAGAACATATTGTGTAGTTAATCGGTAAATTTGTGCCAAAGGTTCCCTTTTATGCTTGTCTAGCTCTTCAGTTTCTGTTCCAACTTATCAATCTATTTTTCTTATGCTTATTATTTGTTATGTCTTCTGACAGGTGGTTCGGGATACAGCTGAATCCTGAGTTCATGTGAAGTAGTTTGTTTGTGGAAATAGGAGCTTTGATTTTTGAGAAAATTTCTACATTCAATTGATATTGACTCCTGCCATTAAAATTTTCTTTGTAATGCTTTTTAGCTACATATATAGTGCTGTAAAATATTGTTAAGCTGTATACTGTTTGCAATAAAGGTTTGATTTTGCTATAAATACTATTGTTTTGAAAGGTGCTTGAATTGTTTGAATCTTTATAGTGCTTTGTATAATGTTATATGCTGCTCAGTATATGACTTGATTATTTGATGCTTTTGACTTGCATGCTAAGTGCTTTCGTTGTATATGTCTGGTGTGTAGTGTATTATGGTCTTCTAAATATCTTTACAGTGCTTTTATATAATATTATAGTCAGTTGAACATGTATTGGTGTTTGGTGTTTTTGATATACATATTAAGTGCTTTCATTGTGTATGTCTAGTGTGCAATGGTATATTGTAGTGTGTATGTAGTGGTGTTAAATATGCTTTTCTAGTAATGTATTTTAGTGTATGTTTGTAGCTGTGTCAACTGTTATTATGGAGCTATATATATTTTTGTGTATGGTACTTTTGTTTTGGGAGTAATTTGATTTGTGTACGATAAAGGTGTTATTTGAGTATGGTGGTGTGTGTCGACTGAATTTAAATTTATCTTGTGGTTTTGGTTTTTAGATATTATTATAATTGCTATAATTGTTTCAGAATTTATTTATATGTAGAAACCGGTGCCTTTGATAGATTCGCATGTGATTTTCCGGCTATGTGAAATAAGTCTTTGTATACTGCCATAATTTGTTTGCAAGTACGACATGTATCGATAAATTTTTAACCTGTTTAAATCGTCTAGGTAAGACCGATGAAGCAAAAAAGCGCAGGGCAGGCAAAGGCATCAGAAATCTGGATGAAGGTTTGAACAATCGTGGGGCCGTTGGCATGAATGAAAATAATGGTGACGCGTTTGCGGGCGGTTTCGCGTCGGTTAATAATATAGTTCATCAACGACTTATAAGTATCATTCTGCGTCCAGCGACCAATCAATTGGATGTGGCAATCGGATAATTTGCCACGAACATCGTTCGTGTTGAGCCCCCGAGACTACCTGTTCCATATGTGTCGAATGTGCCTGAGGTGTAGGATCAAAGCGACAACGAGGACGACGAATTTGTCGATCAAGATTTCCCATTACTTAGAACCAGAACGTCTCCCAGAATCTTAGTGACTTCGATTAAACAGCTCAATCCGCGACAGATTGAATCGGTCAAGGATATGCTCTAAAAAAACCATCATATAGAGCTTCAAAAATCATACGGTGCTTTTAGGAATTTGTCGTTTGGAAAAATTTCTACATTGAATTGATATTGACTCCTGCCATTAGAATATTCTTTTTAATGCTTTTTAGCTACATATATAGTGCTGTAAAATATTGTTAAGCTGTATACTGTTTACAATAAAGGTTTGATTTTTCTATAAATACTATTGTTTTGAAAGGTGCTTGAATTGTTTGAATCTTTATAGTGCTTTGTATAATGTTATATGCTGCTCAGTATATGACTGGATTATTTGATGCTTTTGACTTGCATGCTAAGTGC
>BMAC01000534.1:150469-163101 GCA_014905375.1 Phtheirospermum japonicum | reverse complement strand
GCAGCCGCCGGACCGCCGCTGTCGTGAACGTCACGCCACTGCTGCACCGGAACCAGCCGCTTCGCCGCTCCCCGACAGCGCCTCTCCTGTTGTCGCCAGCTAGCTCTGATACCACTGTTGGGATTTGATGGTGCCGTCGCGCAGCGGAAAACAAAAATTTTAAATAAAAGGAATTTGAATCGAATTCAATTGACGACGGCCCATTTTATAATTCAATTAATTCAAACAATGTTTTAATTGCTTTTAATAAATAGAAACAATTTGATTTTCGCAAAATCGAATAAGCATGGTCGGTTTCTATTTAATATACTAAACATATACATAACAATTATATATATATATATATATATATATATATATTAATTATATCATATATATAATTATATATATATATACACAAATTATAATACACACATATATATATATATATATATATATATACAGCATGCAACATAAACAACATATATATATATATATATACACTACAGCATGCATGCAACTCATAATATATATATATATATATATATAACATACACAGCACACATATATATATCAAATATATATATACACGAGCAGCCATCGATACCTCACGGCACGGCGGAGGAGGTCCTCGGCTGCGGCAACTTCGGCTTGGCAGCAGCCGTGCGGAGACGACAAGCAGGTGCGGCGGCGGCGCTGCTCACAGCGGAGGAGCAGCGGGATACGGCAGCGGCGGGAAGGCGCTGTCGGGGAGCGGCGACTCCGGCTTGACAGCAGCAGGACGCGGCAGCGGCGCTGCTCACAGCGGAGGAGCAGCGAGGCGGCTGGAGAACTCCGGCGCGGGGCAGCAGCAGGTAGGCGCTGTCGGGGAGCGACGACTCCGGCTTGACAGCAGCCGTGCGAAGACTACAGGCTGGTTACGGCAGCGGCGCTGTCGGGGAGCGGTGAAGCGGCTGGAACTCCGGCCACGAGGCGACAGCAGGAAGGCGCTGTCGGGGAGAACGGATGGAACTCCGGCGACGAGGCGACAACAGGAGAGGCGCTGTCGGGGAGCGGCGAAGCGGCTGGTTCCGGTGCAGCAGTGGCGTGACGTTCACGACAGCGGCGGTCCGGCGGCTGCCGTATTTTCTCCGTTGTTTTCAATCTCACGACGAGACTAGTGCATCGTTGCGAGTACGTCGGGTAATACGGTGTGTGACACCAATTCGCCGGAGACGCATCGCGCTGTGTGCAGCCGCCGGACCGCCGCTGTCGTGAACATCACGCCACTGCTGCACCAGAACCAGCCGCTTCGCCGCTCCCCGACAGCGCCTCTCCTGTTGTCGCCTCGTCGCCGGAGTTCCATCCGTTCTCCCCGACAGCGCCTTCCCGCTGTCGCCTCGTGGACCGGAGTTCCAGCCGCTTCACCGCTCCCCGACAGCGCCGCTGCCGTAACCAGCCTGTAGTCTTCGCACGGCTGCTGTCAAACCGGAGTCGTCGCTCCCCGACAGCGCCTACCTGCTGCTGCCCCGCGCCGGAGTTCTCCAGCCGCCTCGCTGCTCCTCCGCTGTGAGCAGCGCTGCTGCCGCATCCTGCTGCTGTCAAGCCGGAGTCGCCGCTCCCTGACAGCGCCTTCCCGCCGCTGCCGTATCCCGCTGCTCCTCCGCTGTGAGCCAGCACCGCTGCCGCACCTACTTGTCGTCACCGCACGGCTGCTGCCAAGCCGAAGTTGCCGCAGCCGAGGACCTCCTCCGCCGTGCCGTGAGGTATCGATGGCTGCTCGTGTATATATATATTTGATATATATATGTGTGCTGTGTATGTTATATATATATATATATTATGAGTTGCATGACTAGGAACAAGTTCGACGAGTTACATTACGTGCTGGATTATCTCACGGTTCTGCTAGACCAATCCACCGTAATAAAGTAACTTCATCAGGACCATACCTATGCAACAAGCATGGGATAAAAGATATGGAATGCCAATAAGTATAAAAGATATTATTACGAATAAAAAACCGATTGTATTACAAGAGAATAGTCAGACTACAGCCACAAGTATGCTTGTTGGTCACCTTATTCTAACAGTGTCATCTTCCCATTTTCTCGTAATATATTAAACACTCTGGGCCAGAAATGAAAGCCCCAAACATTCCTAAAAAACCCTACCAACTTCCCGCTCTTTTCTGTCGCTTCAGCTTTTATGCCGCCCAACACATATCACATCCTTTCATTTCCTTTCATCCACACTTTACCAAAAATATAAGCAAAAATGCCATTGTTCCTCTGCTAAAAATCTTTCTTTCTCACAACATTTTGCAAAAATTCCCAGGGTACAGACGTTCATCTCCAAAAAGCAACGACAACAATAATGGGTAAGTCTCTCTAATTCCTCATAATTAGCAATTAATTCCAACTTTTCTCTGCAATTGTTGCATCTGCTGAGTATCTTCGAATTTGTCCCTTTTTTTCGATATTCTATTGATGATGAATCCAGCATCCTCCACCCCCAGTTCTCGAAACCCAGAACTTTCCCCTGATTCTTATCCTATCGAAAACCCCTTTATTTTGAAAAGAAAACAAGAATAATCATCTTCACCGCAGCCGGGCATATACGACGAACCCGGAGGTGATGTCAGTTGGCCCGAGCATGAGGCCCAAACTAGGGATTATACCGAGGCTAAAGCCTTAACTGAAAACATACCCGAAGACCCCTCTCCATCCTAACCTGAGATTGAAAACATCTCAGAGGGTATTCCTCTAACCATATCCAACATACCTTCCACACCCCAATCCAAAGATTTTCTTGAGAACCCCATAACATTAGCACCTACATATACTGTTGCCGACCTGCTTACCCTGCCCCACGCAACTAGAGTAGTAAAGGACAACTACTGGCTGCTCCCAGATCGGGAAAAGTTTGAAGAGTTCAAGATAGCTCTCAATCTCCATGATACTGCTACAATAGTCAAACCGACTATCTTATAAACTGACCCAAACCATCCGCCACCCGACCACATTTTATTCTTTGACGAACTTCTAAAAGCCGGGTTTAGGTTTCCTGTCCATTATTTTTTTTATCTCTACCGCCAATAAATTTAAAGTTCCTCTCCTCCAACTAACCCCAAACTCCATAAGGTTTATGGTTGGATATGTGATCTTGTGTAAATACTATCATGTTCAACCTGACCCAAGTTTTTTCCACTTCTGTTTCCAAGAAAAATATAAAAAAAAATCATTTTATTTTCCAGCCCTCCAAAAAAAATCATTTTATTTTTCAGCCCTCCTCGGGAAACCTCGCTTCTTGGTGAATCCTTCATCAAAAGTGCCCGATTGGCGAAAAAATTTATTTTTTATTCACAACACCGAAGACTGGCCCTTCAATACCGACCTGCAATACCACACACAAAAACAAGACAATTGCCCTACCTCAAAATCACGACCCATGCTCTATCATCAATACACTGACCAACTCGCTGAGTGGAGCAAAAATCCATTCGATGTAATACAACTCACCAGTTCGTAGGTCTTGACTCACGACCTATTGCCCAGGACTTGGCCCTGACCAGATCAGAATTCGGTAGGTCTTCTTAGTTATAAAACTTTTCATCCTCCATAGTAATCACAACTTAATTTAACCCTATATTTCATTGTTGCAGATGACTTCATCAGCACTTACATTACATAAATCTCGGAGGAAACCATTGCGCCAACTGACCCGATCCCAGCAACCACATCGGCGCCGCGGCCTCCTGTCGTTAACGTAGATGAAGAGGTGGAGGTCACCCTGGCTGTAAGGGATGACCACGAGGAGGTCGCTAATGCTGAAGAGCGCCTACCACTCACATCCATACTCTTCAAGGGAAAGAGGACCAACAGAGGTCGCACCTCTCCAACGCAAACGCCTTCAGCTCCAAAACGTCGACACCTCTGCAAGACTCACGGAGCCCCCTCATCGAGATCTCCCGACTTAGAAAAAGAGCTGGCGTAATGTGATGATGCGGAGATGATTGCAACTCTTCTCCAAGAGCACGCCATGACTCAGGTAATCTTACTCAAATTCAACCTTCTCTTAGTATAAATCAACCCTTTCACTTACACCATTTTCGAATACAGCTGAAGCCTCTGTTCTCCAACCTATCCACCTAACTGTTGGCTCGATCCACTGAACACGATCTCCAGAAGACCTGCGATAAGCTGGCAACCTAGGAAGAAAGACTGACCCAACATCTATCTCTGACTCGAGAGGATTTGGACACGACATGCCAACAACCGGCTGCTCGCGAGGAAGAGCTGAATGTTTTCAATAGCCAGGTGGAAACACTAAAGGACGAAGTCGCTCGCCTGACATAGATGGAGAGACAAATGCAGAAAGAGTGTAAGGAGATGGATGGTGCCATCCAGGCCGCTCGCGATCAAGGCATAGCCGAAGGTCTCCGCACCTTCTTGAGGAGCGACCCGAGCAAGAAGTTCATGGATGCATACAGAGAGGAGCTGCTGAAAGCCTACAAGAACTCGTCCATATACTTCGGCAAGATGGGTAGAGGTAGCAGAGAGTGGGTCCACCAGGTCGTGGACAAAATCAAAACCCAGCTTGCAGCCATGAACGTCTCTTTCGATCTGGATGTCAAATCCATTGTAGATACTCTTCCTCCATTCTCCGTTTGGAAGGGTGACATGAAGTAGCATGTAAAAGCTAAGTGGTGGCTATCCTGCCAGTGCAGAGCTATGTTACGAGCCAAGATGGCTGCCGAGCTAGATACTCCTCTTGACGACTTTGTATCTGACTGTAATACAACTTGATTTTGTAAACTCAAACTTATTTTCCTCTTCACTTCTTGTATGAACAATTTGCAGCTTTATGTTTAATATATCAACCTGCCATATGAAATCATCTCAAAGTACCAACGATCTCTGTTTCAATCATGTAAGTCAACTTCAAAAATAATGAACATCCAAAACCCAAAAACATTATAATTTCCAACCACCACAACCTGCGATCGAAACCTCTATTCATAAAACCACGAAGCATATATAACATGTAAATCAAACATGTGTATATTTAGAACCAAAAACTCAAAAAGCCATATAAACAATAATATAATCAATTAAAGCACTGAGAACCAGGATCAAGTCTTCGTAAAAGAACATATAAGTCAAATATGTTCTTCTAGTAAGACATAGAAATTTACAATAAACGGAAAAGATATGTAAGTAAAACATATCCTTCCTGAAAGCGACCTCAAGTATGTAAATTAAACATACTTAAAATCACAAAGAACATGTTCCGTACTCAACCATTCATAAAAACCATAAAAGATGTAAAGTGTTCCCAAGATTTCCATTATTTATCATAAATAGGTATCCGCCCCGGGGGGTATAATAGTGAATATCCGCACCTGAGGGTAATAATAAAATATCTATTCACCCGAAGGGTAATAAAACAGCTATCCGCCCCAAAGGGTAATAAAACAACCAACTGCCCCGAAGGGTAATAAAATAACCATCCGCCCCAAAGGGTAATAAGGCGACTATCCGCCCCGAAGGGTAATAAAACAACCATCCTCCCCTTAGGGTAATAAAACAACCATCCATCCCAAAGGGTAATAAAGCAACTATCCACCCCAAAGGGTAATAAAACAACCATCTGCCCCGAAGGGTAATAAAAAAACCATCCGCCCCTTAGGGTACATAAATCAGCAGCCGACATGCGCAAGCATCGGTTCGTAACAGAAATAAACATATTATTGCAAAACATACGCCCACCTCATAGACCCGCCTTTTAGGCGTAATACTTCTTTAGATGAAAAATATTCCAGCTTCTAAGTAGAGCTTTTCCTTGAGCATTTTTGAGTACATACGCTCCCCCACGTAACACCTGGTTACTTTGAACGACCCGATCCATTTTGGATCTAGCCTCCTGGTATTGTGTATTGCATCAGCTCACTTCCATACTAGGTCTCCAACCTAAAAAATTGACGTTTGACACGTTTGTTAAAAGCTGCCTAGATTTTCTGTTTGTAACGCTCCACCTGGGCCGCAGCCATATCTCTTATTTCATCGATCGTCTCGATTTCTCCTCTTGCTAGCCTTTCATTCTCTTCCACATTAAATGTTGACAAACGTTGTGAGCCCCCCATGATTTAAGCTGGGATGACAGCATCCATTCCGTAAACCAGGCTAAATGGCGATTCCCCTATAGAAGTTCGGGGAGTCATTCGATAAGCCCATAAGATCGACGAGAGATCTTCCTCTAAAAGTCCGCCCGCTTTCTCCAGCCGCAGCTTAATTCCCTGCACAATAATGCGGTTAGTAACCTCGACCTGTCCATTAGTCTGGGGATGCGCCATAGAAGCAAAATGTTGTTTCATCCCCATTTTCTTGCACCAATCTTGGATTTTTTGCCCATTGAATTGGGTTTCGTTATCTGAAACTAGCACCCGTGGAACACCAAACCTGCAAAAAATGTTGTTAAAAATAAAATCCAGCATGTCCTGCTCGCCTATGCCCGTCACTTCCTCTGCTTTCACTAATTTCGTAAAATAGTCAACTGTAACCACCAAATATTGTTTATTGCCGAGTGTTCTTGGAAAAGGCCCCATAATATCAATTCCCCACCATGCAAAAGGACAAGGAGAGCTCATAACCATCACGTTTTTAGTTGGTATATGAATGACCGGTGCGTACATCTGACACTTTTTACAAGCTCTAACCAAGTCGCTCTCCATACCTTTCATTCCTGGCCAAAAGAAACCAACCCGCAACGTTATCCCTATTAGCGCTCTGCTTTTTGCGTGATCACCACAGTACCCCCCATGTATTTCTCTTAACACCTCCAGTCCTTCCTCCTTATCCAAGCACTTTAAACAGGGCCCAAAACGAGACCTTTTGTATAATTCTTCGTTTATAACACAAAATCGAGCTGTCGTTCTAGCTTCTTTTGTTGACAATTGTATCTCGCCTTCCTTTGACTTAACGAAAATGCCCAGATGGGTGTACGCCAATCATCTTTTATTTCTATCTCCATTACTTCATTTCCTTTATCCACACTACTATGACTTAACTCCATCAGTGTAATTTTTCTGGTATCACAAGTCCTCAGCGCACCCTCAATCCAAGCGAGCTGATCAGCTCGAGTATTATCAGCCCGCAGAATGCTCTAACTTAAATTCTTCAAAACGCACAACCTCTTCTCGTAACTTCTTTAAATACACCGCCATATGTTCTTCTTTTGCTTTTAAAGACCCGTCAAACTGACAGGCTACCAGTTGAGAATCTGTATATGCTCTCACTTTCCTAGCTCCCAGGTCGCTGGCCATTTTAATACCCTGTATCACCGCCTTATACTCTGCTTCATTATTATATACCTTGTATCCCAGTTTGATTGCAAACTCCAAATTTTCCCTTTCAGGGCTGTTTAAAACAATCCCCAATCTAGCTCCTGATACCATAGTCGATCCATCAGTATACAATAACCATGCCTTTATCTCGCCACCTAGTTTAGATGGATACACCATCTGCTACAAGAAATTTGCCAATACTTGTGCTTTAATGGTTGTCCGAGGTTTGTACACCTCGTCGTATTCACTCATTTCCACCGCCCACTTTACCAACCTTTCGGACACATTCGGATTATTCAGAACCCGCTTGAGGGCCAGGTTAGTACGTACCTTTACCTTGTGGCTTAAAAATTACGGTCGCAACTTCCTTGCTATACAGATTAGCGCAAAACCTCATTTCTCTAACTCAGAATAATTTAGCTTAGCACCCCTTCGCATCCTGCTAATATAATAAATAGGTTTTTGCATAACCGTGTCTTCCCTAATGAGCACCGAGCTCACCGCGACCTCCAAAACCGATATATACAAAATCAGGTCTTCCCCCGGCATTGGCTTAGTTAACAACGGTATCTCCACTAGGTATTCTTTTAGCTTATCAAATGCTTCCGCTACCTCCATGGTCCATTCAAACTTGGATCCCTTCCTAAGCACCTGTACTTTGCGCACCGTTCAAGGATGCGGCATCTCCAAAACAGCCCGCACCTTCTCAGGGTTGACCTTGATACCCCTCTCCGTCACCATATTTCCTAAAAATTTCCCAGATCACACACCAAACGCACACTTCTTTGGATTGAGATTCATTCCATACTACTTAAGTATAACAAAAGTTTTTCTCAAGTCCTCCACATGGGATTCTGCTTTCCTGCGTTTCACCAATATATCATCGACATAAACCTCCATGGTGGACCCTAACAGTTCCTTGAACATCCTGTCCACCAGTCTCTGATAGGTCGCCCCTGCATTCTTCAAACCAAAAGGCATAGACACAAAACAGTACTTTCCTGTTGAGGTGACAAAACTCACCTTAGGTTGATCCTCCTTCGCCAATTGTATTTGGTGATACCCTTGTGAAGTATCCATCATGCTTAATATCTCGCACCCCGAGGTTGAATCCATCAGTTGATCAATTCATGGCAGTGGATAATGATCCTTTGGGCATGCTTTATTTAGGTCGCGAAAATCTACACACATCCTCCTGCCCTGGTTTAGGTACCATTACAACATCAGATAAGTATTTTGGAAATTGGATTTCCCAAATGTGGCCTGCCTTCAACAACCTCTGCACCTCCTCCTCAATTATTTTACCAGTTCAGGCCCAAAATGCCTTCTTTTCTGTTTTACCGCTCTCGCCTCTGGATCTGCATTGTTGCGTGACCTCCGAGGATACCCCTATCAATTCTCCATCCCCAAAAGCGAAGACACCTCGAAATCCTCTCAGTTGTTTTATCAGCTCTTCCTTTAATGTTTTTGTCATTAGGGTTCCAATCTTCGTAGTATACTCTGGGCAACCCTCCTCCAACAAAATTTCCATCAATTCTTCATGTGGCCAAACAGAGTTATCTTGCTCTTTCATATTTTTTTCACTAAGTATACCCTCTTGGACTTCTTCACCCCTTTATCGTTTGTTCTCACTCAAGCGTTTCCTGACTGTCATTTGATTACATGACCTAGCAACCTGCTGCTCGGATACGACCTTCCCTACCTTATCTCCCACAGGATAATTTATACTCATATGGTATGTAGATGTTATCGACTGGAATGCATTAAGAGCAGGTCGCCCTAATATTGCATTATACGCCCATCTCCCATGAACAATTAAAAACTTCAATTCTTTTTTGCCTGCAACTCGCCTCTTCCTAACACCACTGAAAGTGTTAGTTCCCCCTCTGTAATCACTTGTGCCCCATTAAATGCGTATATCAGCGTATTCCGAGGTCGCACCCTCACCTACAGTTTCATTTGCTTTAGGCAATTCGTGTATATTTTATTAACAAAACTCCCGTTGTACACAAAAATTCTCCCGACCTCATATCCCGCTATCTCAGCTTCAATTACCAGCACGTCATTATGATCCTCCTGCAGCCCGCGTCGTTCGTTAGGACCAAAAGATATTATAGGTTCTTCCTTCTGTGGTTGCCTACTTATACTGGAAACCTCCCATGGTCCAGGCCGGGCTGATTTGATGTGCTTCTTTCACGCACTTCTAGTATCACCATCCGTTGGCCCTCCCGAAATCATGCTTATTCTCCCTTTATTCCTTCTTGGCCCCTCTTGTCTCTGATTTCCTTGCTGTGGCTATCTCTCGGTTTGATTTTGAGGTAGAACCCTTGGAGGTGGTGGGGGCAATGGCTGCCTTTATTCTAGCGGTTTTCTATCTTTGTATATGACCTCCTTTAAATGTCCAGCTTTTATAAGTCTTTCAATCTCCTCCTTAAGATGCCTGCATTTCTCCGTGGAATGACCATAATTATTATAGAACAAACAAAAGAAATCCAACTTGGGATTAGTAGGGAGCTGCGCGCGATTTTCTAGCCACTTTATGTCATTAGGTATCAAACTCCATGATGGTGAACACCTTATCCCGGGGATAGACCAAAGGTGTGAAATCTTCATCTCTCCTATTTCTTGTATCTAATTTAGGCTCTACTCTCCCCCGGAACCCGGAGATAGGTGCCCGTGTACTACCCGCCTATGTTCCCTTCTGGTTTCTGACCTCTTCGACATACTGCCTCCGGTATCCGCGATCTCCACACCAAATCGCAAACGATGCTCTTCCTCAGCTTCCTCCACCTGTATGTATTTGTTACATCACTCTAGAACCTCATCATATGTTCGCGCAGCTTTTTTAACCAGAGACTTGCGTAAATCTTCCTTCCTTAGTCCCTGATGCAATGCCCCTGCCTTCATTTCATATGTAGCGGTGGGTACCTCTAATGTACCATTAGTGAACCTATTAATGTACTGCTTGAAGCTTTCATCTGGTCGATGAAACATCGTGAAAGTCTTTGTATGTTGCTTCATGCTTGAAAATTTCTTCAAAAAGACCGCCCGTAACACCCAAAAGCTAGTAATCCTTCCTCGCGCCAATTGATGAAACTAGCTGTGTGTGATTCCTCTCAGTGTAGATAAAAATTCCCGGCATGTTATAGCATCCGTATATCCATGTAGGATCACTTCATTCTCAAAGAGTTGCATGTGATGGATTGGATCTGTTGTCCCATGATACTGAAACTTCACTATTTTATACCCCTTAGGTAGTACGGCGTGCAATATATCATCCTAGAAAGGATGCCCCTTCTCCTCATCAAGTTTCTCTCCCGCCATTTATCTTTGTAGAGTTAGTAATGCTTCTTGCATGTCCCTCAATGCCTTATTACCTGGCGCGACCTCACTCTCTCCCTTCTCTTCATGATATCGACCTCAGATTTTTTGAGATCTTTCCTTAGACTCGCCATCTGTGCTCGAGTCTTCTGTTTCATCCTCACCAATGTGCTTACTATGCGTAACGCCCTGATTTCACTTTAGTCGAAAAAAGATTTATATTTTTAAATAATTCAATGGAGAAATCTTGGCATCACAATAAATGTCTAATTTTCACGATTTCAACATAAAAGATTCACGTTTTTCAAAACGTTCAAGAAATACGCAGCGGAAATAATCATAATGTAAATAACCAAGTTTTCAACAGTGGATAAAACATTAAACAAGATTAAAACATAAAATCCAACATCAACAATTTCCATTCCCCTCCTCATTTCCCTTTCATTCGATATCTTCATTTGTACATGAAAAACACGTCGTTGATTTGGGATGAGCTCAATGTACTCAATAATTACACTGACATATTTCAACTAAATCATAGAACTCAAAAATAGCACATTGAACCATATAATTTATAGAATAGCATGTTGGAAAAACATAGACATTGACTGCGGCTAAAAACGCGATAACAACTTGTACGGCTACCGGTTCTAATTCATAGTTTTAGAAGAACATCGACTTTGACTGTGCAGCTAGAAACGCGATGACAACTTGTACGGCCACTGATTGAATGATTTCTCGACGCTCTAGAAATCGTCTCCACAATAGTACGGAGTCGACTGTAGGTGCGGTGAGTTGTCCCGAGTCGTGTCTCTCGAGGATGGATGTAATCGGCGTTCGGTTTTCTTTATCGTTCTTATTGTCGGTTTTTGATTAAACTAAATTAACCTAGAAAGCGATAATCATTTTTTCGGTTTTATAGCTAAGATTTGAATTTGAAATTTGAGAAATTTGAGATTTTAAAAACATTAAAACATTTAAAGAAATTAAAGCTTATATTACAAATGACCAATTTAAACTAAATAGCTTATTAAAACTTATTAATTTGAAATTAGTAAAATGGAGGGAAAATTAAAGTCAACTTATTTGAATAAGTCAACATAATTACTTAGTATGAATTAAGGGTTTTAAAGGAAGAGCTTTAACAACTTTTACTAAATTAGAATTTGAATACAACTTAACAACTTAAAAGCATAAGTTCATAAGTTAGAAAGCTAGAAAATGATATTGAAAGTTTGAAAAACACAAGAGATACTAAACTATGATCCAAAGCACAACACAATATTAAAAAGAAATAACATGGAAATGAAACTAAATTAAAGGAAAGAAGTTACCAAATGTTGATTACACAAGAGCTTGAATGAGAAAGCTTAAAAGTTGATGGATCTTCACAAAAGATAACTTGAAACAAAGCTTGAACATAAACTAACTTAAGTCTAAACTTAACTAATCTATATCTAATTACTAGAATTTATAGGAATTAAAATTAAGTAAAATATGAAAAAGGGGCTTTTTCTCTGGTTTGGGGCAGCTTCCTGGGGAAGAAGCTATCAGGAGCAAGTTGTTCAAATGAAATGACGTCTGATGGCTATTATCTTCAAGATTTCTGCTTTTCAGTCGATCGACTGCAAATCAGTCGATCGACTGGCAGTCGATCGATGTTTTCGGCAGTCGATCGACTGCTCCGTCAAATTTGGCCTGAAGCCCTGTAATTCAGTCGATCATGGAGGCTTAGTCGATCGACGGCAGTCGATCGTCCAGGTAGGCAGTCGATCGACTGCCTTGTCAAAACTTCAAAAACTCGCTGGAATCCAGTCGATTTTAGCGGGCCGGTCGATCGACTTCAAGGTCAGTCGATCGACTGGATGTTCAGTCGGTCGACTGGATTCCAGCGCCCGGCTCGATTTCTTGTTCTTTTCGCGTCCGCCGGCTTATCGAACCTCGTCCGTTGCGCTTCCTTGCTTTGTCTGTCCAATCCCGAGTCGAGTATCAATGATCCCAACGAGCG
>BMAC01000534.1:57250-150444 GCA_014905375.1 Phtheirospermum japonicum | reverse complement strand
CCGACCCAATCGCCACACAGCGCCCCACGATTCCAACATCCACCCGGCTAAATCGATGAAGTCCCAAGATTTTGGGCAAGACCCAAAGGTTGAGTCGAACCAAGGACCGATTCCAATGAACACGGCTGATCCAAAAGGGGCCAAACCCCGCCGCCGTCCAATTCAATCACAGTCACAAAACCAGTAGAAGGAGGAGAGATCTCCACCTGAATGCTGACACCACGCCGCCGCCCGAAAATGTCGGCGCCTTCGCCACCGAACTTGCTCGCCGCTGCTGTTGTTGTTTCCGCCGTTGCCGATCCCGGTTCTAGGAGAAGAAATTCGCCAGGGCCGGAGGTAGAGATAGAGAGATTGCCTGAGCGCCACCGCCCAATCTCCGATGCCGTCGCGCGCGGGCCTTGCCTTGGCGACCACCAATTGCGGATTGCTGCGCCCTTTTCTTTTTTAGGGGTAAGAAAGGAGGGGAAGAAGACGGATCTGAGCTAGAAAGGGCTGGGATCCTCCTTTTATACCCATCTCCACTTTCTCAAATTTCCAGTTTAACTCCCAGAAGACTAGCCCCACTTCAATTTGAACCCCCAACTTTGCCATCCTTTCAATTTAACCCTCAATTTTGCCAGAAACCTCAATCCAGCCCCAAAACTTTTATAAAACTTCTTTTTGGTTCAGTTTATTATTTTATTATTATTATTACGAATTTTAATATGAAAAAAATACTAATAAAATATATTTTCTAATTGATTAGGTGACGAGCATTAAGGGGACTTAGGATTCAACAAGTGCATATCAAATCGAATTTCCACGACATTATTTACGAGGTAGAGACCACTGACCTATTTTATGCTAAATCTTTTTTCTCAATATCCTGCAATGTGTATCATGTAATCTTGATTACGAATTATTTCTAAAACTGAATTATATAGCCAAGGGTCATTCCCAATTTGCTATCCTCGAATTAAAACCGGTAGCTGTATAAGTTGTTATCGCGTTTTAGCTGCAGTCAAAATAATTTATAAAACCAATCATGAATTAGAACCGGTGGGCTGATTTGCATCTTTTTGTACATATTTTCATTCTCGTTTTTGTTTCACGTTGTGTTTTTTTCGCTTGCTTTTTGTTGTTTTAGGAGTCGGGTTGGCCGTTTTTCGTATTTCTAGGTTTTCTTAGTTTTTGTACGTTTTTCTTATTTATTTTCGTAGTTTTTTCACGTTTCCATTTTTCTTGGCCGTAGGACGTCCAAGCGGGGCCCAATTTTAAAAACATTAAAACATTTAAAGAAATTAAAGCTTATATTACAAATGACCAATTTAAACTAAATAGCTTATTAAAACTTATTAATTTGAAATTAGTAAAATGGAGGGAAAATTAAAGTCAACTTATTTGAATAAGTCAACATAATTACTTAGTATGAATTAAGGGTTTTAAAGGAAGAGCTTTAACAACTTTTACTAAATTAGAATTTGAATACAACTTAACAACTTAAAAGCATAAGTTCATAAGTTAGAAAGCTAGAAAATGATATTGAAAGTTTGAAAAACACAAGAGATACTAAACTATGATCCAAAGCACAACACAATATTAAAAAGAAATAACATGGAAATGAAACTAAATTAAAGGATGGGCCCCGCTTGGACGTCCTACGGCCAAGAAAAATGGAAACGTGAAAAAAACTACGAAAATAAATAAGAAAACGTACAAAAACTAAGAAAACCTAGAAATAGGAAAAACGGCCAACCCGACTCCTAAAACAACAAAAAGCAAGCGAAAAAAACACAACGTGAAACAAAAACGAGAATGAAAATATGTACAAAAAGATGCAAATCAGCCACCGGTTCTAATTCATGATTGGTTTTATAAATTATTTTGACTGCAGCTAAAACGCGATAACAACTTATACAGCTACCGGTTTTAATTCGAGGATAGCAAATTGGGAATGACCCTTGGCTATATAATTCAGTTTTAGAAATAATTCGTAATCAAGATTACATGATACACATTGCAGGATATTGAGAAAAAAGATTTAGCATAAAATAGGTCAGTGGTCTCTACCTCGTAAATAATGTCGTGGAAATTCGATTTGATATGCACTTGTTGAATCCTAAGTCCCCTTAATGCTCGTCACCTAATCAATTAGAAAATATATTTTATTAGTATTTTTTTCATATTAAAATTCGTAATAATAATAATAAAATAATAAACTGAACCAAAAAGAAGTTTTATAAAAGTTTTGGGGCTGGATTGAGGTTTCTGGCAAAATTGAGGGTTAAATTGAAAGGATGGCAAAGTTGGGGGTTCAAATTGAAGTGGGCTAGTCTTCTGGGAGTTAAACTGGAAATTTGAGAAAGTGAGATGGGTATAAAAGGAGGATCCCAGCCCTTTCTAGCCTCAGATCCGTCTTCTTCCCCTCCTTTCTTACCCCTAAAAAAGAAAAGGCGCAGCAATCCGCAATTGGTGGTCGCCAAGGCAAGGCCGCGCGGCGACGGCATCGGAGATTGGGCGGTGGCGCTCAGGCATCTCTCTCTCTCTACCTCCGGCCCTGGCGAATTTCTTCTCCTAGAACCGGGATCGGCAACGGCGAAAACAACACAGCAGCGGCGAGCAAGTTGGTGGCGAAGGCGCCGACATTTTGGGCGGCGGCGTGGGTGTCAGCATTCAGGTGGAGATCTCTCCTCCTTCTACTGGTTTGTGACTGTGATTGAATTGGACGGCGGCGGGGTTTGGCCCCTTTTTGGATCAGCCGTGTTCATTGGAATCGGCCTTGGTTCGACTCAACCTTTGGGTCTTGCCAAAATCTTGGGACTTCATCGATTTAGCCGGTGATGTTGGAATCGTGGGCCGCTGGTGTGGCGATTGGGTCGGTCAGCGGTGTGGGGTGGCGATCCGGATGGTTCGTTGTGGGGTTTGTTGGGTCCCGGTTTTGAAGCGGGCTGTGGGGGTGTTGATCGTGGTAGTGGGATTGGTTGTTATAAGAATCGGGGTTACCTTGAAGATTTTTTTTTTWAAAACAGAATTGAGATATACCTTGCGGCCGTGTATGCAAAAAGATGGGGATTTGGAGAAAACAAAGAATTGTTCTTGAAAAAACAAGAATTCAGAAGAATAAGACTAAAAGTTTACCTAATGTCGGCCGATTTGCAGAGTTGTGAAAAGAAAAGGACTACAAATGGTTGGATTATTTATAAACCAAAGATGGTACTTAATTTAGGAAAGTTAGGGTGGGAGTTTAGTGGGCTCGGTTTGTCGTTGGGCTCGTTTCTAAAGTCCAAAAGGAGTCAACCCAATTGACGACTTAAGTTTAAATCAATTAATTCCGTGAACGATCCAATAGTATTTTAAATAACTATAACATAAATAAATTATAATAGTTTTAGAAATCAAAATTATTTCATAGACGACTCGAAAGTAATTTAAATAAATAAATTAATAATAAATTAAATAAATTTTTAGATTATTTAAAACTAAAATAGGAATTTGTTTATGGCGACGAGCTTGGGACTAGAATTATATTTTTAATGCATGATGGTAAATAAATATGCATTGGATGTATGGATGTTACAACCTACCCCCCTTAGAAAAATTTTGTCCTCAAAATTCTACACTTACCCGAAATGCCAAAATTTGGATATTTCGCTTTGAACTCTTCCTCTTGTTCCCAAGTGGCCTCATTCATCCCATGACGTCTCCATTATACTTTGAGCAATGCTACTTCCTTATTTCTAAGTCAGTGTATCTTACGATCCAAAATCGCTTTCGATGCTTCCTCATAAGTTAAATCCTTATTAACATCGAGCTCTTCGTAACTTACGATGTGGTGTGGATCGTAGACATACTTTTGTAGCATCGACACATGGAAGACGTTGTGAATACTTGACAAACTGGGTGGTAGTGCAAGCTCATAGGCCAAATCTTCAATTCTCTTAAGAATCTCAAACGGCCCTATATACCTTGGCTTCAACTTCCCCCTTTGACCAAATCTTACAACACCTCGGACTGGCGCTACTTTCAGAAACACCTTATCATCTACTTCAAAATGCAGATCTTTTCTTCGACGGTCCGCATAAGATTTTTGTCAATCCTGCGAAGTCCTAATTTGATCTCGGATCGTGGCAATGTGTTTAACCGTCTCTTGTACCAGTTCGGGGCCCAAAATTTTTCTCTCTCCTACTTCGGCCCAGTACAAAGGAGATCTACACTTTCTTCCGTACAAAGCCTAGTATGGTGCCATATCAATGGTGGATTGGTAACTATTGTTGTAAGCAAATTCTACCAATGGTAATAAACCTTCCCATTGACTTCCCAAGTCAAGTATGGAAGTTCTCAGCATATCCTCCATGACTTGGTTAGTACTCTCAGTTTGACCATCTGTTTGTGGGTGATATGCCGTACTGAACTTCAATTTAGTAACCAGAGCACTTTGCAAGCTCTTCTAAAAGTTCGAGGTGAACCTCATGTCTCTGTCCGACACAACCGAGACCGGAACTCCATGCAACTTAATAATTTCCCAAATATAGATTTGAGCATATTGTTCCATGTTGAAGGTCATCTTGACCGGTAAAAAGTGAACCGGCTAGGTTAGACGATCTACTATCACCCAAACTGCCTTGTTACCTCTCGTCGATGGCGGTAAACCTACCATGAAACCCATCGAGATATGCTCCGACTTCCATTCCGTAATCTCTAGTGGTCTTAGCAATCCTGACGGTCATTGGTGTTCAGCCTTGACTCGCTGACAAACTAGAAACTTTCCCACAAAAGTGACAATGTCTCTCTTCATGCTCCTCCACCAAAACACTGTCCTCAAGTCCTTATACATCTTGGTACCACCAGGGTGTGCAGTGTAAGGAGTGTAATGGTTCTTCCAGAATTTATTTCCTTAAACTCTCGTCCTTTGGAACACAAATTCTTCCTCCGTAAAACAACACTCCATCGTCTGCTAAAGCAAAACTTTTGATGGTTCCTTTCCGCACTTTCTCCTTCATCTTGCTTATGAAACCATCCTGGGTTTGGATTTCCTTTATCCTTTCTCTCAAAGTTGGTTGCACCACTAAGGATGCTAAGATCCCCTTCGTGTTCTTTGGAGGTATCACCATTTCGATCTTCATCTTGGCGAACTCCTCAACTAACTTATCTTGTTCGGACAGTAAACTCATCAGTCCTCCCTTACGACTCAACGCATCGGCTATCACATTCGCCTTCCCTGGATGGTAGCTAATGGTACAGTCATAGTCCTTAACCAATTCCAACCATCTTCTTTGACGCATATTCAACTCCTTCTGAGTGAACAAATACTTCAAGCTCTTATGATCGGTGAAAACCTCACACTTGCCTCCATACAAGTAGTGTCTCCAGATCTTCAAAGCATGAACTACAGCTCCGAGTTCCAAATCATGCGTAGGGTAGTTCATCTCATGGGTTTTGAGTTGTCGTGACGCATAAGCCACTACTTTCCCATGTTGCATCAAGACGCAACCCAAACCTTGTTTCGACGCATCGCTATAAATAATGAAGTCCTTCGTTGGGTTGGGAATTGTCAAGACGGGTGCGGAAGTGAGTCTTTTCTTCAGCTCTTGGAAACTCTCCTCGCATCTCGTGCTCCAAACAAACTTCTCCCCTTTTCTTGTAAGTCGAGTCATCGGCACAGCTATCTTAGAAAATCCTTCGATAAATCTTCGATAGTAGCCTGCTAGACCAAGAAAACTATGAACTTCACTCGCATCCGTGGGGGTGGCCCATCCATTTGTCGCTTCAACCTTAGATGGATCCACTTCTATCCCTTGGGAAGTGACGATGTGACCAAGGAAAACCACTCGGTCCATCCAAAACTCACACTTACTGAATCTCGCATACAACTTCTCCGTGCGAAGTGTTCCCAACACTATTCGTAAGTGCTCTTCGTGCTCTTCTTGATTCCTTGAAAAGATCAAGATGTCGTCGATAAAGACTATGACGAACTTATCCAAGTAAGAGTGGAAAACCCTATTCATCAAGTCCATGAACACTGCTGGAGCATTGCTTAGCCCGAAAGGCATCACAACAATCTCATAGTGTCCATATCTCGTTCTAAAGGCCGTCTTTGGGATGTCACTCTCTTTGATCTTCAACTGGTGATACCCCGACCTTAAGTCGATCTTAGATAAGACACTTTCTCCTTTTAATTGATCGAATAAGTCTTCGATTCGAGGTAACGGGTACTTGTTCTTTATTGTGAGTCGATTAAGTTCTCTATAATCGATACACAATCTCATTGACCCATCTTTCTTCTTAACAAAGAGGACCGGTGCTCCCCACGGTGAAATACTCGGTCGGACAAAACCTAAATCCAATAACTCTTGGATTTGTGCCTTTAGTTCTTGTAGTTCCTTTGGTGCCATCCTGTAAGGTGTCTTTGAGATAGGCGCTGCCCCTAGTGTCAAATCAATTGTGAACTCGACTTGACGACTGGGCGGTAATCCTGGTAACTCTTCCGGGAAAACATCCTTAAAATCCTGAACAATGGGCACTTCATGCGGTGTCATCTCGACCGCTGGATTGCTCACAAAATTTACCAGGAAACCTTGGCATCTCTCCTTCTTCAACAGTTTCATGGCCTTCATTGTCGTTATCACTTGTGGCACCGTCTTGGTCTTGGCTCCAAAGAACTTGATCTCTCCACCTTCAGGGAGTTTGAAAGTTATTTCTCTTTCGCGACATTGTATCTTCGCTTGATATTTCGTGAGCCAGTTCATTCCTAATATCAAGTCAAAATCTTTCATTTCGATCACATACAAGTCAGCCTCGAGATTCTTTCCTCCTACATCTTCACTCCCTTATCTACCAAGTTTGTAGTCAACACGTCTCCGGATGGTAAACCAACTTCTAAGGGTTCCTCTACTCTAGTGCTCTTAACTTCAGTTAAATCATGAGATTTCTTTGATACAAAGGAGTGCGAAGCACCCGTATCGAAAAGCACAAAAGCAGGAATTCCTGAGGTGGTTAATATACCTGTTATAACTCCAGGATTTTCTTCAGCTTCGTTGCGTGCCATGGCATACATTCGAGCATTTCCTCCATTTGTTGGTCTTGGATTTAGACCTCCCCCGTCTTGTTGCCTTTGACCGAACACGGTGCAGAAAGGCACTATGCCCACTCTGATGGCAGCGAAAACACTTCCCCTGACCTAGCAAACATGCTCCACGGTGATTTCTACCACACTTCTGGCACAAGGGTTTCTCGTCACTCGTCTTATGTTGTTTGCCTTGGTTGGAACTTCCTCCTACCCACTTCCTCTTGTCCACTGATGTTGTGGGTTTAGGCTTCACCTCATCCATTCCAAGACTTGTCTCCACGTCGTGGGCTCGTTTAACCATTTCCGAGTATGGGAGATCACCTTGTGCTGAAAGGATAACCGCTAGTTGGGCTCTCAAACCTCTCTTGAACCTCAACGATTTCTTCAAATCAGTATCCACCAGGTGCGTAGCGAAACGGATCAACTGGTTAAACCTCCTCTCGTACTCAGTGACCGTCAAGCTCCCTTGTTTGAGATTCAGGAACTCGGTCTCCTTCTGGTCGCGGTACGAGCGCGGGAAAAACTTCTCCATAACCATCGTCTTGAACTTGTTCCAAGTGAAGGCGTCTCGCTCCGCCTCTGAACAGGTTCTCCAATAACCTTCTCACCAGTGGTCGGCATCTTCAGTTAGCAGAAATGTGGCACACGTGACCTTCTGCACGTCGTTGCATGCTATCATTCGAAATATTCTTTCGAGTGACCGAAACCACTCTTCCACTGCATCAGGTCCATCTCGCCCATTGAAGGTTGGTGGTCGGTACTGGCGGAACTGATCCACTGCTCTCGAGTTGTTGCCTCCATTACCCAAACCGTTATCTTGAAGAAGTTAGTGAAAACCGTGTCCATAGCCTCAACGGTCGTTTGGTCGAAGTGGGGTGGGTTTTCTTCATTAACCCGGTTCCCGCTTCTTCTCCCTCGGTTTGACGCCATATCCTAATGTCAACAAAATGTTTACTTGGTTAATTTCGAGGTATAACTCTCGATATACGTCGTAAGATTTATAACTTGTTACCAGCACACGAAAAACACGAAACTAGAATTCTTACAAAAATAGAATAACATTATTCATTCCTTCGATAGTATCAATCAAAACCAAAACCCAAGCCAAAACAAAGTCCAAAATAGAGTCCAAATCGTGAAAATAACGTACGAAGAAAAGTAAATATAAGATACTCGAAGTCAAACGTAAACAAGGCAAGAGGCCATCAATCTATAATGACGATCGCTTTTCTCTTCTTCGAAGAGCTTCCTTCCTTTGAGGGGTCGTCACTTGGAGGCTTACGTCTCGGACAGTGAGAAGCGGTATGCCCCAGAGTGTAACACCTGTAACACGCCACTTCGTACTCCCCCTTCTTCTTCCCCTTAGAAACGTCTTCGCGGTTTTCTTTGGGAATTTCTTCTTCGGAATCGTCCCCGTCCTCTTCCATAGGTTCATCGCTCTCAATATCACCCTCTTCAGGATCCTCCTCCTCCTCTTCTTCTTCGACAACCGTCGGGGATTCCTCCTTTGGCCCTTCCACTACTTCCTCCGTGGGTTTCGTCTCCTTGGGCACCTCCTCCAATGGAAAAGCATTCAGCCACTCACCCACCAAGTGGTAGATGAACCTCTCGTAATCAACTACGATATGAGGACCAGGAAACTGAATCCTCGCAAGTCTAGCACATAAATAGTCCCCTCGGAGTTTCCATTGTATCGGTAGTCGCTCCACCGTGTGTTGAGCTGCCTCGAGGCCAGTAGTGGCACTCCCATCCGCTTTGGCCAAGAGCCACAAACGGTGCTTGGTCAACAAGTAAGACCCCACCGTATCAACCTCCGAAAAACCATAATTCTTGAAAGCCTCCATGCCTTGGAGTGCCATCATACCAAAGTATCAACAACCATTCCCAACACAATGCAGTCATATCACAAGTATCAACATCCATACCCAATACAATGTAATCATGGAGTAACATGGAATTTAAATTAATGATTAAACAATTGCAATGAACTTTTGTACCTTGAGGATATCGACGAATGTTCAACGAGGAGGAATGGAAACTATTTAAGTAATCCAAATATTTATTTTATAAACTTTTTGATTTTTAAAAAAATGAAACGAGTCTACAGAACCAATCAAAACCTTGGCTCTGATACCACCTTTGTAACGCCCCGATTATATTTTTAAATAACTAAATGGAGAAATCTTGGCGTCACAATAAATGTCTAATTTTCTTGATTTTAACATAAAAGATTCACGTTTTTCAAAATGTTCAAGAAATACGCAGCGGAAATAATCATAATGTAAATAACCAAAGTTTTCAACAGTGGATAAAACGTAAAACAAGATTAAAACATAAAATCCAACATCAACAGTTTTCATTCCCCTCCTCATTTCCCTTTCATTCGATATCTTCATTTGTACCTTAAAAACACGTCGTTGATTTGGGATGAGCTCAACGTACTCAATAGTTACACTGACATATTTCAACTAAATCATAGAACTCAAAAATAGCACATTGAACCATATAATTCACATAATAGCATGTTGGAAAAACATAGACATTGACTGCAGCTAGAAACGCGATAACAACTTGTACGGCTACCGGTTCTAATTCATAGTATTAGAAGAATGTCGACTTTGACTGCGCAGCTAGAAACGTGATGACAACTTGTACGGCCACCGGTTTTAATTCATGATTGATTTTAGAAATTACCTTGACTGCAGCTAAAACGCGATAAAAACTTATACGACTACCGGTTTTAATTCATAGATAGCACGTCGGGAATGACCCTTGGCTATATAATTCGGTTTTATAAATAATTCGTACTCAAGATTACATGATACACATTGCACGATATTGAGAAATAAGATTTAGCATAAAATAGGTCAGTGGTCCCTACCTCGTAAATAATGTCGTGGAAATTCGATTTGATATGCACTTGTTAAATCCTAAGTCCCCTTAATGCTCGTCACCTAATCAATTAGAAAATATATTTTATTAGTATTTTTTTCATATTTAAAATTCGTAATAATAATAATAATAATAATAATAATAATAATAATAAAATAATAAACTGAACCAAAAAGAAGTTTTATAAAAGTTTTGGGGTTGGATTGAGGTTTCTGGCAAAACTGAGGGTTAAATTGAAAGGATGGCAAAGTTGGGGGTTCAAATTGAAGTGGGCTAGTCTTCTGGGGGTTAAAATGGAAATTTGGGAAAGTGAGATGGGTATATAAGGAGGATCCCAGCCCTTTCTAGCCTCAGACCCGTCTTCTTCCCCTCTTTCTTACCCCCAAAAAAGAAAAGGCGCAGCAATCCGCAATCGGTGGTCGCCAAGGCAAGGCCGCGCGGCGACGGCATCGGCGATTGGGCGGCGACGCTCAGGCGTCTCTCTATCTCTACCTCCGGCCCTGGCGAATTTCTTCTCCTAGAACCGGGATCGGCAACGGCGGAAACAACACAGCAGCGCCGAGCAAGTCAGTGGCGAAGGCACCGACATTTCGCACGGCGGCGTGGGTGTCAGCATGGACGTGGAGATCTCTCCTCCTTCTACTGGTTTGTGACTGTGGTTGAATCGGACGGCGGCGGGGTTTGGCCCCTTTTTGGATCAGCCGTGTTCATTGGAATCGGCCTTGGTTCGACTCAACCTTTGGGTCTTGCCAAAATCTTGGGACTTCATCGATTTAGCCGGTGATGTTGGAATCGTGGGCCGCTGGTGTGGCGATTGGGTCGGTCAGCGGTGTGGGGTGGCGATCCGGATGGTTCGCTGTGGGGTTTGTTGGGTCCCGGTTTTGAAGCGGGCTGTGGGGGTGTTGATCGTGGTAGTGGGATTGGTTGTTATAAGAATCGGGGTTACCTTGAAGATTTTTTTTTTWAAAACAGAATTGAGATATACCTTGCGGCCGTGTATGCAAAAAGATGGGGATTTGGAGAAAACAAAGAATTGTTCTTGAAAAAACAAGAATTCAGAAGAATAAGACTAAAAGTTTACCTAATGTCGGCCGATTTGCAGAGTTGTGAAAAGAAAAGGACTACAAATGGTTGGATTYTTTATAAACCAAAGATGGTACTTAATTTAGGAAAGTTAGGGTGGGAGTTTAGTGGGCTCYGTTTGTCGTTGGGCTCGTTTCTAAAGTCCAAAAGGAGTCAACCCAATTGACGACTTAAGTTTAAATCAATTAATTCCGTGAACGATCCAATAGTATTTTAAATAACTATAACATAAATAAATTATAATAGTTTTAGAAATCGAAATTATTTCATAGACGACTCGAAAGTAATTTAAATAAATAAATTACTAATGTAACATCCCGGTTTTTCATAGCGGAAACACAAGCGGAAGCAATTATTTTTAATAAAAGTAATATGAGGGACGTTACTTTTTATAATTATTCTCAGTTAATTTAAAATAAACAAACAATTAATCAAACAACTTTATAGAAATAAAGCTAGCTTATATCTTTTCAATGAAAGTAAATAACTTCAATATCATTTGGCTTTAATAAAAACTAATAATAATAATAATAYTAGTAGTAATAATAATYGAGCTTCATAAATAGTATTCAAATAAATCTAARYTTTAYTAGTTAATKTTTGAGGAAATAAAATAATAAATTCAAATGCTACTAATTGATTAAGCTTGAAATAATAATAAGATCTCAAATTAATACTTTAAAACATGGTTTCACTATCGTCGTCTTACTATCGTCTTTTTTACTATCGACGTCACCACCACGCTTCTGCTCCAATTTCACATGACCTGAAAAATGTTATTTTAAAAAGGGATGAGCTTTCAACTAGCTCAGTAGGGAGTACAGTTCATAATAATTTCATAATATCATAGTTTTGGACAATCATATCTCTGTTGTGTAATAAATTACACCTCTGTTGTACAATAAATGTACCTCTGTTGTGCACTTCTGCACCTCTATCTCTGGGTCATGCGACAATTTTTTTAAAACTCTCTGGGTCGCATGACTATGTGCACATAATTTGTGACGAAACGCCACCTCTGGGTTATATAATCATCGACATAGGCTAAAATAATACGCATTTAAATATGAACTGTAAATAGAAAGGTTTTAGTTATCCCTACCTTTAAACTGACGTTTGAAATATGCAGATGGTCGTGTTTGAAAATCATAAGTCTCAAAATCAATGCTCTTACATGAATATATAATTTAACTTATTATATGAAAATAAGGCTTATATAACTTAAAGTATGAATAATTGAAAGAATTGATCGGTCAAACCTCGAAATCAAGTCAAAGAGTCTGTTTTGTAAAGCTCATGAAGTTGGAGGGTGGCAAGAAGATAACTTGGAAGTTCTATGGTCTAGAATGGAGTTTCTTATAACTCTGGGGGCTGAATCTTGAATTCTGAGAAAATTGGTGGCTCAATCGAACGAATTAGAAACTTGTGGGCTCAATTGGTAATTTCTGAAAAGATTGGAGTACAAAAGGCAAAATCCATCCCTATCTTCTTCCTCATTTCTTTCCTCTCTTCCCCGTAACGCATCTCTCTGCATCTCACAACCAACATCAACATATACTCACGCCAGGCCCCCAATACACCTCCATTTGAGAAATAATCCCCAAACCATCACAATACAACATCCAATTAACTGTAAGTAAGAACCCGTTGAGCCCCAAATCAAAACCCTCCTCTTCGCACCTTTTTCCCCCCCTCTCGTCCCATCGCACCAGCACGCTCAACGGCAAGGAGGTGGCGGCGAGTGACGAGGATGAGACTAATAGAGCTTGATATTCGAGGGTGACGTCGGACAAGGCTGAGGTCTCTCTCGGCAATTGGCATCTGGCAAACGGCGCAGCCACGGCAAGAACCTCCGGCAATGACATGCGGCGGCGATGATGGTTGAATTTGCCGACGGTCCATGGTGGAGTCAGTGGCTTCGGGCTGCGGCTTGGCGGCGACAGCGGCAGTGGTGACCAACAGCGATGGGGGTGGCTGGCTCGATTTGACGACCTCTACTCCTCGACGGCTCCGCATCTCCGGCAAATCGACGGCGATGGCGACGGTAATCTGGGCAGTGGCAGAAAGTGCAGGCTGAGGTGACGGCAACGACGACGTGGGACTGGGTCTTTTTGCGTTAGTCAGGCCCAGTTTGCTGGCTTACGGGCTACTAATCAATCCATCTCGTATTTGGCTCGAGATCGCGACGTGAAATTGGCGGCTGAGACAACCAACAGTGATGGTGGTGGCTCCGGCTTAAATCGACAGGTGACCTCTTCGCCTTTAATCAACGACGGCTTCATACCGACTAGAAACGACGGCCGGTGTGTTGTGATTCAAATGTATAAGTTCAATCGCGTATTCTGGAAATTTCGGTGCAGACGAGTACGAGGTTCAAGTCTGGGCTTAGGTCACATCTGCCTTGACTGACTCGGGACGATTTCAGGGCCTGGCCGAGTCAACGCACGTTGGTTCATATGAACAAGAACTTTGGCTATGTCGGGCTCTCGATTCAAAACTTTGGGTTTGGTTCCAGACTCGCTTAAAGGACGCGTTAACGAGTATTGCTCGGATCTTACGGTGGCTGGGAATGGAATCAATTACTTGGTTTTGAGACGTTGAAAATCTGGAGATGTCTTCGTATGGTTTGATTATGTTGAGATGGTTGTGACTTAGATAGAAACAGAACTGTATAAATTTACTTTGCTGAGAACTGAAAATCCCAGATGTTAAGGGGTTGTTTGTAAACATGAAAACTGAATAAGATTGACGGAAATAAATCTGAGTTATAAACAACCTTGTGTGTGAGTTGTTGAGTAGGTTTAGGAGTCAAAAGTCTCAACCTTGTTTGTGAGTTGTTGAGTAGTTTTAGGAGTCAAAGTCTTAAGTAATGGCGGCTTAATAAAACCAATCAGTCGACTAATAGGTTCATAATTAGGTTTAAATATGAAATATAATGATTATGAATATAGTGATTTTAAATAAGAGCAAATGGGCCAAAATAATTTATAGTGTAATGTTTTCTTGTTGGGCCAAAAGAATTTATGTAAAACATGGATGGCCACTTTGATTATAAGAACAAATTTGGACTTATAGTTTTCACAAAGCCTTTGAAGTGAAATAAAAATAATAACTCAATGAAAATATAATTAAATGTTGCCAATCAAAATAGACTTAAAAATGAATTAAGTATTTTAATAAGACTTGTAATTTAAATAAGAAAATGTAATAGAGTATTCATGATTCTCAAATAAGGTAAAATAAAATTATAGGATGTTACAACTAATAAATTAAATAAATTCTTAGATTATTTAAAACTAAAATAGGAATTTATTTATGGCGACGAGCTTGGAACTAGAATTATATTTTTAATGCATGATGGTAAATAATAATTAAATAAATATGCATTGGATGTATGGATGTTACACTATGTCTCCGACCTCGATGCTTATAGTGTTTTTGCCCTAATCTCAACTTTTTCCCTCTCTTAAACTTATACTTTTGAGTGCGAGACTCTGAAGACGAGGTGAAGCTGAAGAATATACATACTTTCGATTGCTCGAGCTCCCCTTCCTCTCGCGGGATGATCTCCGTGATGGAGATCCTCCACTTCGTTTTTGCTTTTCCGTTACTGATTTTTCCGCGTGCCCATCATCCGATTTACCAACTTTCTCTTTTTCCTTACCTAGCTCGCCTACTAGGTATTTGTTTAGATCTTCTTGCTTTTCTAGAGGTATGAAGTCCATAAGCCCTTCCAAAAACCCTTTATTGATTTGACAAGGCTTACCCTTAGGCAACTCTTTCCACTCCTTTGTCCCTATGCAGACAGCCTTTTGCGCGATAATTTCCAGAGTTTTTACTTATTCTCCTCCTTCAGGTTCCTTTTCTTTTTGTTTCTGTGGTGAGGGTGGTGGTGTGCTAGCCAGATTCTGAAACGTTGGTCCTTCTGGGGGAGGTGCCAGTGGAGGTTTTAGTCCGTCTTTTATCTGCTCTCCTTTATCGGTTTCTTTGTTCTTTTTCTTTGATTTGATAGATCCAGTACCGAAACCCAGGATCCTGGGTGGCATATTTCTTTCTTTCATACTGTGTTTCCGAATTTCCTCACGTCTTTCGCCCAAGGACTCGTTGTCCCTCTTTCCCATAGACGGCTCCACTTGATGCGACCAAAAATATTGGGTCACCAAGAATATGGGGTACTAACCTCAAATCTGAGACAAGGGACCTGATTAGTTTCAAACTACGCCGCAAAGACCTGATTAATCTCCAAGAGCCTTCTGGGGACCTGATCGGTCCTGCAAAACAACACCTCAGCCAAGGCGGTGGACGACCCCGACGAAGGTCCTCCGATGCTTAAGTTAGGGAGTGCGAGAGATATTTCGAGAGCTCAAAACGTGATAAACAACTTCCAATAAAAGTGAGTCCTGAACTCCTTTATATATACAAGAGAAGTATTCCCCAAGTTAGGATTACCTTCTCCCACTACAATTCCATATATACCACACCTGACTTAGAATTAGGACTTTTTCCGTATGCTAAGTTCCCATAAAAAATAGATCTCTCTCTAAAATTACCAGAATAGTCCTGTGCCTGTGATTCTTTTAATATAGTTCATCGGGACCCCACAATACCATCCATATTAGTCCGTTAGGGCCCAACAATCAAAAAGCCCAACACCCAGCGTCGAGATACCACTCAATGTCGAGCTGGTAAAACCATAAGAGGTCGCTAACCTATATGAGAGCTCGCCACTCCCATACTCCAGGTCGCTACTCACTACAAGAAATTTGATGTTCGATGACAATACGTTTCGTCATTAAAAGTCTATTTTTTCGTCACTAAAGAGAAACGGTGACGAAACTTGAGCGTCACAGCGGTTGTCATGGTATGTGTGTCACCATAGATGAAAGTGACAATTTCTTGAAGCGCGTCACTAAATGTTCGGTTTTGATGATGATGATGTAAATTGTCATCCTAGATGATTGTATTTGGTGACGCTGAATTCGTCACGTAAGTGATTAAAAAATTGTCATCAAAAGATCAGTTTTGTCACTGTATGTTAATATTTTCAATGACGAACACTTAATTTGTCATCAAAATATTTGACTTTCCATGACAAACATAACTACGGTGACAAATCTTATTGAGTTATTATGACGCTCATATTGTCATAATATGTATTAAATAATTTCCAAATATAATGTAATTCGTCACGATAGATCTGTTTTATAGTGACGCAATTGTGTCACCATTTACTATTAAAGGTGACGAAATGTTTTGTCACAAAAAAATTAGCAATATATGATGAATATTATAATCATCACAAAAGATATATGTTCGATGATGATCTAAGGGGTACATACGGTGATAAAATTCATTGTTATTAGATGAGTTTATATGGTGATGAGCCAATCATCACAATTGATTTAGTTTAAGTGACAAGATTGTAATCATTATATGACGGTACAAGTTGTAATATTAACTCCCACTAAAAGTGTCATTTTAAATAATAATAATAATATTTTATTTTTTTTACATTTATAATTTATTATAATATTCATAACTAGCCTTCAAATTTACAAATATTCTATGATGCAAATTTACAAATCACAAGATGTTCTAAGCAATAGAAGGCAAAAATATTTTCTAATATATATATCTATTCTAAACAGAAATGTACAATGTCATAAATAAGTTTATTCCCTAAACTAAAAGGCAAAAAAAAGTTACATTCTTCGTTCAAATGTGGTTGAGAACATAGTCGAGAACTCAAATGACGCCCAAATTCACCTTCCGTTCCATCATTCTGTATGAACCTGAAATAATTTCAACAAACCACTTTAAGAATTTAAATGTTTTAGAGCTAAATATAATCACTATATAAAATTAATAATTTCTACACAACATTCACACTTTATATTCTGGAGAAAGAAAAGAACTTTGAAGCCCTTTAAAGAGCTGAACCAATTACTTTTATGTAAATTAGTTTATGCGCTCGCTACACTTTGCATAACTCATGGAGTAATCTCAACAAGTAATAAATCACAACCACATCCTAAACTTATCTACATCAATATAAATTTAAAAAAAATCTAATTTGTACGAATCGGAGACTAAAAACAAAGCAAATACTTTAAAGTCCTGTTAAACAAAAAATAAATAAATAAACAACCATATATATGTAGTTCGCCATTTGACATAAGTGTTTTTTTTTTTTTGTCAAGTCGAGAAACTTATCAATAAAGTACATACCCACTAGAGCGCACACACGGACTTGTGCGTGAGGAGATAACAACAAACGATCATCACCGAGTTGTTCCTCAATGTTGGTGTGCATGTCTATCTTTCGATCTTCCTAATACTTCTCTTGAAATGGTAAAGAGAACTGAAATCACTAAACGAACTACCCACAGACAATGGTGGATGACGCAGAGATACATAAAATAAAGTTGGGTTAAGTAATTGTCAAATGTAAGATAAAATTTTGGGTTATTTGTAATATTTAGAAAAGTTGAGGGATCTGATTATATCGTCGGCACTTCCATTAACTTCACTGATGGCAGTTTGTAATGTTCAAAGTTGGCTGGATTTTTTATTATTATTATGTTTTTAATTTATCCAAACATCATTAGTTTTTGCAATCATCCCCAAGCAAAAAATATTTCAGAATTACAATCCCCTTTAAAAGTATTATTACAAATACAACCCCTTGAGACTCGTAACTGTTCATCAAACTCCACATATCGAGGATGCAATTTGAGTAATAGAAATAAATATAATTTAAGAAATACGAAGGAAAGAAAAAAAAAGCAACATATCTGCTGCTGCTGAAGGGAGACCAAGTGACTAGTATCCTTGTACTAAGAACTCAAAACATCATCATAACTTAAATTCGTCCCAGACGGAGGTGCAACAAAGCAGGTTGATTCATCTGGAAATTTCCAAGTACCGTCGTCATGTTTCCAAAGGCACCACCGCCGCCATAACCCGCAGCAGTGGACTGAGGCATGTTACTTGCAGAGACATTTTTATACTGAGGGAGTAGAGCTTCTATTGGCCACCCATGAAGCTTCGCTACCACTAAAGCAGACTGGAAACAACTTACGTAAGTTTGAAACACCAGAGGGAAACTAATTTACGTGGGTCATCTAGGATAAATAAGGTACACAAGCGTAAATGAGATATAAAACAAGCCTATTCACAGTTAGCCCAACAAAATACAAAAATAATATAATAACAAGAACCACTTAATAGTCTCCCAAAGCAACGTGGAGTCGTGAAAATCCAACTGACACCACATTCTGGGCACCCAGCTTCGTGTCCCCAAATGAACCACTACCAACAACTAGCACAGATATGACAAACCCGAGGAGGAACTTACATAAGATATGAAGTGTGAATGAGATATAAGACAAGCCTGTCCATGGAAGCCCAATGAAATGATGTGCGCCTTCCTCCATACTTATGCACAATAATGATCAAGAATCTTCAGGAAGTTGCAAAGACAGTATAGCAAGGATCTTGAGCAGCGATATCTTTTCCTAACATGAAAGGATAAAGATATCCAACACTTGAAAGTCATATCTCAATCCACAGAAAGACATTAAAAAATAGTTCAACAATAAAAATAATCAAGAACCCACTTAGTCTCAAAAGGCATCATTGAATCATGCACATCCTGGCCACCCAAAGCTCCGTGACCCCTAATGCACCAATGTCAACAACTTGCGCAAATAACACAACCACTGAGGAAAACAAATTTACGCAGGATATGAAGGGAAAACAAACTTACGCAGGTTTTAACGCAGATAAAAAAATAAATTATCAAGAATAAATTAACCTAATCATGTTTAAACAAGTAAATCATGGTCAAATGGTTCTGATTTATTATTCAAATGTGATGCAAATGATTGTAACACAAATGAATGTGTTTCTCCTGGATCAAACAAAGTATAAGCATTCATACTAGAAATAGAGATATTACCACCTTGGCCACAATCCAACGCCATTACTACCAGACCCCTTACGGTGCTCTCATCTTTGCCATCGCGTTGGTTGCTGGAAAAAAATAAGATGGGCCTTTTTGGAGTTAGAGCCCGTCGTCGTAGCTGTCGAGCGCCTGGAGCGGAGCATCGCCTCCACCCTGCCTACAACTGTGGGTCGCCGCCGCACGCTACCGCCGATGGATCAAAGGGGTGTCGGCTGAATCAAAAATCGGGGAAGAAGAAATGGAGACGGGGCCATGAATTAGGGCTGCCTTATAATTCTCAAGATTTTCAAAAAATGTAGATTTACCCCAATATATTATAACTCTTTTCAATTTAGACCGAATGAACCATTTGATTGGCTACTATTTAATTATTTTTACAATAATTAAAACTAGAAACATCCATAATGGAAAATTCCCCCTTTTGATTTTTAAACTAATAAAAAAAGGAAAAGATAAAACAAAGTAAATCACACCATGAGTGAATCAAACAACTCACCTTCCTCTTGTGATAGCACCAATTGCGTGGGCGTCCGCTTCATCCCCGTCGGCGCAGCCGCAGGGGAGGTGGAGGAGGACGGAGACGGTGAGGATGGGCCACCCATAATCGCCAAGCAGCCTTCGCTCCACGAGCGGCGGATGGGGTACGATACGTTCTTGTACCGCGGCGGGTGCGGGCAGTTGCCGTGGGAAGCGTGTAGGGCGCAGCCGCAATGCTTGTGGTAGGGGCGGCGCTAAACATTCATATCGCCGCCGGAAATGCAACCTTCGAATAAACCCCAGATAAACTCGTCTCCAGTTGCCGCAATTTTTTCTCTGCCTAATGTAACTGAATCTTCACAGATGATGTGCGTGAGGAAGGCAAGATTGCAAAATACCCCTTGTAACTTAGGGTGGCGATAACTTAATACCACTATATATATACTTCGTGGCAAATTACCCAGTAACTTATAAAAAATAGCAATTTAACCCTAATTTCGCCGAAAAATAAAAATTTCGCCGGCTTCTTTCAATTTCCGGCGAAAATTGTTGACTTAGACCAATTTTGACAAAGTCGATGCTGATGTGGCAAAAAAACAATTAAAAATTTAGAAATTTGTTTTAAGAATCTAACATTATATAAAATATAATTTTAAAAATGATGAAAAATATATTATAAAATTTGAGATTTTTTTGAATATGCTGAAAAAATATTATTAAAATATAATCTAAAACAAGACTTGAAAAAATATTTTTAAAATTTATTTTTTAAGAAATATGTAAAAAGAAGGTAATTAAAATATAAAATAAAATCTCGAAATTTGTATTATAAAGTTTTTGGAATTATATTAAATATGCAATGAAATATTTAAAATTTAAAATCAAAACAAATTATGGGAAAGTAACTATAAAAAATCTGAAAATATTTGTATATTTTAAATTATTTTCTAATATTTAAAATAACTTCAGGTACTATAACATAATTTCCTAGACTTATCTTAAAATATTTTCTTTTCATATGTAAAATAATTTTTTCTATAAAATATTTTTTAATAATCTTTTTAATATTAAAATAATTTGGATTTTAAAATATTTCCTATACTTTGCTATAAAATAATATTTTAATAGTATTTTTTTAGCAATTTAAAATAATCTCAAATTTTATAATATGTTTTTCATCTTTTTCTTTAATTTTATTATTAAATATTTTTTAAAAATAATTTTAAAATTTTAAAACAAATTTCTGATTTTTTAATAATTTTTTTAATTTTTGTTATTATTTTTTTCCACGTCAGCGTTGACTTGGTCAAAGATTGGTCATAGTCAACATTTTCTCGCCGGAAATTGAAAGAATTCGGCGAATTTTTTTTCCGGCAAAATTGGGGTTAAATTGCTACTTTTTTTGTAATATACTGGGTTAATTTACTACCAAGTATATTTAGTGGTATAAAATTGTCACCACCCCTAAGTTACTGGGGTTATTTTTTAATTTTGCCGCGTGAGGAATATGAGCCCTTTTGGGTATTTTCTTAGGTAAGGTGGGGTTTTTTGGGGATTTTTGCTCGTGTAGGTGGGAGTATTCCCACTAATATAGCTAAAACCTGACTGTTAAAAAAAAACTACTTTTATTATATAATTTTATATTTTAATATTTGTATTAATTAGTTAATAATTATTAATTAAATACTTTAAAAATCAAAATATGTCATGACCTAACTCGGTGTCGCATTGTACCGGTATCTAATAAATATTTATTAACTTATTATTATATAAAATTGAATATTTTACGATTAGGTTAAATTCATTAAAAATATTTAGTTACACACTTAGATTATTTATATCCAATAACTTGTAATTTACTTATATAGTTTATTTAAAATTCTAAAAATAAAGTTATTTGCTTTTTTAATAATTATTATATTTTCTTTTTAATTATTCATAATTAAAATATAACTTTTTTATGTTCTTTTAAGTAAATTTAAAGTTTTATTTATTTATTATTTTTTTAATATTTACTATAATTTTTCATTTATTAAATAATATTTCTAATCTTTTTTATATAATTTTATATTTATTTCAACTAATTTTATTTTAATTATATTAGTTTTTAGTTAAAGGTTAATTTTGTATTATAGATTTATAGTAATATAAATAAATCTCAACAAATTAATATAATAAAATCTCAACAAATGGGGTACAACCATAGTAAAATTGTAGTTTCTTTTATTTTCATTTTTACTATTAATTGATGGATGAGACTTGATCTAAACCAAATCCAATTATACAAATAGAGATGCATGTGCATAAATAGGTACAAGAGTTGTCTGCCCATAAAATTCTACTTATATTATTTTTATTTTATGATTACTTTGTAAATTTTTTAAACTCTTGTATTTCATTATTTTTCATAGTGTTCGTATGTAAAAAGAAACAAAATTATGGCTTTTACATTAAGTTCCTAAACTATAAATTTAATTATTACGCATACTTATTTATATATAAAAAAAGGTTTAGATAACTAGAAATAGAAAACTCCTACCTGGTTAGTTAATTTATATTATATTATTTTAATTTTTAATATATATTTCGTAATTAGTTTTAATTAATTTCGTTACACGTTTTAATAGTTTATTAAACTTATTTTATGAATTTAAATTTTTTTATTTTATTTTTTTTTAGGTTTTATCTTCATTTTTTAGATTTATTAAATATTTATTTAGACTTGAATTATATGTTTTATACATTATTTATATGATTATATAGTGTGTGTTTTTTTGGTTGTTTATATAAATTTAGAGTTTTTTTTTTCTAGTATTGTTTTTCTACATTTTGTTTACATACTTCAAATAATTCTAAACTTTTATAATATGCAGATTCTTTTTATTTTTAAATAATCTTTTTAATATTCAAAATAATCTTGGATTTTAAAATATTTCGTAGATTTTGCTATAAATTAATATTTTAATAGTTTCTTTTTAGCAATATAAAATAGTGTTAATATTTATAATATGTTTTTCATCTTTTTCTTTAATTTTATTATTAAATATTTTTTAAAAATAATTTTAAGATTTTAAAATAAATTTCTGATTTTTTAATAATTTTTTTAATTTTTGTTATTTTTTTCACATCCGCGCTGACTTGGTCAAAATTGGTCCAAGTCCACATTTTTCCGACGGAAATTGAAAGAATCCGGCGAGTTTCTTTTTTCCGGCGAAATTGGGGTTAAATTGCTACTTTTTTGTAATATACTGGGTAAATTTGCCCCCAATATTTTTAGTGGTATGAAGTTGCCACCACTCCTAAGTTACTGGGGTTATTTTGCAATTTTATCTTTTAATAAATAACTCTTTATGTTTATTTATAGTTTTTTATATTTATTTTACCAATTTAATATTTTTCAAGTTTATTTATATGATTTATATTTTTTTATGATTTTTTTGTTACTAGAAATATTGACGTGGCATTTTTAAAATATAAATTAGTCAATTATAGTTATTATCAAACGACAAACTAAACAAATATTTGAAAGCAAATATTTAGAGAATTAAAATTGTTTGTGTCGTTAAACACATAATAAAACTTTAGGAGTTACTTGTCCGTAGGCAGTTACAATAGGTTACTTTCTGTAGAATTATCCTAATTATGAATTATCCTACATAAGATAAAATAATAAATGTCAAACTAAGTAAATTATGCGTCAGATCACTTCATTATTGTATTTTACTTAAACCATTAAGTTCTGGGTTCGACAATCTTGTATATGTTTAATACACATGATATGAACAAATATATAAAAAAATAAAAATGATAATAATAATAATAATAATAATAATAATAATAATATTAATATTAATATTAATAAAGTGAAATTTTATGTATGAGATATAAAGTCTAATCTCCCCTCATATCAGTTTTTTTTTTCAATTGTCAGTTATTAAGTATCATATTTTTCAGAACATAGAATATTCAAGGTTTTTTACAATATTTTCACCTATTTTATAATTATCATATTATAGTATATTGTGRAAGMTTTTTTTTATTTGTATCGGTCATATCGATTGATTGATTCTATTGAYAAHTTATATATTTATGTGTGTTATGTATAAGATTTATGTATTGCTAAATTTTAGCAAAGTATACCTTTTGATGTAGTGGTTATAATGTTTTTCTCTAACTTTTAGGTTGAGATTCAAATCCTCTTGTATATATATGTTATTATTGCTTCTTCTTCTTTTCAAATATTTTCTTTTCACTCAATTACCAAGACAAAGAAAATCCTAAACAAGAACTTTTCACTCTAATTTTAATACTTTGAAAACTTGGAGTACTGAAACTAAAATTCCACCATAATTTGGGTATCAGAAGTGAAATAAGTTTTTTACTTTTCATATTAACATTTTTAATAACCAAATAAAAAAATCATATTTTTTTCTAGAAAACATACAGTTATTTTAAATAAATATAAATTTTATTTATAAACTCTAAATATAAATTATAATATTTTATATTTTGATTTTATAAAATCATATGAATAAAATTAATCTTATAACAAATTTGATAAAAAAAAACTTAAAAAATCAGAATTTAATAAAATAAAATAAAAATTCATAATAAAATATAAATAACCTTTAAAAACTTATAATTAAAGTATAAATAAGTATTAAATAAATCTAAAAAAATAAATCAAAATAAAAAATAAAAAATAATACAAAATTAAAACTATAACCCCATCATACCAATCGTATTGAGCTCTAGCCTATTTGTTGGTTAATCGTACCTTTTATTGACACGTGTCGAGGTCTTCCCAGTCTGCTTCTGACATGTCGGTTTCTGTAGCATCCCGAATATTCAAGATTTCTTGGTTCGAACAACCTGGAGGTTTTGTTTAAGAATTATGCATTGCAAAAATTAAATAAAAATGACATTTTAGTTTAGTAGTTATAATATCTTTTCTGTAACCTATAGGTTTGTAGTTCAAATCCCCTTGTATATATATTATTTTTTCTTCCTTTTTATTTTCCAAATATTTTCGTTTCACTCTATTACCAAAAAAAAAATCCTAAATATTTTATATTATGTTTTAATTTTTAAATATATTAAGTAATTACTCATGTGAAATATTTATTTTATTTATTCATTTAGCTAACGTTATAATTTTTTAAACGACTTATATTATTATTCTATAATATTCTTAAGTTTATTTTATTTTTAAAACTGATTAAATAATTATATTGTTTAAACAATAGTTTATTGTATAATTTTTATGATTTTAAGTTTTGAGATTTATGTAATATTATATTCTAACATTTTATAACCAAATAAAAATCAATTCTATTATAAATTAAATAAGAAGTTAATAGAAGAAGTTAAATTAGATAATAAATTCTAAAATGGAATTCTAGGAAATTATTAAATAAATCTAAGAAATAAATATATATCGTAAAATATTTTAAAACCACACAAATCTATATCTCGATTAGGTTATATACATCACTCAACTAATGATATTTTTTTTTTTTTGGTTTTATTAAAACATCTTATATATTCTACCATTTCTCAAATTTAGGGAACAAATAATTCAAATTTAATTTTAATTAAATATAATCTTATTGATTTCAATTTTTTTTATTTTCTCATTTTAAGTTTGAAATATATAAATAACTTTCTAGAATTAGTTTTTATATATTTAAATAATTTAATTTCTAATTATTAGCGATTTATATAATAACTTTCAATATTTTTTTTGTTCTTTTAAATAAGTATTTTAAATGTAGCTATAATTAAATTATAGTTTTGTTTAATTTCAAGATATTTGCAAATACTATAGAAAATGCATAAATTTAAAAATAAAATATATAAATTTATAATTTAATATATAATATTTAATTAATAAGTTTGAAGATTAAATAAGTATTTTTAATTCAGGAGAATACAAAACAATATAAAACAAAAAGAAAGAAATTATCATGAGTAAAAACCAGTGTTTTAAAATGCGTATGAGCAATGCGTTGCATTTTGATCTCAACATCGTGTAGCGTAAATAGCGTGTATATTACGTGAGATATTTGAATATGTTATTTTAATATTTAAAATAATCACATATTTTTTGTGAGTTATTTTTAATATAAATATAATTTTTTTTTTCTAAAAATATAACTTAATATATAATCTCAATAAAAAAAGTATAAGGTCCAACACGTATCAAACAAAAAATCACAATTCATAAAATAACAAAATAAAAACATAAATATATGAGAGTGTATGATAAAATTTTAAAAACTTTGTAAGAATATTTGGGAACATGTTCAAATTGATTAGCACCATCGCAGATCAAATAATTATATTTAATATGAAAACTCTGATCAATTACATAATATAAATTAAAAAGTTATTTTCAAATAATTATATAATTATATTTAATATGAAAACACTGGTCAATTACATAATATAAGTTAAAAAATTATTTTCAAATAATTATTTCACATAGTTAAATTTTTCAGAGAAAACACTGATGCCATATCATTAATTTTGCGTAGGCACATACTACAAATAAAATAGAAATTTATGAAAGTTTATAATTTTAAAATTTTTTAAGAACATGTAGGAACATGTAGTCAAATTGATTACACTATCTATCAATTTTTAAAGAAAACACTGGTGTTATATTATCAAAAAAAGAAAAATCGTTGTTACAAAATTATTTCACAGAAAGTTAAAAGATTTTAAAGAAAACACCGGTTTCATATCATCAATTTTGCGTAGGCATACAAAGAAAGTGGAAACACTGATGCCATCACATCAATTTACTATATACATGGCACGAATAATAATAATAATAATAATAATAATAATAATAATAATAATAATATAAAGTATAAAATAAATTTTATAATTATTTTATAAATACATATTCAATAAATTTAAAATTAAAAAGTCATCAAGAATAAAAATAAAATCATATAAAATAAATTCGAAAGTTTTTTAAAATTAGTGACAGAATCTTTAAAACTTTTAAATAATTATTAAAAATATATAAAATAAAAAAATAATATTATAAAAGCACTTTGAAAATAACATAATATGAGTAAAATATAAAAATTTATAATTATTTTGAAAGCACTTTGAAGTTTTATTTATAATACCTTATAAAAAATTTGTTATGTTTTTCATTATTAATATATCTAATTAACCATGATTAAATAGTTAATTTTACATTCATTTAACTTACTTTATAATTCTTAACGACTTATATTATTATTCTATAATAATTTTAGACTTTTTACTTTTGATATTTCTAAATAAATATATAAATTTAAATGATTGTTTATTAATAATTTGCCTTATTTCAATGGGCTATAATTAGTATTATATTATAGTAATTTAAAATTTGTTACACAAGTCCTCAATTAATTTTGTGTTTCGATATCTCATATTTTAATACTTTTTTTATTTTTATTTATTTATTAGTTAATAACACATTATTATATTTTTATAGAATAATAGTATTATAGAATATTTATTTATTTATTTTTTTCATATTAAATTATAGATAAATCTAAGAAATGAAAAAAAAAAGTATTAAAATCAATAATATTTTGAAATGATATTTTATTATATGTTTTATGATTTAAATAATAAAAAATCATAAAAAATACCAATATTATAAAGGAAGTTCTAATTTTATAAAAATATTTATTTAATTATTTATTCATATTTATTTAACTTATTTTATAAATTTAGGACTTCAATTATTATTCTATATAATCTTAAGTTTCTTTTATTTTTAAAATTAATTAAATAATTATATTATTTGAACAATAGTTTATTATATAGTTTTTATAATTTTAAGTTTTGAGATTTATCTAATATTATATTATAACATTTTATAAAATAAATAAAAATCAAGAGTATTATAAATTAGCTAATAAATACTAAAATTGAATTCTAGGAAATGATTAAATAAATATAAGAAATAATATATATATATATATATATCATAAAATATTTTAAAACCACACAAAGCTATACCCCTCGATTAGGTTATATACATCACTCAGCTAAGGGTCATTTTTTCATTTTTGATTTTTATTTGAATATTATATATTCTACCATTTTTTCAAATTTAGCAAGAAATTAATTCGAATATAATTTTAATTAAATATAATCTTATTGATTTCAGTTTCTTTAATTTTTATTTTTTCATTTTTATTTTTAAATATATAAATAAACTTCTAGAATATATTTAAATAACTTAATTTATAATAATTAACGATTTATATAACAATTTTAAATATGTTTTTTTAATTTTTTAAAAATAAGTATTTAGAATTTATCAATAATTAAATTACATTTTTATTTAATTTCAAGATATATGCAGGTACTATTTTAAATGTATAATTAAGAAATAAAATATATAAATTTTTGATAGTTAATTAATAAATTTGATGATTATATAAGTATTTTTTGTTCATGAAAAATACAAAACAATAAACGTTTTTTAAATACTGTATTAAATTATGGAAAATATATTAATTTCTTTAAAGGATTGTTTAAAATAAATAAAAATATTAATATAATACTAAAATAAATTATAAAGTCACATAAGTAAATTATTTCAAAGTTAATCACAGTTTATTCTTTTATCTAGTTTAAAATTATTTTGAGATTCAGTTTGTAATATTTAATAAAATATAAGTCATGTTTTTTATTTTTAAATATATTAATTATTCATGAATAAACATTTATCTAACCTAACTTATAAAACTCAAATGAATTATATTGTTATTTTATCTTTTTTCAATTTTATAAAATAATTATATATAATTTAAGAATATTGTTTTATATATTATTTATGAATCCAAGTTTTGAATTTTGTTTAGTATTATATTATAACTTTTATAATCTGGTTTTTATTTTTTCTCGTATTATAATTTATTAAATAGTTATTTAAAGTTCTTTTTATATATTTATGTAAAGAATATGTAGTAGTTTTGATTTATATAAGGGTAAGAGGTATGATGCACAAACACTCCATTTTTGATCCCGAGGGCGAATCAGACACTCAGTTGATGCGGACATTCGCCCGACACGTGTCAAACGCATGTCCTATTTTTTTTTTAAATTTTTGATAGGGGGACACGGCTCGGACACTCATAGGACACATCACGACATACGAGAACATGGCCCGAACACGTCTCCGACACGTTTTTTCAATTTTTTTAATTTCTTTTTTTAGTTTTTTAATTATTATCATTTTTCATTTTACTTGGGATTTAATCAAATATTGTGAATGAGTTTGTAATTATTTAGATGATTAATTAAAAATAAAAATTATTACAATTTAATATTTGTAGGAAATAAAATATAATAATAATTATTTATATTATAAACCTATGTGATCCGTGTCGTATCCTATATTTTTAAAAATAAGCGTGTCCTTGTGTCCGTGTCGTGTCATGTCCCGAGTCCGTATTCGTGTCGGTGTAACTTAGATTAAGAGTAATTGTGATCAGACAAACCTACAATTATATATTATTTGGAAAAATCTATCTATCTATCTATCTATCTATCTATCTATATATATATTATATATATATATATATATATATATATATATATATAATATATATATATATATATATTACAAGAGAGGTCTGGAGAGAGAAGATAATAGGAGTAGAATGCCACGTAGGATTAATAATTACTTTACTTAGTAATTTTTTTAATCTATATATATATAAAAAGCCTTGTGTTTCTAAAAATATTTCTCAAGACTTTTCCCGCTCATTTTACTTACTATATGTAGTATACATATTTATTATTTATATAATTATTTATGTAAATATTCTTTTAGAGATTATCATTTAGGTAAAAAAAATATTAAATATATGGAAGAATTATGTATAATAATAAATAAAATCTGAGAAAAATAAAAATAATATAAATTTTTTTTGAAGAAAATCTAAAATATAAAAAATTATTTTATGTAAATAATTAGTTAATAAATTTAAAAAACCCAAAAAAGCAAAAGTAAAACACAACTATTTTTTCAAATGCTTTAAATAAAATTAAAAATATTAATAAAATCATATAGATAAAAACACAAGAACTTATAACTAAACTATAAATATTTATTTAATAAATATGAAACAAAACCGAAAATTCAATAATCAAATAAAATTAAAGAGAAAATTCATAAAATAAGTTAAATTAACTCAAAAAAATCATAATTAGATTCTATAAAATTATTAAACAAATATAAAAATAAAAAAGAGAATTGATAAAAATATAAATAAAAAAAAAGAGAATTAATAAAAATATAAATAAAATAAAAAACAATAATAGCAACTACAAAAATATTTTATATGTGTGTGTGTGTGTGTGTATAATAAATCTGAAAAATAAGATATAAATATATAATATAATAACTTATAACTAAATTACAAATAGTTATTAAATAAATACAAAAAATAGAAAACAAAAAAAAGGTTGATAATATTATAAAATTAAATTTGAATCCATAGCTACAAAACAATTACCATTAAATTATAGAAAATTATTAATTAAATATAAAATAAAAATATCAGAAATTACAAGAGATATAATATCATATAAACAAAATTGGGAAAGAAATAAAATGAATAACAAAAACATATAAATTTATAATTTTATTTTAAAAAATTATTTAATAATTTTATTAATTAAAAAAAATAGTATGAGTACAACTAGAGAACTGATGGAATGAAGACAAAAAAAAATTATAATCAGTAACAAGAACTTGTCTTTTTTTCCATTAATTTATTTGTAAACCAGACCAGGTGACACGAGGACAAACCTAATAACGTCATATTTTCAATTTTCTATATGTGACTCGAGTAAAACTTGGATGATTCTAAACGTGTCACAAACTTGACAGTGACACTTTTTTCTCTTTTATTTTTTCCTAAAAAAAATTATATTATGAACATAAGTGAAAGGTAAATAACTTTATACTATTATTTGATTAAAATTTGAAATCAAAACTATATGTGGGCAGAATAAATTTTTTTTATATAATCGCATAATATAAAGAATTCTCAATACATTATTTTAAAACTCTTAACTAAATAATTATTTATGAATGTTTGAATATTAATAATTTGTGACATATTACTATGACTTTAGGTATTTAACGTTAGAAATCCACACATAAATGATTTATTACTGTTGGTTATATAATTACTTTCGTATAAACTGAAATATATATATAAATTTTAATTTATTATCGGGTTCACCAACTGACTCGATGACTTGGTGGTTAATTATTCAGTGACTTACTCGAGCCAATTACCGTGCTGATTTAAAAAAAAATAACTATAGTAAAATAGAATACAAAGGCCCTCAAATACAATTTTAATACGATGTCTCATTTATTTGGTATTTCTTTTTTTTATTTTTGTTGTATTTTTTTATATTTTACAATATTTATATTTCTTTTTATTTTCTAGATTAAGGAGATTACTTTTTATAATAAAATTCATTAAAATTATTACTTTCTATTTTAAAATATTATAAGATTTAATTTATTATATCCTATAACTTCTTAATCTTTATTATTGTTTTATTATCAACTCTCAGTAGATTAAAAAACTATTTAAAATTAAATTTTATATTTTTCTTTAATTTACTTTATCACTATCGTCAACTTATTCATTCAATGTCTTTAAAATAAATATTTAGAAATTAATGATAATTTTATATTATTTTTATCTAATTTCAATAACTTCATATTTATATTATTATATTAGATTATAATATTTATATTTATATTTTATTTCATTCTAAAAATTATTAAGAACCACTTATAATTAAAACATATATATGTTATATTTATTTAACTAATGTCATATTTTTCTGATTATTTTATAATTTATAGCATTTTAAGTGTTTTTTTGTTACTTTTAGGATTTAGCAAATGATTATTCAGGATTTAAATTATTTTTAATTTATTCTATAGAATCACTGTGAAATAGAATTTATTTTATATTATTTATCTTCATATTTTTTTTATTATTTGATAAGTATTTGATATAAAATAAATTTCTTATATATATTTAACATATTTTATATTCTTTTATGATTTATTTTTTGTTTTATAAAATTTCTTTATTTTTTCTTATTATTAAATAATTATTTAGAATTCATAATATTTTATCCAATTTTAAAATGGTTTAGGATTTATTTTATATTGTTTATAATATATATGGTTTTTGTGATTTTTTTTAATTTTAATTTAATTAATATATATTTATAATCTAAATTACAATTTTTTGTATTTATTTAGTTGATTTTATATTTTTTTCCAAATTTATATTACAAGTATTATATTTTTATTGGTTAAAGGTTTATTTAACAATTGTATAATTATGTTGATATAAACTATATCTAAAATAAAACGTACAACAAAGTACGACTAAAGACAACTAGATTATTCAGTTTTACTAAAACATATTGATGTGATTGAATTATGACATAATCTAATGATAACTTTCGTGTGCACGTTGACAAACAAGTACAATGTATACCGATAATTAGAAAAGCCTAAATTTATTATAATCTTTGAAACAAAGACTAAATAAGGAGATGGACTCAATGATTTGTAATAAAAGTGACTAATATGATTGTTTCGCGACTAACTAAATGGGAGAGCTTAAAACTATTGTAATGTGAGTTAAACTATTATTTGACGTATAATGTAGTATGAAAAGGTTGTTTCATAATATATGAATGTGGAGTTATTTACCTTTAATTGTTTTTAGGGCGCGAATATAGGCACCCTATCTATTAATGAGTTCACCTCACCTCAATTATTCGAACATGTGTTTTGTGTACGAATCAATTTTTCGCAGTTGTATTTTGTGTTCAAATCGATTTTTAAACCTATATTTTGTGTTCGAAAGTTTGGTTCGAACGACTTTTTTCAAGGCATTTTTTTCTTTTTCTTTCTTTAATGGCATGACGGCGGCAACTTATTTTTGTGTACATGTTTTGTTTATATTTTTCAATAGATGGTGGTCATGGCAGTGGCGGCAGTGATGGGCGATGATTGGAGTGGTGGTGGAGAGTTGAAGGAGATGAAATATTTGGGGGTGTAGGATTTAAGGATAATATTGACATATTTGTGATAACATTTTTAGTGGGGTGAATTAATAAATAAAACGAGGTGTGAATATCCACGCCCTTTGTTTTAAATTTGCTCTTGTTGACCAAATCGTGACTTGAGTATTTTAAATTATTATATTACAATAATAAATTAATAATATTACACTTACATCGAATGAATTTACATCATCCATTTAATTCGCTCCGTGCATCGCACGAGTTAAGCACTAGTATAAGTAGAGAAGTAAATACCTTAATTAGATTGTTAGTCCGGAGAGAGAGAAAAAAATATGAGTAGGAAAGAGAAAAAATACCACGTAAAATTATTTTCTTTTTTTAGTTATGTAAGGATTTTATTAACATAATTATGATAGATACATTAATTAATATTAATGATGATTTGGTTTCCTTTTTTAATTAAAAAACCAACTAGGATTAGTTTACTCTTTTAATTATGTAGGAATCTTCTTAACATAACTAGGATAGATAATCTAATTAACATTAAAAAATAATAAAAAAGTAATATTACACACACACACACACACACACACACACATATATATATATATATATATATATATATATATTATATTTATATAATCACTTATATGTTATTTTGATTTTTATTATGAGTTTTCTTTTTACGTTTTTTCGTTATTTTTCTCATTCTGAGTCCAACAATATCAAGTTTGCCATTTTTTCTCAAAACAATTTGATCAATTTATTTAATTAAATTATACAAAAATGCACAATAGAATATAATATGATGTTATTTTTTATTGGTCATCAACATGTTGTTTATAAAATATTATTTCAACACCTTTTCATTTAAATTGATCTCATAAATTAATGAATTTTGTTATTATCTCTGAAACCGCATAAAACAGTATAAGTCCAAACCCAACACTAAGTGAAGTGAACACTATGACGTCAATTACAATAGATTCCGAAAAATATCAACTAATTCCAAAATAAAAAGAAAAAAAGGGAAAGACCGCATTTGAAAGCAAATCTTGCTAAACGCGGTAACTTTGAAAGTACTTATGTCACATTTAATTTTGATTGAAGTTCAAATTTGAGTTTATTCTATTAAGTATGCGTTTATATTTTACYTABRAATRGTTTCAACTCCATTGTAATATTTATATTTAATTTAATATTATACTATCATTTGCTCATTGTGCGGAGGAAAAAAGTTATCTTCACATGATAGCTGACCTACAATCCATGTTGGATAGTGCAAATAATTAAAAAAAAATATGTAAGAGAAAAAATAGTCACGTAGGATTATTTTTCTTTTTTTTAAATTATATAGGAATTTATGTAATAGAGTTAGGATAAATACTCTAATTAATATTAAAAATAACAAGATCATTTAAATATATCTATCTATCTAATAATTAGAAAAAAAAATGTAAGATAGAAAAAAAGTCATGTAGAATTATTTTTTTATTTTTAATTATATAGGAATTTACTTAATAAAATTAGGATAAATACCCTAATTAATATTAAAAATAACAAGATCATTTAAATATATCTATCTATCTAATAATTAGAAAAAAAAACATGTAAGACAGAAAAAAAGTCGTGTAAAATTATTTTTCTATTTTTGATTATATAGGAATTTACTTAATAAAATTAGGATAAATACCCTAATTAATATTAAAAAAATAACAAGATCGTTTATATCTATCTATCTATCTATCTATCTATCTATCTATCTAATCGATTTTATGTTATTTTGGTTTTTATTGTGAGGTTTTTGTTATTTTATTTTACGCTTTTATTTTAATTGTGAGTCCAATAATATTAAATTTGTCACTTTTTCTAAAAATTAATTTGACCACTTTTTTAATTAGATTATATAAAAATTACAACATAATTTAGTATTTATTTTATTATCTATCAAGGTTTTATCTATCAAATATTATTATGATTCAATGCCTTTTTATTTGAATTGATCTCATAAATAATATTTAATATTAATGATGATTTAGTTTCTTTTTTTAATTATGTAGGAATTTTCTTAACATAATTAGAAAGGATACCCTAATTAATATTTAATAAAATTAATAAGATCATTTGANGTGAGAACCAATTCCCCAGGTCTTTCCCTTTTTTTCTTAATTTTGCATCATTTAAATTAGCATCACATATAATGTAAAAATAGCGGTTCCTAAAGTTCCCACCTAGGGAATTGGTTCTCACATGAACCTAATCATATATATATATATATATATATAATTAATTATTTAAATATTTTAATACACTCAAGCCAATTATTTTTATTTTAGATAAAATAAAATAAAAAATTATCGTGCAACGCACGAGCACAATACTAGTTAACATCAAATAGTAGTTAGTTAAACAGTTTGACTCATACCTTATTAGCAATTGGTGCTAAACATTATGGGTTCAAATCCCATTGGTTTTGTTTTGCGATTTTACTTTTTTATTGACATTGCTTCAATATTTACATATATTTTTTATTATAATTAAATTACACAAAGGTTTGGGAGCCAAAAAATAATTTTTGAGAGACAAGGGATTTGAACCCACAATGTTTAATATTGATACCTAGCCCCAGTCACTCCACCACATGGTCCTTATATTATATATTTTTTAAACAAAGAAACATACATTAAAAAATAAGTTTAATATTTCTTTTAACCCCACATAACTTACCAGAAATTTATTTTTAAGCTTAATACAAAAGTTAATACTTCTAATAAATATAAATAAATTCTAAATAACTATTTAATAAATAAAAAAAATTAAAAAAAAAATTATAACCAAAATATAAAATGTTATAATATAATACTAAATAAACCTCAAAATTTAAAATCAGAAGAAAAAAATACCAAAAAGTATTTTAAATTTATATATTTATAAGATAAATTTGTAAAGTAAAAAAATTAAAAATATTATATAATAATAATATAAGCCGTTAAAATTATAAAGCAAGTTAAATAAATATTTAATCATAAATAATTACTTGATATATTTTAAAAATGAAAAATATAATTGAAATACTATAAAATAAATATCAAAATAATTAGATAAGAATACAAAAGAAATGTGATTAATTTCTAAATAAATTTTTCACACACAAAAAAAATTATTCACAAAAAGTGATGTTCACAAAAAGAGATTTTGCCTAAAGAGATTAATTGAGAACTTTTGAAAACAAATATAAAATGTTATAATACGATAATTATATAAATTTAAAAACTTAGATTCTGAAGAAAAGATAATAATCTATTATTTAAATTTATAAACTTATTTAATCAATTTTAAAAATAAGAAACTTAAGAAATATTATATAATAATAATATAGTCGTTACAAACTATAAAGATAGTTAAATAAACATAGAGAAATAAATATTTAATGATGAATAATAAGTTGTAATACTTACATAAAAAAAGTAGTGATACCAAATGTCATCACCAATTATTATCAGTTGTTATTGAAAAAGTCGAATCCTAAATCTTGGTGTGAATGAAAAATTCATATTATTAATCACTAAATAAGACTTTAGTGTCAAAATAATCTTGTCACTATTTTTCTTGAAGCAGTGACAAAATATGGTGTTGTCATGAAAAGAAACTTATCGTGACATTAGATGTCGTCACCATTTTTCATGGAAAAAATAATTACAAAATATAGTGTTGTCACGAATAAAAACTTATTGTGACACCAAATGTCGTCACCATTTATTACTAATTTGTCGCTGAAAGGTTCTCTCCTACCCATTTTTTCTCGTCATTCTATTATTGTGAAAAATTCCATTTAATCGTCACTAAATATACAAACTAGTGACGAAAAACTAGACCGATGATGACAAAAATAAATATTCGTCACTATTGATAAACATATTATGACAAAACTTTATACGTGGAAAAACAAATCCCCATAGAATATGTGATTTCTTGTAGTGACTCTATAAAACAGCTCACCCATCTCTTAGAAAGAATGCTCCTTCCGAGAAACGAGGTCGCTTACCATATATACCGGCATATAGCTTGCATGAATATTTAGTGTCGTATCAGTCCCCCAAGTTAATGCAACCAAAAAATACAACCAGATTATCTACCATCAAAACATTAAGTTCCCCAAACTTTGTGATGCGAGCAGTAAAGCCAATAATTTGCATCATCACATAATCACATACGAGCGACATATATACCATAGTTTTTCCACAATTTGAGAAAAGAGATATAAAGTAAACTTGTTTTACTAATAAGCTGCAAACTAATAAACCAGAATTAAAAACACAAAGATCGCAAAGAACATGTAAATCAAACATGCCCATTACAACAAAGGGTATGTAAATCCAATATACACATAAAGAGAGGTGCTAAGAACATGTAAAATGAACATGTTCTTTACATAAATTTTAAGCCAAACAGTAGAAAATATGTAAATCAAACACACTCTCTACAGTAAAAATGAAAAGAACATGTAAGTCAAACATGCTCCTCTCATAGGCTTTAAACAAAACATCCTGAAATATGTAAATCAAACATATTCAAGGACCAACATCGCACAAAACATGTAAATCAAACATGTTCTCTACAGTAAAGGATATGTAAATCAAACATTTCCCTTACATAAAATCATCCATCCATCCATTGCCATATCCACAAAAGCCATCATTGACCTAATAGAAGCGTCGAGCCATAACCAAAATCATAAAACTCATAAAATACCATGATAATAACCCTTTATTTATCGCTAATCTAAATAAACATCAACCCATAGTTTATGAAAAGTGCATAAGTACGAGTCCATCACTGACCTAAAGTCAGCCCATAAGAGTAATAATAGAAGATAGAGATACCATCCGTCGCCCGAAGAGCTAGGTATAATACTTCTTTAAGTGGCAGATATTCCAGCTCCTTGGTAAAGCTTTCCACTTTGCATACACGAGTACATATTCTCCTCCACTTAATATTTTGATGACCTTGAATGGTCCTATTAAAATCGGATCTAGCTTTTTTGTAGTATAGATTGCATCAGCCTGCTTCTACACAAGATCGCCAACCTATAAGTACCTCCATTTTACGCGTCTATTAAAGGCTACCTGAATTCTCTGTTTGTATATTTTCACGCGTGCTGCAGCCTTATCACGTATCTCGTCGATTAATTCCAATGATCCCCTAGCCAATCGCTCGTTTTGTCCCTCATTTTATGTTTCTAACTGATGAGATCTTCCAACTTTATCTGCCGGAATGACAGCCTCCATACCATATACTAGGCTAAAAGGTGATTCGCGCGTGGTAGTTCTGTAGTGTTTAGATATATTTTGTAATTTTTCTGTATTTATTTCTGATAATTTCTATGTAGAACAAGAACTTGGGAATATAAGATACTTGAGGGAGAAGGAATGGGAAGGGAAAGGACGAATGAGAGAGAGTAAGATTGATTATGCTGTAACTAATTGATACCATACAATACCGTTCCTTCCTCTTTTAATACCAAGTGTCATAAGGACCACTTAATTGAATCTACTAATATGCCCTTCAACATAATGGGCTCTTAAACTTAAACCTAAAATAAAATAATTAAAATGCTCTTCGGTCCATAGCGATATTAATTCGGCCCAGTTCTGTTTTGTTTGGTTCCCTTTTATTTCTAGCCCGGCATTCCTTTACTCTCCTGACCCGACCCAACGGCTCCTTCGAGTACAGTTGCTGGCCCGAACATTCCCAAATCCCCCCTTTTCCATTCGATTTGTTCTCAATTAAGGTTCATCTCACCCTCATCTTCTCTATTCTCTTCCCGCATCCTTAATCCCATGACAATACTCCCCTGATTGAAACCTGGGGAGCCGAATCGTGGGGAGCCGAATCGGTCCACTGTATCAAAACCTGGGTTGTTGGTACTTCGCGCCTGTCAAGGGTCCTCGTGTTCAACACTGCAGCAAGTGCGATGGCGAAATCTCCCTCTGGAGTGGTGAGTGGAAGGTCAATGGTGGCGGTACGATTAGATCCCAGCTTTGGTTTGAGAAGGGAGACATGGAACACCGGATGAATGCGTGAACTCTCCGGAAAATCCAAACGGTAAGCTACCTTTCCTACTTTCTCCAAAATGGTGTAAGGTCCATAGTATTTAGAGGACAATTTTAGGTTTTTTCTGAGGGAAATCGAATTTTGTCTAAAGGGTTGTAATTTCACAAAAACTTGGTCCCCAACCTTAAAATTGCGTTCTTGTCTATTTTTATCTGCATGCACCTTCATTCTCTGTTGAGCTTGCAACAAGTTTTCCCTGATAACCCTTTTAGCTTCCTCCCTCTGAAGTACAACTTGTCGCGCATCATCATTCTGAGTCCCTAGATACTGTCCCACGGTAGCAAGTGGTGGGGCATAGCCATACAATGCCTCAAATGGTGTGGTCTTAAGGCTGCAATGATAGTTAGTGTTATACCAAAATTCAGCCAATGATAGCCATTTCACCCATCCCTTAGGGTTGTTGTTCACCATGCACCTTAGATAATTCTCTAGGCATTGGTTGACTCTTTCTGTCTGACCATCTGTCTGGGGGTGATAAGCTGTAGAAAAATTCAGTTGCACCCCCATCAGTCTGAATAACTCTTTCCAGAAAAGGCTGGTAAAAACCTTGTCTCTATCAGAGACAATATGTATAGGTAACCCATGTAATTTATAGATAGTGTCTTGGAAATGAGTAGGTACTGTTAGAGCTGAGTAGGGGTGTGATAATGCTGAAAAATGAGAGTACTTAGTAAACCTATCAACCACTACCATAATAACACTCTTCCCATGTGATTTAGGTAGTCCTTCAATGAAGTCCATTGAGATGGGGCTCCAAGCTTGTTTTGGGATAGCCAGTGGTCGCAATAGCCCTGGATAGGCCCCAGTGTCATGTTTTTTCCTTTGACAAACCTCACACTCCTTCACCCATTGCATTACATCAGCCTTCATCTTAGGCCAATAGAAATTTTTCTTGACCCTCATATATGTTCCCTGTATGCCTGAGTGACCCCCATATGATGAATTGTTCATGGCTGTTAAAATCATGTTCCTCAATTTCTCTCCTTTGCCTATACATAACCTGCCCTTGTACCTGATAAGATCCCCAGTGATAGAGTAGTCAGGATAAGCAGTAGGATCAATAGTGTTGGCTGATAAGATGTCCTGAAATGTATCATCATTGGTGTAGCTCTGAGRTATCTCTCTCATCCAATCAGGAGTAATGGTAGTGATAGCTAAACAACTTATTTCRMKTGCTTCCCTCCTGGATAAAGCATCAGCAGCTCTGTTCTCCTGTCCCTTCTTGTACTGGATTTCATAATCTAGCCCCAACAGTTTGGTTATCCACCTTTGTTGTATTGGAGTCATCACCTTCTGATCCAACAGGTATTTAAAAGTCTGTTGATCAGTTCTGATCACAAACCTGTGCCCTTGCAAGTAATGTTTCCATCTTTGAACTGCCATGAGTACTGTTAGGAATTCTCTCTCATAGACTGATAAAGCCTGATTCCTAATACATAACATTTTTCTCATGAATGCCAAAGGTCTCCCTTCCTGCATTAACACAGCTCCTACCCCTTTTCCACTAGCATCAGTCTCTAGCACAAATGGTTTAGAGAAATTTGGTAGTGCTAGAACTGGTGCTGTAACCATTGCTTGTTTTAGTGACTCAAATGCTAATTGAGCTTCCCTGTCCCAACAGAACTTTCCTTTCTTTAGGAGAATAGTTAGTGGCCTGCAGATAACTCCATATCCCCTAATGAACTTCCTTTAATATCCAGTTAACCCCAGAAATCCCCTCAGTTTTTTTGTGTTGGTAGGAGTTGGCCAGTTGGTCATACAAGTTATCTTATTGGGGTCAGTAGATACCCCTGATTGGGGAATGATGTGCCCCAAATATTCAACCTCTTCTTTCCCAAAATTGCATTTGCTACTCTTGGCATACAGTTGGTTTTTCCTCAGTAATGATAAAACTTCTTCAAGATGCATCAAATGATCTTCCCATGTTTTACTATATATTAATATATCATCAAAGAAGACTAGGACACTCTTCCTGAGTTTCCCCCTAAACACCTGAATCATTAGGTACTGAAAAGTAGCAGGAGAATTACATAGGCCAAAGGGCATAACCATAAATTCATAATGGCCATTGTGAGTGCTGAAGGCAGTCAAATATCTGTGTTCAGGCTTCATGAGGATTTGGATGTAGCCACTCCTCAAGTCAATTTTAGAAAAATACCTTGTTCCATGGAGCTCATCTAGTAGCTCATCAATCACAGGAATAGGGTAATCATGCTTCACTGTCAATCCATTCAAATACCTGTAATCCACACATAATATCCAAGTATCATCCTTCTTCTTTACCAAAATCACAGGTGAAGCAAAGGGGCATTTGCTGTCTTGTATGATCCCATCTTCCAACATACCCTTGACCAGTTTCTCAATGTCTTCCCTGTGGCTATGTGTAGTTCTGTAAGGGTATTGATGTTTAGGGACACTGTCTGGCTTTAATATGATTTGATGCTCAATTCCCCTAATTGGTGTTAAGCCTGTAGGTTCTTGGAAAACATCCTGATATCTGCCTAGTAGAGCTGTTAGTTCAGGATTAGGGTCTTGATCTTGCTTACTCATGGTCATCCAGTAGAGTTCCTCAATCTGAGCACACCTATCCTCATGTATCATCTTGTAGAGGGAGTGTCCTCAGATAAATTTACATTCTGCAGTTGAGTTGATAGCTTGAATCCTGACCCTCTTTCTCTCATGACTGACAGTGACAGTCATCTTATTGTAATCAAGCTCTATGGGAGTGCATGATTTCAGCCAATCTCACCCAAGGATCAAGTCATACCCTTCACTCTTCAGCAGCCTTAGTGAATACTGGAAGGGCTTTCCTTGCATTTCCCATTCAAACCCCTCCACTCCTTGTGTACTCACCATCTTCTGACCATTAGCTACCCTTACAAGAATGGGCTTAATGGAATTTAGTCTGCATCCTAACTTCTGTGCAGTGTTTTCTTGGATGAAGCTTAAGGTTCTACCTGAGTCAATCAAAATGTGCATTTTCTGCTCTGACCAGACACCCTCATAGTTGTGATGCCATCCTCCCTTGTAATGGCATTAACTGACATCTGTACCTCTTCCTTGGTTTCAGACTGATTTGGATTCTGCTACTCCTCAAACCCTAAACAGGAACACTCCTTTTCTTCTGTCATCATTAGATAATTAACCCTGTTCTTACACCTGTGACCTGGTGTGAATCTGTCATCACAATTATAGCACAACCCCTTCTCTCTTCTGGCTGCCATTTCACTAGAGGTTAGAAGCTTGGTAGGTGTTTTCTGAAACTGCTGGTTGTTTGTTCTGGGTGCAGGGGTATCAGTGCTCTTGTGAAATGAGTAATTAGTAGTTTTAGTGTTTCCCTTTAATCTCCTTATGATAGCCTCCAATGTGATTAATTGATTCTTACCCAATTCTATGGCTTGCTGCAATGTGTATGGTTCAAACATGGTAATAAAAGCCTGCACATCCTCTGATATACCACTGACAAAACTGGCTATGAAGTACTCCTCAGAATAACCTTGATTTAGGGTTAGCATACAAGCCTTCAACTCCTCAAATTTTTCAACATAATCACTGTACAACCCTGTGTGTTTAAGCTTGTTAAATTCTGCAATGATCTTGGTTTCCTTCAATTGTTCAAACCTAGCAGATATTATATCCAGGAATTGAGCCCAAGATAATTCAGCCTGATTGTGGTTGAAATTTTGGTACCATTGGGCTGCTTTCCCCTCAAAATGCATGGTAGCTAAGGTTACTTTTTGTGTGTCAGATGTGAATGGGACTAACCTAAAGTACCCATTGCATTTCAACATCCAGGATCTGGGCTGTGCCCCATCAAAATGAGGGAAATCAACTTTTGGGAGTGGGTTTGTGGTATGGTTACCTGAGTATTCTATTTGTTGCCTGAACTTGCTGTTTGTGTTTGATCTGGCCCCTAATTCATTTGCAGGTGTGGAAAAGGGCTTGCCCAGAATGGATTCATTTTCTGGTGTATCTCTTCCTTTTTCTGGATTTAGTAATTGCATCTGGATAGCAGCAAGAGTGGAGGTGAGGTGTTCTAACTTGCTGTTCAGATTTTAGGTTTGTGTTTGAATATCTACTCTCATGTATGATATCTGGGACTGTGTTTCTGAGTTGATGTCAGTAATCTGTTCCTGCGGTTTTAATTCAGAGGCCTCTCGTTTTTTAGCTTCTGATTGCAATACCTGATCCAGGCGTTTTTGGGCCTCTTGCAAGTCTTTGAAGCGGGTAATCTCGGCCATGTCCAAGGATCGATAGCTCTGGTGCCAATTGTAGTGTTTAGATATATTTTGTAATTTTTCTGTATTTATTTCTGGTAATTTCTGTGTAGAACAAGAACTTGGGAATATAAGATACTTGAGGGAGAAGGAATAGGAAGGGAAAGGATGAATGAGAGGGAGTAAGATTGATTATGCTGTAACTAATTGATCCCATACAGTACCGTTCCTTCCTCTTTTAATACCAAGTGTCATAAGGACCACTTAATTGAATCTACCAATATGCCCTTCAACATAATGGGCTCTTAAACTTAAACGTAAAATAAAATAATTAAAATGCTCTTCGGTCCACAGCAATATTAATTCGGCCCAGTTCCGTTTTGTTTGGTTCCCTTTTATTTCTGGCCCGACATTCCTTTACTTTCCTGACCCAACCCAACGGCTCCTTCGATTACAGTTGCTGGCCCGAACATTCCCAAATCCCCCCTTTTCCATTCGATTTGTTCGCAATTAGGGTTCATCTCACCCTCATCTTCTCTATTCTCTTCCCGCACCCTTAATCCCATGACAAGTTCGTGGAGTTGTTAGATAAGATCATAAGACAGAGGAAAGCTCCTCGAGCCAAAGTCCCCCTGCTTTTCCTAGTCGCAACTTGATTCCCTGCACAATAATATGGTTAGTAACCTCAACTTGCCCATTAGCTTGGGGATGTGTTATGGAAGAAAATCGTTGTTTCATCCCCATTGTCTTGCACCAATCTTGCATCATGTGTCCATTGAATTGTGCACCATTGTCTGAGACCAATACTCGTGGAACACCGTACCTGCAAACAATACTGTTACAAATAAAGTCGATGATGTTTTGCTCGCCGATATTCATCACACACTACTACAGAAAACCCCCAACAGCATCGGTTATTTTTGCTAATAGGATCGGTTCTACAACCGATGCATATTAGATCGACGCCTATAGTCTGTACTATAGGCATCGGTTTTACAACCGATACTAATAATATAAATATGCATCAGTTGTTTGACCAGAACCGATGCCTATACTCATCAAAATCCGATGCCTTTTGTCCATATACAGTCACTATAGGCATCGGTTATCGTACAACAACCGATGCCTATAGTTGCAGTATAGGCATCGGTTTCACTGTAAACCGATGCCTAATTTTCACTAGACGCATCGGTTCTTTACAAATCAACCGATGCCTATAGTGTAGCTATAGACATCAATTTTATTCTACAACCGATGCCTAATGTCCTCTAAGGCATCAGTTATTAGAAAACAACCGATGTCTGAAGGTGAAATATAGGCATCAGTTGTTTAATAAAAATCGATGCCTATAGGTACACTATAGGCATCGGTTTTTGTTCTATAAAAACTGATGCCTAATGCTCTATAAAAACCAATGCCTAATGTACTCTGAAGGCGTCGGTTGTTGACAAAAAACCGATGCTTATAGTTTACCTTTAGGGATTGGCTTTGACATTCAACCGATGCTTAATGTCTATGTATACGCATCAGTTTTTTGAAAGCACCGATGCCTCTTGGCGAGATTTAGGCATCGGTTTGTATCTCACAACCAATGCGTACCAGTTAACTATAGGCATCGGTTTCTTGTCTACATAACCGATGCCTATAGTGTACCTATAGGCATCGGTCGTTGTTGAGTAACCATATCGATTTTTTACGTATATGCATCGGTTTTGTTGTCAAGAACCGATGTATATATCAATGTTAAAAATAGATTCCTAAATCTGATTATATGCATCGGTTTGCACAAATCGATGCACAGATTTTTTAATAATTTTAAGAATTTAAAACATTTTATTTTAAAACCTGTCCTGAAAATTGATAATTACCATTTGCAAAAAAGTAATTTAATTAAAAAAAAAAGCATTCTATTCAATAATAAATAATTCAAATGCAAAAATTCCAATCCTATCTAATAAAACACAAGTTGAACTAATTATTTTCATCGCACAAGCATAACAAACAAACCCAACCTCATAGAATCATGTTCAACAGCACAAAGCTCGTAAATAAAAAGCATTTCGTTTCCTTCCAAAATCCCCAGAGCCTTCCCTCCATTCTTGTGTTGAAGTTTGGCTCCGAACAACACCTCGTTCTTGAATTCCAACTCTGAATCCTTAGACAACCTCTTTTCTGCTATTTGTCTGCCACTCCATGCTGTTCCCTGTGAATGAATAAGAGTTACATTATTAAGTAAGAAAAATCCAGAGGAAAATCCACCGACGTCCTTAGAATGTTCTGCACCAATTTACAAAATAAATTACTTAATAACTAAGAAAAAGTAATTAAAACTGAGAAATATATACCAAGTAATGTTTTCTGCCCACATCTCACGGACTTCGTCGAGTGTTTCTTGCTTGTAAGGTTCAACTCCAAATGAGTACTATACAATTCGATTCAAAAATAATTTGTCATTTTAAAAATGAAGTTTAGATTTGGAGTTTAAAAAATCTTCAGTAAATTTTTACTACTTAAAAAAATGAGTTTGCACGTACCTTGTTTAATGAAGAATGGACATTGACCCGTATGCAAATGTCATACATATATCTCATGACATAATATCCACACTCACTGCCTCCTCGTTGTTGATTACACTACAAAAATCATATGAATCGTGATCAATATTCCACTATCAATCGATGAGTCAAGATGAAATGGGTCGAAGAACTTTACTAACTTGCCTTCTAGGGTAACCGATAAATATACTATTTTATTGTTAATACCATAAAAAATTACTTACCGGCAGATTATTCCACACCATGTTTCTTCCTCTTCTTCCTTTTGTTGACATGTAGGTCCGAACTACCCTGCAAATAGTAATCATTGCACACAAGCAGTTAATTAACATGCCAAGTATTAGTGTGAATAAACAATAAGAAATTATTACCTATGTATTAAACATCTGCAGTTTTAAAACCAAAGAATGAGCGGATGAACCACCCAATCTTATATTACATCCAATGAAAAATTTCAGGCGGTTTTATAAGAGTAGGCTATAGAAAGAATTAGGTTGTGGAAAATAACAAAATTACATTAATGCTATGAAACAACTTGCCCACGAATATTGCCCACAAAAAAGAATTAGTACATTACTTTGACAATAAGGACCTGAAAGTGAATTGTTTTTTATGATGTTATTGTAAAAAAGGACAGGAAGTTACCTTTTCAAAAAATAAGAGATACAAATATAGGGGGAAAATTTACGTACGTATTATAATGTGTCTTGATATCCAAGTCCCTCTTGTCTCCCTTTGGATCTAAAATAGAAACCTGATTCTTCTCGGGACATATCAGTAGCAGCACCCAGTGGTCACTACACATTTTCATAAGCACAAAGATTAATTATCTTTATAAAGTATCAATTGTAGTAAAGGAAATGCTAACAAGAAATAGTAATTTACTCGTCAAGGTATGGTGCTAGAATGAATGTCCTGCTAAACATTTCACCGAAGGCATAACTTATGTACGTCGTCACACCCTCGTTCCATAATTTTTTCAAATCCTCAATAAGAGGTGCCAAGTACACATCTATGTCATTCCCTGGTTGCTTAGGTCCGGATATCAACAAAGACGGCATGATGTACTTACGCTTCATGCATAGCCAAGGAGGAAGATTATAAATTGTTAAAAGAATCGTCCAAGTACTATGACGACTGCTCATGTTTTCAAATGGGTTCATTCCATCCGTGCACAGTCCTAGCCGAAGATTTCACTTCTCACTACCGAATTCAGAAAACTTACTATCAATGTTTCTCCATTGTCTTAGTTTTCCATCCTTCTTCCTTCCTTCAGCATGCAACTACAAATTCTTCATTTCCTTAGCATTTGAAAACAACCGTTTGAATCTGGGAATAACCGGGAGATAGTACAACACCTTGGCCGGAGGACCTTTTTTTTGTACAAGCCCACCGTCATCACTGCCTTTTTTTATAGCGCGATTCCCCGCATTTTGGGCAGTCCCGCAGATCCTTGAATTCATTCCGATACAATATGCAATCATTTGGACATGCATGTATCTCGATCTCCAGACCCAACGGGCACAACATTTTTTTCGCCTCGTAGGTTGAAGTGGGAAGCTCGTTATCATCAGGAAATGCATCTTTTAGAAGCTCTAGTAACCCCGAGAAACTCGTATCACTCCATCCACTCTTCGCCTTCTGGTTATATAGATTAAGCATGAACGATAACTTTGTAAATTTGGTACAGTTAGGGTACAACGGTTTCCCAGCATCAGCAGATAATCTACCAAACGCAGCAACATTATTGATATCACCTCCTATGTCATGCAACATTTCATCTAATCGATCACTGTCTAGATCCTCGTCAGTCTCTGTATTACTATCACTAGTACCATACGTAGACGGAGCTGGCGAGTGAGATGTATTATCAGGCAAAGTTTCACCATGCCATATCCATCGTGAATAACCTTCTTTAAAACCACGACGTATCAAATGGCTCTTCACTTGGTCCGTAGTCCGAAATTGCCTCAGATTTTTGCAATCAACACAAGGACACACAATCGTCTCCGAAGCAGTCTTAGCTTTATTCTCCACAGCAAATCTAAGAAAACTTTCAACCCCTTCAATATATTCAAGTGTATTACGTCTACCATACATCCAACGTCGATCCATTATCTACCGCTACACAATTAAATTAAGAACTCAATAAAAATACTAACAAAGAAAATATAAATGCATATATCTCTGTTCATAATTTATCTTTCTCATTAATTACTTTTTTTTTGTTGTTATTATGTTTTCTTGATAAAATTTATGTAGTGTTAGAATTCATATTATATTATAATTAACATTGATATAAAAAATTCAACTAATTATAATTATTATTATGTTAAGCAAAACAAAGTCGACTATCGAAAAACAAGTGTTCCTCCAACAAGTCATATACTGTTTTATGTGTATCAAAAATTTTGTGATAATTACTCTGTTATTAGACTACGTACAATTTTCTTTACATGTACGAGTCAACTGAACTTGTTTGTAGTCCTTAAAGGTTCAAAACAAACTAAACTTTATTTTATTCCTTACAATTAAGTAGCACAATTAAAAAAAAAAAGCACACAACAATTTAATATAATGATTTTTATTCCAATTACCAAAAGTCAAAAAAAGTTACAAATGCAAAAAAAAAAAAAATTTACAAATGCATGAAGAAAAATCAAGCGTCGACAGCCTTCCTCTTCGTTACTGCCTGAGAATTACCAACATCATCACCATCAGCACCAAGCTTGGTGATGAGAATAGATTCGAGCTTGGACATGGAGAGCACCACCTCACCCCAATGAGCATTTATATTGCTCAGAATGTTGGTGATTGCTTCTAACTTGTCGGCTACGTTCCGAATGTCTGCGGAACGTTCTTCTTGCATTTGCTTCATCAGCAGGACAATTTGTTTTTGATGAGTTTTCATTAGTTTGCGAAGCGGTCCCGAAATCGTGTTGTCAGCCATTATTTTTTTAAGAAGAGTTCGAGCTTTAAATTTCAAGGGGTAGAAAGGTGTTTTGAAGAATTCAGTCTTAGGGTTATTTATATAAACAAGTTCAGTGCCTTTTTGAATTCATATATGACTTTTCAATTTCCCGATGCATCATGCCTTTTCAAATTACAGGAATAAACCGTATGCATTCTAGGTTTTAAATAATTATTAATGCTGCTTCACGTCTTTTCAGATTAAAATGCATATAAATTATATGTAAAACAATAAAATGCAAAAATATAAATACATACATTGCAATTTGAAAAGAGACGGTGCACAAATTCAATAGCAAAGATGAAAGATGTTTGGGTGGAGTTTTTAATTTCTGTTCATCAATTATAAATGTGAAGATTCAATTCAGAATTATGAGTTTTTCTACTAATTTTAAAAATGCCGGCATTTTTAGAGAACTGTACTGGATTTCACAATATGCATCGGTTTTTGCCAGAGAGACCGATGCATATCTGATGCCAAAATAAACCGATGCTATTATTATCATAAACTTTATTTTATATATGCATCGGGTTCAGTAATCAACCGATACTTCATTTTTTGAATATTTTCGGCCGATTTTAATGTTTATTTCCCGCGGCGCGCGCGCGTAATTAAGTTTGAAATAAGCATCGGTTTTTCAACAGAACCGATGCTCTAACTTGGACGCAGGCATCGGTTGTCAGACAACAACCGATGCTATTTATTTTACAGGAAATTTAGAATTATTTATTATTAATAGCATCGGTTGATGTCATAAAAACCGATGCTTAAAGTTTTGAAATTTTCGCTCATCCACTTATGATCAGCTTCCCGCGAATGGGCGCGTAATTCAATTTGAATAGGCATCCGTTCTAAAAGGAACTGATGCCCGTATTTAGTTATAGGCATCAGTTTCTATAGATGAACCGATGCTTTTATATTTTTTAGATATATATTCTACTATAGGCATCGGTTGAGGTTCAACAACCGATGTATATTGATTTTTCCGGATATAATAGGCATCGGTTGTTTGACCTAGACCGATGTCTATTTATTTGGATGAAATTTTTCGGTAATCTTATTATTATATGCATCGGTTGTTGACAAACAACCGATGCTATTGATATATACGCATCGCTTGTCAGAATACAACTGGTGCATATAACTTTTATTTATTACAAAAAACCCCGCGCGACTATAGGCATCGGTTGCTGGATAAAAACCGACGCCTATAACTTTTTTTAATTATAAAAAAGACCCCGCGCGACTATAGGCATCAGTTTTTTACGACAACCGATGCATATAACCCTGTTCTGATGGCGTTTTTTGTAGTAGTGACAGCCTCAGCCTCCACCCACTTCGTAAAGTAATGGACTGCGACTACCGAGTTGAGCTTTTTGCAGGGTATATTTGGAAATGGCACCACAATGTCAATCTCCATATTGCGTAAATGGACATAGCTAGCTCGTTACCATCATATCCTATGCGGGCACTTCAATAATAGGCACGTGCATCTCACACTTCCTGCAAGTCATAATGAGCTCGCCTGCCATATTCTTCATCCCCGACCAAAAAAATGTATAACTCAGAATAGGAGGATGAGCTACATAAACAACATTGACAGCTAAAAAATCTTCGAGGATTAATATTAATTATTTCCTTATTAGAAGATGGCAGCTCCCACAATGATCCTTAAGACACACTAGACTGATACTACCAAGTTTCTCCTTGCCCTCGTCCTCATTAGAATCATCAATGATTTAAATTATTTGATCTCACAAATCATGCGACACAGTACCTGATATATAATCATTAATGTGCCCTCAACATAACTCGCTCAAAATGGATAATTCAAACCAACAAAAATAAAAGTCAGTATTTGAAAAACATTTAACTATGCGAAAGATATAATAAAAAAAAGTAGAATCTAAGTCCCAAGAATCTCTTTTCATCTAACAACACAAAACCGCGATGATTCATTAAACTATAATTACTCAACTGATCAGACCTAATTAGTTAATTAATTACACCATAATAATAATAAGAATTATTATTATTACCTGTTGGCCCAACCAACTTACTCTTGAGATCATCGACATTTGACTCCCTCATACACTCTGCCTTAGCTCCTTAACAGTCTCATCCACTTTCAACAGCTCGCTCGCTATCACTTTGGCCGCACGCTCTGCCTCCATTTCACTCTGATCGATCGTCTTTTTATCCTTTTCCAACACCAACACTTGATGCCTCAAATACTCTATCGTTTGATCATTTGGATGGTGCATAAAAAGCGAATTACAATAGTACACGTATACGTGAATCACAAAGTGTAATTTGCTAACACCTTGTGATCCATAACAGATGGTGCTATAGTCTCGTCCATAATATTAGTTTTTGGTTGTGTTATTAGCAAATTTCACCTTGTGATTTATAAGGCAAAATAAACTCTGCCATAGTTCAGATTAGCAAATTACATTCAGATGTTGCATAAAAAGTGAATTACAATAGTACACATGTTACTATTGTACAGTCCTTGTAATCCACAAAAACATAACATCAAAGATCAGTGTCTAAAATAGGTTACTCGAGAAATATGAAAATAATATAATATAACAAGAAAATGATGAGAAGAAATTAAAGTATCACTGCTTATACAGTTCACTCTGTAAGCCACAGTCGGGCTATGGTTATTAACTCAAATTTTCATTTTTTTTTGAATTGCAGGTTTTTGTTCCCATTCTTTACAATGAGCATTATTTTTGTGCTGTGATCAACATTACTATGAAAAAACTGCAATATCTGGACAACCGCAAGTGGGATGGTTTTGATTGCTGCGATAAAGCTGTGAAAATTGTGGTAAGACATATTTTATTTATAACAATTGATCCTTATTTTAGGTAGCATATAATCCCAATATTGATAATTTTTTCCAATAGCACTTTTGTTTAGTTTCTCTCTTATTTTATTTAATTTGTTGGATTATTCATTGTCTTGCTAGAATAATAATTTATGTTCAGCAAATAATCTCTTCATTTCATTCATTTTAAAGATAGGTTTAGTTTTTTTTTCAAAGTATCACAAAATATTTTAAAAGTATCTGGGAACATTTTAAAAGTATCACAAATTTACTTTTCTGACTGTTTTTTGCTTTCCAACTTTTTTGGCTTTGTTCTAACATATTTATTTTTCATATAGGCTAAAGAAATGGCAGCATTTATGGAATCAACAAACCATCCATGTGTTGCTGATATAAAGAACTACACCTTTGAAAATGTCCATTTTCTTTGGCAAACGAGGAAGCAAGATTAGGATTGTGGTGTTTATCTAAGCACCATATGAAACATCTCAATGGCGTCCTATACACATCTCCGATTCTTTTAAAGGTAATTTTTTTTCTTTTTTATTTTTCTGATTTTGTTACTTTTGGACAATAAGGATTGTATTGCAGTTTTTAAGTATATTTATCCACTTTTTGAAGTCTCCGATTCGGCATGCTATTAGGGATGAGGTGTGTGCAACCCTAATTTCAAGTCCTTTCTGTTCATGCTATTATGCTGAAGGAAGTACTTTTATGAAGAGAAACCAGAATTGAAACGACAAATTGCTGAAAAAAGAAAAGCTGATGTTGCAGCTTACAAGCGTAGGAAGTGAGTGTGTTAAGCACATTTTATGTGCCAGAAACAATTTTAGTTTTTTCTAATGGATTTGTACGTGTTTAGAGTTTTTTGGATATTTTGGCTATGTTTTCGCTAGGACGTAGGCGGTTTTTAGATTGATGTCTGTTTAGTGAAGTTTTTTAGATGGATATGTGTTTTTGGAGGCAGGTGGATTTTTTTAGATATTTTAACTATGTTTACGCTTCGACGCAGGTGGTTCTTATATTGACATCTGTTTGGGGAAGTTTTTTTAGTGGATATGTGTTTTTGGAGGCAGGTGGATTTCTTTTGGATATTTTGGCTATGTTTTCCCTAGGACGTGGGGGTTTTTAGATTGATGTCTGTTTTGGGGAAGTTTTTTAGATGGATATATGAGTTTTGGAGGCAGGTGTATTTTTTTGGATATTTTGGCTATGTTTTCGCTTGGATATTTGGCTATGTTTTTCGCTAGTTAGCAGGTTGTTTTTAGATGAATGGATACGTTGATTGGGGAATTTTTTTTTAGATATCGCAGATATTTTTGTTGAAAACTTTTTAGATGAATATGTATGATCTATTTTTTGAATGTGTTTTTTTTTTTTTGTTTATTTTGCAATGTTTTTATTGTTCATTTTTTTACAATATCATAATTGGATGATTTTTTAGAAGCATAATAAGTGTTATTTATGTTAGTAATATTTTTTATACTATTCAAATTAATGTATTACATCTGTAAATAAATGTATTATAGATATGTAAGTGGTATTACATATGTAAAAACCCATGTTTTGCAACACCACCAAATCGAGTCCCCATATTTGAACATGGGCAGTCTTTGATAACAAGTGAGAACAAACCAAGTGCATCAAGATTCCCCAACAGCCCCATTAACCACCTCAAGTTCATCTTTCATCACTTTTTTCAAACCACAACCTTGACTATTGATGTTATAATAGAAGATAGAAGAGCTAATATAGGCTATAATAATATATACATATAGATAATAGTAGTAAGTGTAAAGTATCATTAAACATTTGGAATGTATCACATATACATGTAAAAGTATGATAACATACACTAAATACATTGTTTACCATACATATATCAAATTCTAACAGTATTTTTGAAACACAAAAAAATGTATTAGAAAGTTATCTTAAAGTATCAGAAAGGTAATCATTGTATCACATATTGCTCGCGGAAAATTGTAAAATTAAAATATAAAAAACTAAATGAAATGGGAATTTGGTGTCTTTGATTTAAATTTTTTACTATCAGTTGTTACATTTGAGTATCAGAAATGGTATTCAAAGTATCACAGAACACACTTATTTTTGTATCACAAAATTAGTATGAATTTTTACAAAATCTGATCAAGTATTGCAAAATGTATTTAAATATCAGAAAAGATATTCAAAGTATCACAGTCACACTAATTTTTGTATCACAAACTTAGTATGAATTTTTACAATATATGATCAAGTATCACAAAATGTATTAAAAGTATCAGAAAAGATATTAAAAGTATCACATTATTTACCATACACATATCAAATTCTAACAGAATTTTTGAAACACTAAAAAATGTATTAGAAAGTTATCTTAAAGTATCAGAAAAGATGATCATTGTATCATATATTGCTCGTGGAAAAATGTAAAAATTAAATTTAAAAAAAACTATATCAAATGGGGAATTGATGTCTTTGATCTGAATTTTTTACTGACAGTTATTACATTTGAGTTTTTTTTTTTACTTTTTATTTGAAGTGGTCCCTTCACCCTCTTCGATCTCCCCTTATTTTTCGAGCGTTCAGGATCAAGAACTTAATTTTTTGAGTTGCTTGTTCTGTCGGATTCTTCATTTAACTCCATATCTACGAAGGTTTTCGTGAGTTCATTAACTGCAATACATTATCTACTATATTCTTCTTCCATAATCCTATGGGCTTCTTCATTTGATTGACATTGAATTAAAAGATTGTAGTACTTTCTTTCCATCTCATGTCGCCAAGAAACAAAATCCTTCTGATTTTTGCTGGTCGTACTTTCAACACTTAATTTGTCCCAAATTTTAGATTTTGCCATCTTTGTCCATCGTTTCTTGACATAAACACATGGGATTTTTTTTCCACACCATGCATATTGAAAACCCTTAAAACATGACAGCATGAAAAACCACATTCTTCCATCTTCTTGCATAAACATGTGACAAGATGGGTTCTCGAATAAAAAAACACACGATGGATCATTGCACAATTGTCGTTAGATGAAATGTCGACGACTTTCATTAATTCTTTTCATAAAATAGAGTGTAAATCATATAAATGATGGTGATACGACATCAAATATCCACATTGCCAACATGCAAGTATCTATGAGGATTTTATTTGGTAACCTCGGTAAGCGATCTCATTTCTTAGAAGGAGTAATCCTTTTGGGAGTTGGGTGAGCTGTTTTGAAGGATAGCAACATGTCATATAGGAGTGACGAGCTCTTATATGAGGTAGTGACCTCATTTGATATAAGTACTATTATACAAGCTCGGATCTAAGTGGTAGCTCAACGTTGGGGTTGGTCTTCCTGATTATGGGCCCATGATGGGCTAACACATCTTATTCTATGGGGTCTCGACGGACTAAATCTTATGAACAGGCTTATTGGCCCACGACTAATATAGTAATTCAGCTAAAGTTCTATCAATTATGAGAATTTAACATATAGGAGGAATCCTAATTCTCAGTCGGTTGTGTTATTTATGGTAGGAGCGGGAAACCCTAGATTGGGAATACTTCTCTTGTCTATATAAATAGGACTCAAGCCTCATTCCTTCTCTCTATGATTGGTTCTTTACATCTTACATTTTTTAGATCTCTCTCATTTAAAGTCTCTCGCCTATTTATTAAGCCCCATTTGACTTAGGCATCAGAGGGCCTACGTCAGGGCCATCCTCCGCCTTGGCTGGGTTTTGTTTTGCAGGATCTAACAGGTCGCCAGGAGTCTTTTGGAGATCAATCAGGTCGCTGCATAGTTATTTGAAGTTATTTTGGTTTTTGATCACACGTATAAGGTCAATACCCCTATTCTTGAAGCACCAATCTTTTTGGTCGCATCAAGTGACGTTGTTTGTGGGAAAGAGGGACATTGAGTCCTTGAGCAAAAGACATGAGAATTTTCCTAAACATAACATGAAAAGAAGAAGTATATTACCTTAGAACATAAATTCTGAGTCAGAAACGAGCAAGATGAAAGGGATGAACCAAGGGAAACATGAAAGATTAACGTTGGGACCAATAATATCATTTGGCCCTGAAGACCGCCACGGCCTACAATTGGAACATAATGATGCGTTAGTAATTGAAGCTAAAATAGCGGGGTATGAGGTTGGAAGGGTGTTTGTAGATAATGGAAGTTCAGTCGACATTATATATCTAGAATGCCTAAAAGAAATAGAATTAAAGACAGAGGTACGATCGGTGAATACTCTGATTTATGCTTTTAATGGTGCACAAGTCATCACCGAAGGCGAACTGATACACCCAGTGGTTTTGGGAAAAGGAGAACTAAGTGTGAAGAAGGATGTGAAATTTGTAGTCATCAAAGGAGGCTCCGCATACAAGGCAATACAAGGGAGACTTGCCCTTAACACACTCCAGGCAATCACCTTGACTTACCACATGAGTATCAAGTATCCGACTGGGGTTAAAGTAGGCGAAGTGATATCAGAACAGCAGGTCGCTAGATCGTGCTACTAGTTGACAGTCAAGAAAGGCATGGGTGAAACCAAGTGAGAAAGAACGAGAGATATACGAGAAGGAGTAATCAGCTCCAAGAAAGTGAAGGAAGAGGAGAATTCTATTCGGCCTCACGAAGAACTCACAAAAATATCACTAGAGGAAGGCAGGCCGGAGTGCACCACCAAGATAGGCACCCAACTGACGAAAACTATAAGAGACGAGCTGATAATATTATTAAGAGAGTTTTGCAACATTTTTTCCTGTAGAGAGGGAGAGCTAACAAGGGTATCCTCTGAGGTTGCAAAACACCATTTGAATGCTGATCCAGAAGCACGATCTGTCTGACAAAAAAGGAGACATTTTGGGGCAGAGCTTGACAAGGTAATTGAGGAGTATGTGCAGAAATTGTTAAAAGCAGGACACATCCAGGTAATCCAATTTCCAGAATATCTGTCCAATTTCGTGATGGTACCGAAACCCGAATAAAAGTGGAGGATGTGCATAGATTTTTGCGAATTAAACAAAGAATGCCTAAAAGATCATTATCCCTTACCACGTATTGATCAGTTGGTAGATTCGACCTCCGGTTGTGAGCTGTTAAGCATGATGGATGCTTCACAGGGTTACCACCAAATTCCCTTGGCGAAAGAAGACCAACCCAAGGTAAGTTTCGTCACCTCTATAGGCATTTACTGCTTTGTCTCTATGCCATTTGGATTGAAGAATGCAGGGCAACCTACCATAGATTTGTAGATTAGATGTTTAAAGACTTGTTGGGGACCACTATGGAGGTTTATGTGGACGATATGATATTAAAGAGAAAAAAAGCGGATTCACATATGGAAGATTTGCACAAAGCCTTTCTAATACTTAGGCAATATGGAATGAAGCTCAATCCGAAGAAGTGTGCTTTCGGTGTGCGAACTAGGAAATTTCGAGGGTACATGGTGATAGAACGAGGTATCGAAGTAAACCTGGAGAAAGTGCGAGCTGTTATGGAGATGCCACATCCCCGAACAGTACGCAACGTACAAGTGCTAACTGGTTGAATTACAGGTCTTGGCCGTTTTATCTCCAGGTCGGCATAAAAGGGTCCCTTCTTCAGGACGCTCAAAAAAGGGTCTAGATTTGAGTGGACAGAGGAGGCTGCAGAAGCTTTTGACAAGCTTAAAGAATACCTGAAATAAATGTCATTACTGACTAAACCAATGTTGGGCGAGGACTTAATTTTGTATATATCGGTGGGAGAGGCTGCGGTGAGTTCAGTGCTTATCAGGGAGGACGCAGGCTACAAAATCCCATCTACTACATTAGCAGGATGTTAAGAGGGGCAGAGTTGTATTATACGGAGTTGGAAAAAGGTGGATTTGTGTTGATTTGTACGGAGAGGAAGCTTCGGCCTTATTTCCTGGGCCACAAGGTTAAGGTACGCACCAACCTAGCTCTCAAATAGGTTTTAAGTAATCTAAATATGTTGGGAAGGCTGGTAAAATGGGCAGTGGAGCTCAGCGAGTATGATGTGGTATACGAATCTATAAAGGCTATCAAAGCACAGGTGTTAGAAGATCTTTTGCAGGAGATGGTACGCCCTGCCGAGTAGGAAGAGGAACAGAAATCATGGTTATTACATACGGATGGGTCAACCATGGTATCAGGAACCAGACTAGGTATTTTTTTGACTATTCCGGATGGAGAAATTTAGATTTTGCGATTAAACTGGGATTCATAGCCTACAATAATGAAGTGGAGTACGAAGCATTGTTACAAGGAATAAGAATGGCAAGCGACCTAGGAGCACAAAAAGTTAGGGCTTATACAGATTCTCAGCTGGTAGCCTGCCAGTTTGATGGTTCTTTTCAAGAAAGAGAAGAGCGCATGTAGTAGTACTTGAAAAAACTAAAAGAGGAGGTGATGCAGTTTGAAGAATTTAAGCTAGAGCACTTACCCCGAGCTGATAATATCCGGGAAGATTAGCTCGCCAAGATGGCTGAAATATTAGGAACATGTGACATGAGAAAAATCACACGAATGGATTTAAGTCATACTAGTGTGGACAAAGGGAAAGAAGTTATGGAGATCGACACAAAGGAAGATTGGCGAACACCGATTTGAGGAACCCTGGATAAGCTGGTCGTAGGACACGTGTCATTATCTACCAAGGAAACCAAGACAGCAGCGTGTCTTTGCTTGATAAATGGAGATTTGTATAAAAGTTCGCGATTCGGCCCCTATTTAAAATGTTTGGCGAAGGAAGAAGGGTTGTAAGTGGTACGAGAAATACACGAAGGGTATTGTGGTGACCATGCGAAGAGTAGAGCACTGGTCGGAATAGCATTGCAAGCTGGCTTCTTTTAGATTGAGATGAAGAGTATGGCGGGCGAGCTCATTATGACTTGTCGGAAATGTCAGATGAACGTGCTCGTCATTCATGTGCTCGCGGAGGATATAATGGTTATGATCTCACCTTTCCCCTTTGCGCAATGGGGGATTGATATTATGGGTTCCTTCCCAAAAACACCCGGAAACAAACAATATTTGGTGGTCGATGTGGATTACTTTACGAAGTGGATCGAAGTCGGGGTTGTGATGGGCATAGGCGAGCAATATATCATGGATTTTATTTTTAACAGTATTTTTTACAAGTTTGGCACTCCGCGAGTGCTGGTCTTAGACAATAGAACCCAATTTAATGGACAGATGATCCAAGAATGGTGCAAAGAGATGGGGATAAAGCAATGATTTTCCTCTGTGTCATATCCCCAAGCTAACAGAGAGGTTGAGGTCACTAACCGTATTATCATTCAGGGAATCAAGTTACGATTGAAGAAAGCAGTAGGACTTTGGCATGAAGAGTTCGCATCCGTCTTATGGGCTTATCGAACAACTCCACGAACTACTACGGGCGAATCTTCTTTCAGCCTAGTTTATGGAATGGAAGCCGTCATCCCGACAGAAATAGTGGGGGGATCACAAAGACTCTCAACATTCAGTGTAGAACAGAATGAATGGCTGGCTAGGAGAGCTATTGAAACAATTGAGGAAATACACGAAAAGGCCGCAACACGTGTAGAAAGGTATAAAAAAAGAATCCAGGTGGCCTTTAATAAAAAAGTGAAACGATGATACTTCCAGTCGGCAACCTCATTTAGAAGCGTTTTGATGCAATCTACACCATCAAGAAGTTGGATCCAAACTGGATAGGGCCATTCAAGGTGATCAAAGTATTACAAGGTGGAGCATATGTACTCGAAGATGTAAAAGGAAAAGCTTTAGTGAGAAGCTGGAATGTCTGCCACTTGAAGAAGTACTATGCTTAGCTCACCAGACGATAAGCTCATACTTTACACCACTTTATCTTTACTCATTACTGTCATAAATTGACGCTCCTTTAGGTCGGTAGCGAATTCATGTGCTTATCACATCTTTACCCATCGCGGGCTGATATTTATCATGAAAAAAGGATTTCTTATGGCATTGAATGCGTTATATGATTTTTTACGAATATGTTGGAAATCCCAATGCTTCTATCAGGTCCGCGATAGAATGTCTGGGCAGGACAAGGGGTGTGAGAACGTGTTTGATTTATATGTTCTCGCATATCCCCGAGTATGTTTGATTTACATATTTTAGGATATCTTGGAAAGAGACATGTTTGACTTATATATCTTCTCTTAATTTTATGTTTGGCTTATATGTATCATGTCATACTTGGCTTGGTCCTATGTGTTCTATATGGTTTTATGTGAGTTATCTGGTCTTATTTGGTTTGTTTTGGTTTGTTTGGTTTTTATGTGGAAACATGTTTGATTGACATGTTTTCGTACATCCTTGAGTATGTTTGACTTGCATATTCTGGGATTTTATGGAAAAGATATGTGTTTGATTTACATATTTTCTTTTCAAATATGTACGTGTTTGATTTACATGATACTTTAGCATGTTTGAGTTACCTGTAAGTATGGTTTTGCTAATAGTTTTGAGATGTTTTCCTATAACCATCTTATGTCAGGAAAGGTCATACACAATAAGATTTGTGAAAATAAATATATTGAGTCATGATAATTCGTACAAAAAGGAAATTAAGGGAAACAACTTTTGAATTACGAAGAGGAGTTAAATCAAGCTGGATTACAATCAACCACTAACTCATCTATTGGGGCCTCCAGCTTGGTGCCCAGGGCGGCCCTCAGGATGTATCACCCTTGCAGGGGATTCACCATTTTACTGTTGTGGGCTGGTTTCTATCGCCCTTCCAGAAGTAGAAGTTGGGTAGCTCGTCAAATATACTCTTCACATCTGCCTCAAATGGGATATCTGCTGTTGTAAGCTGGGTCTTGATCCGCTCTATGGCGAACTTGACCCATTCCCGGCCTCCCCTTCCTATATTACCCAGAAATTGAGTTGTATTCTTGTATGTATTCATTGGCTCAATCCTGTATGCCTCGATGAACTTCCTGCCAACTTCACTCTTCAGAAATGTACGTTGACCTTTGCGTACTCCCTCTTCTCTGCCTCTGCAACCCCTTGTCGCCGAGCTATACCGGCTACCTCGTGTACTTGTCTCTCATTTTCTTGCAGCAACCCCTTTAATTTCTTTATCCGATCCTCCAAAGTTTCCACTTGGCTCTTGGAGGTATTCAACTCTTCATCCCGAGTAGCCAGTTGGCGGTGGGCTTCGTCTAACTCCGCTTGAGTCAAGGATAACTGTTGTGTCTATTCTTCTGCCTGCGCCGCCAGCTCGTCATAGGATTTTTGTAGCTCGCTCTCAGAGGTTGCCGCTAGCAAATGGTTGTACAGTGCATTTACCAGAGATTCAAACTGTGTCATGAAGGGCAGAGTAATTCACATATGTTATATTAAGGATATTTACGCAAGTTATTATGTGAAATTAAAATTACCTAGGTTGTCATCTGTTTTTGAAGAAGAGACTTAAACTGGTCGGCGCTGCCACATTGTGCTAGACTTTTCTCCAAGTCTGGGGAACTTGAGGTAGAAGCGGCAACAGTAGGTTTTCTTTGGAGACATTGGCGTTTGGGAACTGGAGGGATAAGTGTCAGGGTGACATCCACTCTTTTTCCTTTTCCTTTGCCTAGGGAGGTGCGCAATGACATTTGATCATCACGGTCCGCGACCTAGACTGGCTTGTCCCTTGCAGCTAGAGCAAGCTCCACTTCTTTGTCAACATTCACAGTGGGAGCTCGCGTCGCTGATGCTACTACTAGGCTCGTATATGGTTGGATGGTTGCTCCGCCCTCTTAGCTCGATGATAGACAACTATCAATGAGATCATTTTTGTAAATAAAGGAATAAATCTATTATTTTATCACAAGGGTGAAGTTGAATGAATTTTTGATAATTTGAGAACGTACCGAACTTCGATCTCGTCAGATCTGTAGGTCTCGAGTCGAGACCTACGAATGAAAAGAATCTCTCCCACTTTGTGAGTTTCACCACATCAAAGGGGCGCTTATTCCATTCAGAGAGCATATTAGAGTATTGCTGGAAAAGGGCAGCTTATTTTAGGGAGAAGTAGGTGTGTCTTGTTTAGGAGTTACATTTTGCAGTTCGGTAGAAAAGGGCCAGGTCTCACTGTTTTGAATGAAAAAAAAATTATTTTGCCATTCGGGAACTTCTGATGATGGGTTCACCAAGAAGCGCATTTTTAGACGAGAGGAAAGGTAGAAAAAACTTTTTTGGTATTTTACTTGAAAGCAAAAATGAAAGAAGTCGGGGTCAGGTTCGACATCGTAATATGTACACAAAATCACGTATCCAGCTAGAAATCTAATTGAATTAGGGTTCATTTGAAGAAGGGGGACTTTATATTTATTTGCAGTAGCGATGAAAAATCAGTGAGGGCGGAATCTAAATCCTACTTTCAGAAGCTCGTCGAAAAGAGTAATATGGTTTCAAGGAGGTTGCTCTAAGTCAGTTTGAGGGATATCTGGGTAAACTTTCTTGGCGGTTACATGGATATTGAGCGCTTTTTCGAATTCGTCAAGATTGCTCTGATCAAGAAATACCCAATGGGAAGAAGAGGGTGTTCCGGGCTGCGCCAGGGGGGTACCCTCAAGAAACTGTTCAATCTCAGGATGTGTTAGGGGGGAGGTCCTGAGTTATGTTTTCAATCATAGTCATAGTTCAGTCAAAGTTTGGGTTTGGGCTTCGAGTTCGGTCCAGGGGATATTTCCCTCTGGTTCATCGGCGAGAGTAGGTGGAAGTTTAGGTGTGTTTCTTTTCCTAATAGGTCTTTTAAGAGGAATTTCTGCTAATTCAGTATCAGAGGATACGTTTGGGTTTGTGAGATTAGGGCTTGGAGAAGTATAATCAGATGGATCTAGGTTCATCGTCAATCGATTAATGGGGAGGGGAAAAGATAGAAAATTATACTCAGTAACATAGAGATTAACAACGAGAAATTAAGATAATTATTGTTAGAATAAGGAATTAGGGGGACTTACTCATTGTTTTACTTGGTGATGTTGGTGCAAATTGATGATGTATCGTGATTTTAGCAGAAATTCGCAGAGTGTTTTTGCAAAGGAAATGGTGTGTTTTGCTTGAATTTTGTGTAAGTGGAGGAGATGAAGGGGAGAGGTATTTTTTTGTGTCTTGGATGGCGAAAAGCTGAGAAGATATAAAGGTTTTTCAAAAGGCGGGAAAGTTGATAGGGTTTATTGTGGGCCTTTTATTTTTGGGCCCACATAATTAAATATATTACGAGATAACGGGCTGGCAACACGTGTCCGACATGGTGCAAAAACGCATTTAATGTTATTAAGTGAGAAGTGATGGTTGATGGTTTCATGCTTTACCAAGGAGCACGCTGGATTGACTTTTGGGGTATTAACTCATGACTACATTCTACTTGGTTTCTTAACTCAACCAACCAAAATGTGGGGGATTAGCTTATACAACATCAAATATCCACGTTTCCAACATGAGGGTATCTATGAGGATTTTATTAGGAAAGCTCGGTAAGCGACCTCATTTCTTAGAAGGAGTAATCCTTCTGGGAGCTGGGTGAGCTGTTTTGAAGGGTAGCGACATGTCGCATAGGAGTGACGAGCTCTTATATGAGGTAGCAACCTCGTTTGATATAAGTATTATTATACAAGCTCGGCTCTAAGTGGTAGCTCAGCATTGGGGATAGTCTTCCTGATTATGGGCCCATGATGGGCTAACACATGTTATTCTATGGGGTCTCGACGGACTAAATCTTATGAACAAGCTTATTGGCCCACGACTAATATAGTAATTCAGCTAAAGTTCTATCAATTATGAGAATTTAACATATAGGAGGAATCCTAATTCTTAGTCGGTTGTGTTATTTATGGTAGGAGCGGGAAACTCTAGATTGGGAATACTTCTCTTGTCTATATAAATAGGACTCAAACCTCATTCCTTCTCTCTATGATTGGTTCTTTACATCTTACATTTTTTAGATCTCTCTTATTTAAAGGCTCTCGCCTATTTATTAAGCCCCACGTGCTATTCTATGGGGTCTCCCATTTAAAGGCTCTCGCCTATTTTTTAGATTGGGAATACTTCTCTTGTCTATATAAATAGGACTCAAGCCTCATTCCTTCTCTCTATGATTGGTTCTTTACATCTTACATTTTTTAGATCTCTCTCATTTAAAGGCTCTCACCTATTTATTAAGCCCCACATGCTATTCTATGGGGTCTCCCATGCCATTCTCTCTATGATGGGCTAACACATGCTATTCTATGGGATCTCGGCAGACTAAATCTTATGAACAGGCTTATTGGCCCACGGCTAATATAGTAATTTATCAAGAGTTCTATCAATTATGGGAATTTAAACATATAGGAGAAATCGTAATTCTGAGTCGGTTGTGTTATTTATGGTAGGAGCGAAAAACCCTAAACTCAGAATACTTCTCTTGTTTATATAAAGAGGACTCAAGACTCATTATTTCTCTCTAAGATTGATTCTTTACATCTTACGTTTTTGCGATCTCTCTCACTTAAAGGCTCTCGCCTATTTATTAAGCCCTATTTGACTTAGGCATCGGAGGGCCTACGCTGGGGCCATCCTCTACCTTGGTTGGGTTTTGTTTTGCAGAATCTAACAGGTCGCCAGGAGTCTTGTTGAGATCAATCAGGTTGATGCACGGTCATTTGAAGTTATTTAGGTCGTTGATCACACGTATAAGGTCAGTACCCCCTATTCTTGAAGCACCAATCTTTTGGTCGCATCAGCCGGTTATGAATTCACTCAAAAAAACTCTTAAAAGTAATACAGTGTACACACAGGCAACGTGCTTTATGATCGGTATTGAATCCAAGGATGATGTTGGAGCAGACTTTGAGCAGGTGAATTCTAGATTTTCCTCTGTTTTCCTCCAATTTTCTAATATTCGTTTCCAATACTCATAAAAATGAGTCAGGCTCGTAGTCTTTTTCACATTGTACTCAAGTGCATTATTTGTACTTTCACTTCTTTATGATGATAACATTCCGGCAGAGAAAAAATCTTAGCTAAAGGTTGTACACCACCTCTCTTTTAAAGTATATAAACGCTGAAACCAACTATTATCTTGCAAATCAAAATCCGAGATCATTGATTCCCAAAATCGTTGAAATCCATTCTCATCAACACAACCTAAGATATATTTTTATAACAATGTATTAGATTTATAATTTAAAGTATCAAAAAGTATAAGTAAATGAATCATACATACTACCAATAGTATCAGAAAAGTAATATTTACTTATATTAGTTTTACATAAAATTATCGCATGTAATTGTATCAAAAATTAAATCAATATAAGTTTTCAGTACCTCTCAAACACTTGTTAAATATGACTTTAAATGCCTCATCATTTTTAAGTTTTCCGAACCGGGCTATTGCATTTTGGTAGAGGTGCCATAAGCAAAGACAATGTTTTTTCGTGGGATAAACCTGCATAAACAGATAAATAATATTGTAAAAATTGTATTACAAAACTATCTTAAAGTATCACAAAACTATTCTAAAGTATTACAAAAGAAAGTAAAAGTATTAAACCTTAAGATCTTGTCTGTGACATTGGCCTCCCATGGACTTTTTAAAAGTTCCAAACAACCATTCAGATGACTTTGTCTTTTCATCGGCAAGAAATGCACATGCAAATATCATGTTGTTCTTGTAATTGTTCATACCAACAAAAGGAGCACATATTAGGTCATATCTATTTGTACGATATATCGTATCAAACATAACAACATCTCTATACAACTTATAATCTTCTTTCATCATTGAGTCTCTCCAAAATATGCTACATAATCTCCCGTCCTCATTCAATCCGACTCTAAAGAAAAAGTGGTCTTCGGTAGAAGCTTGTTGAGATAGAATATCAATAATTCTTTGCGCATCTCCACCTTGTATCTCTTACATTTTGTAACGTGCCACGTGATTCAGGTGATCTTTCACTGTATGCCCAAGGTTTTTCTCACCTTCCGCCTCCTGCGCCATGTAACGATAAGAATCCATCGTTCTCATCCCTGAAGATATCATATTTTTTATCGCTTTGCCCTTTTCCTCCGTAATTTTTCTTTCTGATCTATGCCAATGACCCAATTATGTTCGAGTGAGCGGGTGGTTATGTTCTTCAACGTGAAGAAGAACTTCATATTCTTGTATATCTTTATTCAACTTGATCCTTATTAACGCTTTACAATTCGTTCGTGTACTAACAACTTTTTTCTTCTTCCCTCAACATCTCCTGTTTTTGTAATATCTTTTCCGGCACAAGAACAAATAAAATATTTCTCTCTCAACTGTCCATCGGTATTCTTTTTATTCGTTGACTTGCGCACGCTAAATCCCACTGCATGAGTGTGATCACAGTACAAATCATAAAGTTCGTCTATTATTTTTCTTCTTATCCCAATTAAAGATCCCCTTATATCCACTGAATCATTTAGTCTTGCAAAGCATTAAAAAGTATCACAAATACTATCAAAAGTATTACAGACAGTAATAAAAGTATCACATATAGTACCAAAAGTATCACAAACAGAAATAAAAGTATTACACAGAATGAAAGTGCTATAATACATGCGTCCATATCTTCTGCTCTAGTCGATATAGGAATACAATCAGTACCATTAAACCCTTCATTCAAAACAACATTACAAAGTATCACAAATAGTTCAAAAGTATCACAAACAGTACTAAAAGTATTACACAATTATAAAGTGGAGTAATACCTAGGTCCATATCTTCTACTCTACTTGATATAGGAATACAACCAGCACCATTACATCCTTCATCCAAAACAGCATTACATATCACAAATAGTATTCAAAGTATCACAAATAGTACACAAACGGTACCAAAAGTATTACACGATTAGAAAGTGCAGTAATACCTTGATCCATATCTTCTGCTCTATTTGATATAGAAATACAATCAACACCATTACATACTTCATCTAAAATAGCATTAAAAAATATCACAAATAGTATCCAAAGTATCACAAATAGTATCTAAAGTATCATAAACGGTACCAAAAGTATTACACAATTAGAAAGTGCAGTAATACCTTGGTCCATATCTTCTGCTCTACTTGATATAGGAATACAATCAGCACCATTACATCCTTCATCCAAAAGAGCATTACAAAGTATCACAAATAGTATCAAAAGTATCACAAACAGTACTAAAAGTATTATATAATTAGAAAGTGCAGTAATACCTTGGTCTACATCTTCTGCTCTAATTGATATAGGAATACAATCAGCACCATTACATCCTTCATCAAAAAGAGCATTACAAAGTATCGTAAATAGTATCCAAAAGTATCACAAATAGTATCAAAATTATCACAAACGATACTAAAAGTAATACACAATTAGAAAGTGCAGTAATACCTTGGTCCATATCTTCTGCTCTTGTATGAATGTCCTCCATATCTTCAAGTATTGAACTATTCTCCATATTTTTTGCAGTATGAATGTCCTCCATATGCATCAACGAAAAAGAGAAAATATATATTGAATCGAGTTTCCCCCAAATTATGCGATTTCTAAATTGAAGAGAGTTTCAATTACTTGAATAATCAATTCGAGTCAGATATTTTGAAATTAGCCACGACAAATGTTCTTCGTGCGGAAATTGAATTTCTGATCCCTAATCTTACTTCGATTCTTTGCGATTTTTTTGCGAAAATTAGCGTTGGGCCTAGAACCCGAATTTATGCTTTGATTCTTGTGATTTGTATGTTGCGACTCGAATTAGCCAGGAGAATTGCGTCAATTCGCCTTCAAGTTTCAGAAATTTTGCTGGTTTTTTTCGGCTTCCATTGTCCATTTTTTTTTGTGAAAATGGAGAAAAAAGGAGACGCCGGGGCTGCTTCCTGGGTCCGGGTTAGGCTGGGTCCAATTTTCCTAGGTCCGGATGTGGGCAGCGATTTAAGTTTTGATCCATGTCAATATTAAAAAATGGTAAAATATGATCTCATCCCTCATATTTGTTAATTCTGTTGACACCTAGCTTAGGTGTCAACTTGGTATTAATTCAATTTTCCAAGTGTCATTTTCTTATTTTTCTAAATCTGATGTGMCAAATTCATGTTCATTTGCCAATATTCCTTCCTTTTATAAAAAAAAAAGTCTAGGTATAAAATAGAGCTTTTTTTTTTAGGGTTTGTTTATCACCCATTTTTTTCTCCCTTCTTTCCATCCGCCGTTTTCCCCCTTTACTCTCTCTCTCTCTTTTTTTTTGCCTAACCCTATTATTTCTAGAACTAGAACTATTCCCCCAGATTCATCAAATGCGTATCCCCTTTATTTTTTTTGAGTACCAATTTGAAGACGGGTTTTGAGTTCAATTGTTGGTTTGTATTTTGGATCTGTTTCGATTTGTGTTTATAAAATTCTTCAACTCCGAAATCGACGAAAATCGGGTATGAGTTCTTTCTTCTTACGATTTTGGTATGTTAAATCTGAAGATTTTTTTTTTTTTTTTATAATATTCATAAAAGAATTGATTGATTGTGAGTTTGATTTGTTCTTCTTCCATTTCAGGAGGGCTTTTACTGCTCTTTGAACTTTTTCCTCCTCGATTTTGTCTCTGTATGAAGCTACCATGGAGGATGGCCGCGCGGTGACGGCGGTTGGAACAGTCTAGGGCGGAGGAAATCGACGAAAATCGACGATGGGTTCTTTTTTTTTTTTTTTCCGATGGTGTCTTCTTACGATTTTGGTATGTTAAATCTGAAGATTTTTTTTTTTTTTTTATAATTTTCATAAAAGAATTGATTGATTGTGAGTTTGATTTGTTCTTCTTCCATTTCAGGAGGGCTTTTACTACTTTTCGAACTTTTTCCTCCTCGATTTTGTCTCTGTATGAAGCTGCCATGGAGGATGGGAGCGCGGTGACGGCGGTTGGAACAGTCTAGGGCGGAGTCTGGGGAACGAAGGGTGTAGAGGGAGGGGGAGAATTAATTTGCGAAGCCAATATGTTTCTTTAATTGCAAAATGGTCCTTGGGGTTTTGGGCCCTCCACTCCAGCGAGGCTACAATTTATTTAATTTGTGGTCGTCTATGAATATTCATTTTTTAATATTTTTTCATCACGTAACAAAATTTGTTCCAAAAAAATTATCTCATCATTAAAACAAAATTGAAACAATAAAATGCTGTTGATTCCTTGATTAGTGTCTGTACGCGAAACTTGGTTCATATTTTTGGTGGGAAAATTAATTACTTTACATAATTATATATATATATATATATATATATATATATATATATATAATAGATTCCATCCCATATATATAACCGGGTATAAAGTACTTACCAAAAATATGAATATTAATTATTAGTGTTATCGTTGCCAAATACACTTTATGAAATCATAATCAGTTATAATTATTAGTGTTTATACCAAAAATATGTAAATAAATTACAATATATACCAAAAATATTAAATCAAATACTGATTATATAATAATTAATCAAATACTTAAAGAAACTCCTAATATTACGCATTATACCCAACAAATCATCCTATGCATTAATTCACATATGACGTTACCTATTAGTATTTCGCATTATAATTTATACTTTATACCAAACATAGACGTTACTTATTAGTATAACGTTATAATTTGTAAAATACTAATAAAAAAATGATAATCGAATAATGATTCTCTACAGTATGGTTGTGATTAATAGTATTTATACCAAATATATGTAAATTAATTACAAAATAAAATTATCAATTTACTTCTTTGAATTGTAAAAAAATTATATTACTTTATAGTGATTTCCATATTCTCCAATCTTACGGTATGATTTAATATTTTACCATATTATGTAAATTTACATCAACTACTCTATAACATTGACAATTATCTATTTCTGTCCATTATCTGTATTCCATGTTTATATAATAATTTGTTTGGTTTACTTGATTGAGAGCATTTTCTCACAATACCCGCGTACACGCGGGTTACCAAACTAGTTCTATAAAATTAGTCTTGGAGGATATCTACTGTGTATACTTAGAAAAAAAAAAAATATCAATACCAATTTTTAATTTCAAAAGCACTACAATTTGACATGTAAACCCCGGAATACTCTCATCAAGCAGCTCAAATTGTGAAAGTTTTTAACCATGATTACATTCTTAACCCTACAGAATTCCCGCCAAAAAAAGGGGTGTGTTCTCCCCATTAAATCCCCAATTTAACTCCCTCTACAACCCTCTGCCGTCTCCATAATATTCTTATTTTCCGATTTTTCTACAGAGATTTTAACCTTTACTTTTTAAGGATTCTTAAAATAAAATTCTGCAAACTCGTTTCTGCTCAATGAAAACCTGTTGATTAAACCGCATCTGTGAGAATCACAAGGTATCTTGTGTATTGGAGAATGTAAATTTATTTTTGTGCATATAACATCAATTTTGTTTTTTTTTCATTTGTTAAAATTGTTTAAAGGCAATGTCTTCTGGGCTCATTCTTATAGTTTGCTTGTTGCCTAATGATTGGGAAATTTAGGGTTTTATTTAGGTTAGCTTGCATGTATAATTTGAATATGACTGACATCTACCAAGTCAGTTGGAATGGTGTGTGTTTTAGTTCATATCGTTTTATTTCTGGTTTTTATTTCGCAGTTGTGAGGCCCCTTTATTTGTTCTCTTTTTCTTGTTATTTTTGTTTCGTTGGCCATCCATGGTCCTCTTGATCTTAGTTGGAGGTTTGCTGTTGTCTCCTCGAATGATCTGTGGCTGGTAAGCCAGCGGTTCATGTGTACGTTTCTGGTTCTGAGAGCTATAAAATTTCTATCATTTTGAATAAAATAAAATAAAATAAATTTCTTATGCATATATATATTTTTGTCCTCAGAGTGATTAAGCTGGTTCCAATAGACATTTTAAAAACTTCACAAATCCATGTGTTTATTTTAATACTAATTGTTACTATTGTTTATTTACTCTTGTTATGACTTTAGTATACTTTATTTCCTTCCTTTTGGGTTGGTGTTGGGTGGGAAAAGGGAGTTGCCGGTACTGTTTTGCTTAGGTGCTGGCAAAGTATTATATCTATTTTTGCACTTATTGATAATTACAACATTGATGATATTTGAAATATTAGTCTATTAGATATGAATGTTGATACATATTTTGATGTCACTGCCCTTCACGCAAATGCCTATCAGACTGTAAAACTGAAACATGGTTGAGCTCCGTTTAAGTTATTCTACAGTTGTTGGATCTGTTGTTTTTCTTGAATAAATTCTCTTAAAGATTTGCCAAGGTCCCTTTGAAGCATCTATTAGCTAAAAGAAGGGAAAAGAATAAATAAAAAAGAAGTAAACCAAATACAATGACGTTGAAAAACAGCACATGATGTTTCAAATTGAAGATTCCATTATTCATTATCATCTGGAACATGTGTGAATGATGAATAATGCATTATGCATGTATTTTGATTTTCTGAAAATGCATAGCATCATTGATGATTAGTTAAAATTGTATAGAAAATGAATAGCATCGTTGATGATTAGTTAAAATTGTATAGAATATAATTTTCATCATGTATCTGTGTTTGCACAGAATTTTGTATACATGAAATTATAGAAGCACGGGCTTTTTGTATGCACATGATTATTTGAAAGTCCTTGCAATACATTTTTTCCAGTTGTCATTATGATGGAGTCACTTTACCCTTTATTTCAAAGAGCTATGAGAAAAGCACTCTTCTCGTTGCAATATTATTGATTCATAGTTGCTTTTATGTTTTCCCAACCTAGACTACCTATTCTGGATGTTGAGCTTCTTGTTATAAGTTTACTTGTTGAGGCTTATATTCACTTCAATCCTTTGATAGATTTCAGCTAAATCCACTTGCTATGTGTATAGATAGATAATGGTTCTAGGTTACATATACACGTGACTATAAAAACTCACGGTTTTAGATTATTGGTTGTCTTTCTGTGGCTAATTCGTTCGAACGTGTTGAAATCTTTTCAGTGATGTGTGTGCGTGTGTGTGTCTACACACATTCCTACTGAGCATGTTGTGTATGTGTAATTATAATTATTATTATTATTATTATTATTATTATTATTATTATTATTATTATTATTATTATTATTATTATTTATGTGCATATAGACTTTACTGAATTGTAAACATAGATTTTTAGTTTGCATTCCTTCAGTGAAGACTATTTTCATCAGGATTGATGTTTCTTCTAGAACAATTCGGCAGTCACTTCCAAAACATCTGTGTGCTTTACAAAAACAATTCTTTTGGTTTACCAGGTTGGCTGAGCTGAAAGCTGATATTGTCTCTAAATGGAGTGTAATAAAGACGAAGCTGTCCGGGCTAAAGAAATTGCGGAGAAGAAGTTTCTGGAGAGAGACATTACCGGAGCTAAGAAGTTTGCGTTAAAGGCTCAAAGCCTGTTTCCCAAACTCGATGGCCTGTCTCAGTTTCTTGAGATCATCAATGTGAACGTGGTCCATGAGAAGAAAATAAATGGGGAAGCAAACTATTATGAGATATTGGGGGTAGACCCATTCGCCGATGAACTGGTTCTGAAGAAGCAGTACAGAAGAATGGCTCTCTCTCTTCACCCCGACAAAAACAGGTCAGTTGGGGCTGATGAAGCTTTCAAGTTACTGTCTCGAGCGTGGGACGTGCTATCGGACATGGATAAGAGAAGTTCATATAACTTGAAGATAAACATAAGAGGTTCAAATCAAACTGGCGGTGAAGTACTCACTCGACCAAAGAGTTCTCCAGGAACTGCCTCCTGTCATCAACAGAACCCAACAAGTTCTACATCTGGCACCAAACACCACAACATTCCAAGTCATCAGCAGACTCCAGCAGCAGCCTCAACATTTGGTCCACCGTACAATCCTGAAACGTGCAAACCCTTCAGTGATGTAAAAAGGAGACGAACAGATGCTCAGAAGTGTGATAGCGCCAATAAAGGGACAACAAAGAACGTGTCAGGCGTTAAGACGGGATCCACAAACCCGAAAGGAAATTTGTCATCAACTAATACAGAAACAAGGAATCAGACTCGGAGTTTCAGTTCATCAAGTGCAAAGTATAATACCAGCACCACTAATCCCAAGCCGGTACGTAAGAGTACTCCAGGAATTGCCACCTGTCGACAGTATGCTTCTACACCACACAACCCAACGAATACAACATCTGGTACCCGCTCCCAGAACATTACAAGTCATCGGCCGACAGCCACAGCATTTGGTCCAACGTATAATTGTGAAACGTACATCCCTTTTAGTGATCTAAATAAAGCGAAGCCTGTAAAAAGGAGTCGTACAGATGTCCACAAGTGTGATAGCGCCAATAAAGGTAGCCAGAGGACAGCAGGGAACGGGTCTGGCGTTAAGAAGGGACCTGCAAATTCCAAAGGAAACTTGTCTTCAACTACTCATGAAGGAATGAGGAATCAGATAGGCAGTTTGAGTTCATCATGTGCAAAGTATACTACTATCAGTGCCACTAATCCCAAGCCGGTACCTACTCGGCCAAAGACACCAGGGACGACCACCAGGCGGCATTGTACATCTGGCTCCGGCTTCAAGCATATTCCAAGTCGTCATCAGACTCCAGCAGCAGCAACAGTTACTGGTAAATTGTGCAATCCTGTGAGTAGCTTGAACAGAGAAAAGCCTGTGAAAACAGGACCCACGAATAGTGCAAAGGAAGGAAGCCAAGGCTTTAAGTGGGGATCTACGAATTTGAAGGGAAACATATCAACTACACATTCAGTAATTAGGAAACACAGCTCAGATCAGAAGACAGTTAAGAATAAATAATTCGAGTTACTGATAAGACCTTTTGTTTCATGAATAAGAACTCAGGTAATGAAGTCACAGGTTGAGCTATTCGTGGAGGAGAGCACTGTAATGTCTAAGTTACACTGCGTGCCTGTCGTATTCGACTGGATTTGGCCTAGAAGTTTTTTTCCGCTACAAAGAGTGTTTGCAAACACTTGAGAAAAGTGTTTGTTAGCTTTTAGCTGAACAGAATCACACTTTTTAATATTTACAAATGTCAACTTGTGCGTCTACTTTGTTTAACTAAAATTTACAAGTAGAGGATGCGATGAGGTGCTCTGATTTTGTTTAAAAGTTTTTGTCTTTTGGTATATAAAGAGAATCTTATTTGGCATTCTTATTTCAAACTTTTTTGTAAGGATAGATGAACCATTTTAATATTGTTGGAAATCGAATCACAATTCGGTCTTATACATGGAAAGAACATGCATGATTCTTGAATTGTGTATGTGTGATGCTAATCGTGTTTTTGATATGTATTCATTCCGAACATGTGATGTACCGTTTTTTAAATGTTGGGTAAGAATGCGGTTTGTGGGGATTGAATGGCTTAGCTGTGGAGTGTCCACAATATAAAATGTTATTGGTGTTTTTGAAATGTGAGAATTGTTTCGAGTATAGTTGCGTGCTAGATAGAATATGTTGACTTATTAGGGGTTCTGAAAACTGTTTTCAACTCATCGCAGGCATGACTGACTAAGAGCTCTGAGTTGTGTAATCTCATCATTTTATAAGTGATATGGCAGATATCGTCTATTTGCGTCTCGATATTATCTACATGGTTGATGCTTTGACATTTTCAAAAATTATCTTGTGGCACATAAATACTTGCACAAGCACTGAAATATCATTTATTTGTCTGTTTAGGCTAGGATACTTGCACCTGGATTTGTTGGTGATGATGCCCATAATGAATTTTTAAGTCTCAGCTTTTAAGTCAGCGTGGGCTACATGGTCACTTGGTTGTATTTTTGCAGAGCTTGTAAGTTTCGAAACCAATATTCCCAGGAGAATTTTTGCAATTCTTTTTCACATTTTGGGCAACTTGACCGATGAGGTTCGGCCTGGTTGTGTCTAACTACCTGATTACATGATTATTTGGTTTAGTAAAGTAGAAATACTAATTGGTTTGGAAAGCTATTATGTTTCGACCACCAAGTAGAGTTACTGCAATGGAATAGCTTCCTGAGAAGCAGTTGAATGAAGAACCTTTACCAGTTCCTTTATCCCCTCTAAACAGGTGAATCATGAAGAAGATTGATTTGTTGAGTTGAAATGATTATGAGGATTTTGAATCAGCAGGGATGTACTATTGATTTAATTGAGTTATAAGTGCTTTAGATACATTTTACATTTATCATTTTGCGGTTTGTATGAGTTTCCTTCTGGAGTGTACCCAAATACTTGCAAAAAAGAAACACAACTCTCTGAATTTGAATTCAAAGTTTGAGTTCATCATGACTAAATTGAATGGAACACTGATTTAATTATAGCAGCGGTTAAAAAAGGAAAAAAGGAAAACAGAAATGGAAAAGAGACTCTTTTATAGCATAATGTGCTGTAATATAATATATTTTCCTATATAATAGTTCCATATAATTCCATGAAGAGATTGATGAAAATCTCATGAGATCGATTGCTTAACTCTCTTAATAACATTATACCAATATATGTAATGTAATTTCAAAAAAAAAAAAAAATCCAGTCTTCTGTTTCAAACAGATTTCAAGAAATATCAATCTTTTGTTTGGAAAATACGAAATCAAGCATATATAAATTTCAAAAAATTCAAGTTACTATCCAAACTAAATTAGCAAAATCTATTTAATTTCCAAAAGAAAAAAAAAATAAAAAAGCGAATTTATTAAAAATGCAAGCGTCCAGTTGATTCCACGGTAAATTACGCACACCGAATTCAGACAACTGGCATAATCAGGGTTAAAATCTAACCATGACTAGGGTTTTCACCCAAATACCTCCAAACCTCTCCCCAAAAAAAGGTGGGCTCTGGTCACCTTAAATACAGATAATCCCAATTCTTTTTTTTTTTTTCGTACAATCCTCTTTACAGTTTTTTCCTTTTCCAATTTTTCCGTCATTGAAATTTATTTTTCAGGGTTGTTGAGTTCTCCATACCCATTTTGTTCAATGCAAACCATGTTGATCAGGGTACTCAAAACTCCTTAAAAGTCAATATTTTTTACTTTTTTTCTCAAACGGCGCCCCGTAGAATCACATTTCATCGCAAAGGAGGTATTTTGTGTTTATCTTTTGGTTTTCAGCATGAATGATTATTTTTGTGCGTAAGACTTTATTATTGGTTTTTTCATGTTTTAATCTGTATAAAGATCACGTTCTACGAGTTCATAATGATTTGCATGTTGCTTGATGTTTTTTAGAAATCAGGGTTTCAGTTAAATCAGCTCACTTTGGTGAGCTTGCATGTAAACTCTGAACCTGGCCAATGACCTCTAAATCAACTGGAGCAGTGTGTAATTCCAGTTTCTAAGTTTTATTTTTATTTATTTATTTATTGGTAGTTTCTTAACTATATATTTTGCCTGACTTAATCACAGTTAAATACATTCTTATGCACACTTATTTCCCTTTATACCTGTTTTATTTATACATTAATTGTTAATTTGTTGCCAAAGTGATTAAATCTGAATCCATTTGATGACCTGAAAGATTCTCTAGACTTTTGTTCTGTTTATTTTTGATTTTATTTTCATTGATGGTTTTGGTTGTGATGGGGAGAGGAGCTGATGGGCTTTGTTTGTCTTTAATCAAACATTTGCACTCACTGAAAATCAGAGTATTGGTGATATTTGAGGTCTTAGAAATGAGTAATTGATACAGATCTTGTTGGTACTGTCGGTCTCATGCTAATATGCATTTGTGAAACTGCATCGCAGCTCTGTTTTTTGAATTATTCTGCCAATTTGCTATGGTTTTGTAGTTTTTGTTTACGTAAATTCATATCACGTGAAGCATGTGCGACTGATGAATAAGGCATACTTTGGATTTCCCAAATGCACCGTGTTTCTGAGGACTAGTTAGAATTGTTGAAAAGCTGGTTAGGATCATTTTACATTGTGTTTTCTTTGGATTTTGTTTGGACGGGGATATATTTGGATGGGTTTTCACGCCAATATGGTATTTGTATTTAAAATTCTGTATACACTTATTCATTTGTCGATTTGCCGCCGTCACCTTATCCTTTATTCCAAGACATTAAATCCTGAAGTCAAACGCCTCTGAGCCAAGCCAACCCACATGGAAAGATGCATTTATTCGTAGTTACATAATGCAGACTTCCTTTTCTGAATTTTCAGTGTTAATTTGGATTTCATTTTAACTTTACCTTTTTGTCCTATAATCGCTTCATTCTTTCGACAGATTTTAGCTAAACTCATCTTGTATGTGTATGGTCGGTAACCATGTACAGGTGATTACTCTACGAATACGTGGATTTTAATGATTGCTGTAGTTTAGCGGTTGTGGTCCCGCTGGTAATTGAATTTGTTTAAGTTTCTTCTGGTAATAATAAGTGAAGGTCCTATTTTCCATTTATCAACATGTTATTTGACTAAGCTTGTACGTATGTGTATGTGCCCGTGTTTATTTACATATTTTTGTGCATGGAGCCTTCTTATAAACTTGACTTTTAGCTTTCATGTTCTGTGAAAGTCGCTTCCACATTGCAAGTTGTGTAGTAGAAGTGATAATCTGCATTTTGAGAATCAAATGGACAAAAGAAAAAAATATGTTAATAATAAAGTTGAGTCCCATCTTTTTGAATTACTTTGGTCAAAGGACATAATCATTTTGCTTGTCTTTTGAAAGAACGAGATGTTTTTGCGATGTTTGTTTTTGGTTTTATAGCTGCGAATTTCCTAGAAGATGAATGAACTCCATACTGCACATTGCTACATTACTCTTGAAGCATATATCTAGATTGAGTTCATTGGTCTAATGTCATTAGTGTATGCTTCCACTGAACTCTGTTCTTAAAACATAATTCTTTTGGTTTACTAGGTTGGGAGCTTTGAAGACAGATATAGTGTGAAAAATGGATTGTAATAAAGACGAAGCTGTCAAGGCTAAAGAAGTTGCTGAAACAAAGTTATTAGAGAAGGACATCCCGGGAGCAAAAAAGTTTGCTTTAAAGGCCCAAGGCCTGTTTCCCAAACTCGACGGGTTATCACAGTTCCTCGAGATCGTTGATGTTCACGTTGCCCATGAGAAGAAAATAAAAGGAGAGGTTGATTACTACAGGATATTAGGGGTCGATCCCTTTGCAAATGAAGACGTTTTGAAGAAGCATTATAAAAGAATGGCTCTGTCTCTTCATCCTGATAAAAACAAGTCTGTTGGGGCCGATGGAGCATTCAAGATACTGTCTCAAGCGTGGAGCGTTCTCTCGGATGTTGATCAGAGAACTGCATATAATTCGAGGCTTAGTAATGTAAGAGCTCCAAATGAGGCAACTTGCAAGTATACTCGACCGAGGACTCAAGGGCCTTTTGCCAGTGGTGCATATGTTCCAAGTAATCCAGTCCCCCCTACTATTAATCAGCATATTCCCTCCAGAAACCCCCTAAACACAATCCCAAGTTATCAACAACAGCAGACTCGAGTGAGGCCACCATTTCATCATCAGTATGCTCCTTTTATAAGACCTCAGACATTTTGGACAACGTGTGATAGGTGCAGTATGCATTATGAATATCTGAAGGTATATCTGAATCAGAATCTCCTGTGTCGTGGTTGTCAGAAGCCCTTTTTAGCAACAGAGATGCCACATGCTCCGAAGGCGAATAATCACAGTTACCAGCAGCAGCATGTGTTTGCTGGTTCGCCAAGTGTGCCATCTGGCGAGCATCTCAAAAGCAGTACCATTCCAGAAGAGATGAAAGCAGCATCGGCTTCTAATTCCGTTGATGGTCTATACAGAGAGAAGCAGCCTGTAAAGAAGAGGCGCAAAAATTCTCATGCTGGAGACCAGATGTCAGGGGTTAAGAAGGCATCTGCGAAACTGAATGGGAACTTTGGAGCTAAGCGGGAGTCAATAAGTAGTGTGAAGGAACTATCTCAGGCTGAAATTCGTTCTATGCTGGCGAGGAAGGCAAAGACGGGAATTCTTGGCCTGATAAAGGAATGTGAGGCTGAAGAATCGAAAAAGTCTTCGCAGAAGGTGGAAATAAAAAAAGATGCCATTAAGACAGAACAAAGTGGAGATGTCTTAATCAGGGATACCAAGAACACGTTGCCGCCTAACAAGTCCACCTTGGAAGAAACTGACGACATAGATGTCAATGCTGATGAAACTGTGTCTATGATGGTACCGGATGCCAATTTTCACAACTTTGATGATGACAGAATAGAAGAGTCTTTTTCTGAAAACCAGATATGGGCTGCTTATGATGATGACGACGGCATGCCTCGTTATTATGCTATGGTCCACCATGTTATATCAAGGAAACCATTTAAAATGCAAATCAGCTGGCTAAACTCTAAATCCACTTCGGAATTTGGATCTCTTGAATGGATAGGTTCTGGTTTCACAAAGACTTCTGGAGATTATAGGGTTGGTAAATGTGAGGTCAGTAGAAGATTAAATTCTTTCTCTCATCCAGTTAAGTGGAAAAAGGGACCAAGAGGAATTATTCAGATTTTCCCTACAAAAGGGGATGTTTGGGCTGTGTATAGGAACTGGTCCCCTGATTGGGTTGAGGCCACATCAGATGAAATGATACATAAATATGATGTGGTAGTTGTACTTGAAGACTATAATGAGGATGTAGGTGTTTCGATCGCTCCTCTAGTTAAAGTGGCTGGCTTCACGTCTGTATTTAATCTAGACCAGAGAGGGACCCACACAATCCCGAGGGAAGAGATGTTTCGATTCTCTCATCAGGTCCCTTTCCACATTCTGAATGGGCTAGAGGCTGAAAATGCTCCAAAGGGTTGCTATGAGCTGGATCCTGCTGCTCTCCCTTTAGAACTTCTCAAGGTGATTACAGATGCTGAAGCAGCTGAGGAACGAGTTTCTGAACATCCTGTCATGCTTAGTGGATCGGATGAGGCTGTACGCCATGCAGCATTTCAGAAGATAAATGGTGTTGAAGAGGGCAAGAATATTTTGACATATTCTAGGAGAAAAAAAAGGAAGGAAGATGGAAAGGTATGTTCGCGATTCATGACTCTCAAAATATGAACAAGATTGGTTTTATTTTAGGTAGTTATTTTTCTAATATCTGAACTATACACATAAATCAAAAGAGTCTGATTTAGTATTATGAGATTATATATTATTCCAGATCGTAATGTGTACTGTGTAACCATATAACCAACTGAGGATGTTGAAACGTTTCTTTTCATAAATGTCAGTTATTGAGATTGCTTTGACGTCCACGAATCTCTCTCCTTTTTGGAATTTCATTGCCATTTGTGTTTTTGCTTGCTTGGCATGTGAATTTAGGCGACCCTATATGCTTACCATGCTTTAACAATGGTGCTTATACTAATCTGGATTTTGTTGATTATTAAGTTGAAGGGTTAACACCTCATTTGCATTTAAGGTGCATTAGCCATCGTGCATGCTTAAGACACGAGTGTTCCTTTCTGGCCAAGTAAATCAATTTGTGTTAATTTTAATCAACTTTTTTTCTTGCTGTTTTGGTAGACAAGAAAACCAAATATTCTGATTTTAATTCATATATATATTACCAAATTCCTACATATTTAGCATGCATGCTCTATACAGAACAAATGACTTCCTGTTATTGATATGTATCCAGAGAAGATTACATGATGAAACACCAGGGCTCTTCATGTTGGCTCATCCTTTGTTTTATCAAGAAGTATAAATATCACCACATGAACAACAATATACCAAGTGCGATGAAATAAATCTCTAGAAACCTGCTTGAAGTTTTCCTTCAAGAATTTAAAAAAAAAAAAGTGATATGAGTGTGATGAAGTATTTCTCTAGAAACCTGCCTTGTGGGATGCTTAAAATTTCCCCTCTAGTGTTTTTTGCAGCCTATTGCATGGAACGGGGTTTACCAAGTGCATCCCTTCGGGTAGTATTTGTGAGTTATTTTGTCAACCCAAAAAAAAAAAGAAAAAGAAAAAGAAAAAGAAAAAAGGAAAGTATTGAGTTGTGAGCGGACCAAAAAATGTTCCTCGTTTCTTGCTTAAGTTTCATTACTATTGTCAATGATTAGTCAGATAATGTGTAGCATCATGCTTAAGTTTCATATACCCTAGTTTCATTACTATAGTTCGACCATTTTAACGCACATGCAAAATCATATATTGTCTAAATTTTCTTTTCTTTCTTTGACTAACTGTGAACAATAAAAAAAAATTTCATGTACCCTAAAGGACTTGTTTTTGAACTTTTTATGGAACATGAAAAATCATATATTGACTAAATTTTCTGTTTTCGTATGACTAACAAGCAAAACAATAGAAGTAATTTCTTGTATCCAAACGGACTTGTCTTGACCATTTTAAAAAATATGCAAAAACCTTGTACACTTTTTATATCATCTGTTTTTGGCAGCAAATCGAAGATGTAAAGCAAGATAACATAAAAACAAGGAAGGTGGAGATTTGATGGGAATCATACATTAGTGGAGATAAATCTCATAAAAGGTACCTGTATTTTTGTTGCCTTATAAGGGTGAAAAGCTTGCAAGCTTTGTCAGTTATCTTTTAACTCAAACCTTGCATTTTTAAAACCCTTTTGTGCTACTTCATTCTATTAATTAAATATGAAGCTCCTTATTACAATTTCCTAAGAAGTTGGCCAAAAAGAATTGATGCAACCGAGAAGCTTGGAATTTGCTGTGGATTTTTTTTCCATTATGCTATCATGTTGTGATTATGGAGTTTTTTAGTCAAACTTATTCACAGTCGTGAGATGTCTCAATCATGAACCCTTTTTTTATTTTTTTTTTCCGGTGGTGAAACATTGGACAAAGTCTATTTTATTTTCATCATCAGTGCTTTAGTTGACTAGGATTCTACTGCAAATATATACCGTACTTATTGGCTTATAAATGAGCAGGCAGCTCTGTTCAATTAAGTTTCTTGTTTTATTTTCTCTTTCATCTTAGATCAGATCTTTTCTTTAATGTACTTGCTGTAAATAATTTTTTCTAACATGTTCTTATGCAGGTACTTAAAACATGAATGATCTGTTATAGGATTTGAGGAGGTTAACGATATAGAGCCCTTCATCAAGTATGACGTTTTGTGAATATAGAAGATGGGTTTTATTTCTGTGTTAATTTGGTTCAGAGGAAGGGTTGTTAATTATAGACGCATATCAGCTAACAACTTTTGAGGATGACTTTCTCATATGGCAATACATGATGATTTAATGCTTAGAAATCATCTTGGTAATTTGTTAAACATAAACTTCATTTGGTCAACCAAGTGTCATACCATACATGATTCATGAATGAAACTTTGTCCTATTTAAATTTTGACTTGGATGAAACATCTAGATAGAAAAGTGCTACTAAACAAAGGCGCGCAAGACAAAAAAATTTCAGATTTAATCTGGTTTTCCTACAACTTTTATGATAAATGAGTCCCTTATAATTTCAACAGAAAACCAGCATGCCATTAGCGGTAGGGGTTGCATTGGCATATATTGATAAATCATATCTGATCCATTAAGTTGACTAAATATATTTATAAATTGTTTATTTATATGTTATTGTTGTTTTAATCTGAGTCCTTTCTCCTATGACGTGAATATAGATATCAGCTGCTCACTTGATTATGTTCAGCTTGACTCTTAATCATTAAACTGTGTGTGATATGTATGTGTGTAGAAAAAAAAAAAAAGGGAAAAAAACACACATGATGTGCATGTCCATGCAAGTCCCCTCTGCAAATACTTTTGCTTGAACAAAGTATCCCATATATATGATCACATCATGTGCTTTTTGTCTTCTGTTGTGATGTTTGTCTGAATGTGCGGGTCTTTTCGTTTCATAATTTGGAGTTCCAATTCAAAGCGAATCTTATTTGTTTGTTGAAAGACATTCTTTCCGCTCCTCTTTCTTTGAAATGGGTATCATCGTATGTGTTGTCGAGCTGGACAACTTCGGCCTGGTTTTGTTGGACCTACTATTTCTGTAATTCCCTGCTTAGTATCATTGAAGTGGTTAAATATAAAAATTAATTAGGGTTAATATAGTTCTTTTGACACGGCGATGTTGGATTTGTTAATTGTTTGTTGTTGGTTAGTTTATTTAAACATATCATAAATCTAATTGTACAGTTTCTTCTAAAATTTTAGCACCTTCTTCAATCAAAGATTTGTATGTTCTTATTGGAAATAAGAAGCATTACAAATAAAATCGTATGGAAAGAAACTGCTTAGTGGGGACATAAGAGAAACGCAGTGATGCCGGTGCGGCATTAAATCATTCCTCGTGGAATTGCAGGATGGTCGCAATTTGGTCCTGCCTAAATTTATTGGCAAAAGACTTAAAAGTGACGGCCACGCGAATCTTTTCCTCTGCGACCGAATTCAGACCTACCCAAAACCCGAATCCTTTTCCATGAAACTAGATCCCATATAAAACAAAAACAAAAACATAAAATTGGAAAATCTGCCCCACACCCGTCTCCTCCTTCCCTTCCTTGTCCCCTGTCTTCTGAAAATCCTCGCGCAAAGTCTAAGCCAAAATCAACAGCTAATGCCTCACAATGCCGGTGCAAATGCTCATCGCTACCTCTATTCCCTAACATCTCCATCAACTGCAAAAAAATCAACCACAATCTCTTTGTGTTTACCCCGTTTTTACTGTCAAATCGGAGTTTCGCGGGGTCAACACCTGCCACCGTTGAACGCCAATTAGTCTCTCACTATCTTGCTCTCCTCCTATATTTCTTCTACTTTCAGGGTACATATATAAAACCTGTTTGATTGTATTCTTTTCAGTTGCATGCAACAGGCACACTGGTTTTGTTAGTTATTTGCAGTTAATGATTTTATTTTTTTCAATATTTTTGCCAATTTTATTTGTGTTTTGATCGGTTTTAGGGGTTTAAGGACAATTGATTGATTTTTAAGGATTTTGTGTCTGGTTCATAATCTAAATTTTTAGATTTTAAGGGGTTATAGTTATGTTTCTGAATTTTTTAATTATTGTTTTAATTTTTTTTTTCCTGATTTGAGCTGATTAATTTGAGGGTGTAGGGTTGGGTAACTGTAGTGAACCTGGAGAGTACTTGATAGTGGAGTAATGTTACTTTTGTTGCTAATCGAGTGCATTTTGTGTGTGGTACATTGGTTGAATTTTTGCGTATGTGTATTTTTGGTGTGTTCAGTAGCTATTATTCGTACTAAACAAATTTCTCATGTATTCATCCTAAGTAGGGTACTTGGTGTGTATGATAATGCAGAGGGCTTCCATCTTGTTTTTGAGCTCTTGTAACTTAACCTTGACAGACTCGTCCATGGTCCTCGGAAAACTGAACTGAAACTGGATGTGATTAAAGTGGGTACTATCGTTCTTGTATTATCAGTTTGGGAATCTCGATGTTTCTTAGGGCATGGACTGAGAAGTTTGGTTCGTTTGTTGTTCCGTAAGACACGGGGTTGTATTACACTTTAGGTTTTGTTGTTGTTGGGGATTATTTTGGGGGCTTGTTCTACCACAGAATGATATGCGGCCTAGCAAGATGCTTAAAATGGGGCTTATATCAATCTATTTTGTATTTTTATCGTTTAGGTTGAGATCGATTATGGGTCTTGTTTCGTTGGTTGGGCTTTAGTTGATGATGTCGGCTGTAACGGTTAGAAGGCACGTGTGCTGATTTTATTGATGTCACGGGAAACTAAATGAGGGGCAAATGTTATATTTGTACTTGATTTAGGAAAGAGATTACTTGTTTGATAGTATATATATATATTTTTTATTTTAGTCCGAACTGTGTTTTGTGGTATAGACATGGAAATGTTATCATATATATGAAGCTGGAGTGTTGTCTATCTAATTATTTCAACTTGTTTTTCAATTCACCTTTGAATGTGTTAAAGAGGGATGAGTTAACTACCCATAAAATGTGTCCATCTAACATATACCCTGCATCCATACATATATACACTTTATTTAGTTGTGTTACGTGCATCCATACATATATGTACTTTATTTAGTTGCGTTGCGTGCATCCATCTATGAATATGTATAACACTTCTTGAATATATTTTTACATCAGTTTTCTTATAACCCATTGTAGTGGGGGTGTTCGGGTAATTTGGTCGGGGGTTAGGCTCGTGTTGAAATGTAAGTTGTCACTTTTGTCTCTATAAAACATGTCACTTTTCTACTAAAAAGTGACACAGTTGCTATGAAAAAGTGTCACTTTTGGTATTTACTCAAATAATTTTTAAATAAATTAGTGTGTCACTTTTTCCCTAATTTTTGTCACTTCCACATCTAAAAGTGTCATCTTTTCATATTATAAGATCATTTTTTATGAACTCTTTTGGTGCACTAAAATGTGTCACTTTTCGTTAAATGTGTAATGTTTACACATTATATAAATGTTGTCACATTATAATCAATCATTTAACTTAAAATATAATAATATAAATGTTGCACTAAAACGTGTCACTTTTTTAAATAAAAGTTTTCACTTTTGCATTAAAACTATCACTCTTACACATTATTATAATCAAGAATTTAACGTTAACTATAACATTTTCACTTTTTAACTAACATTGTCGCTTTTGCAATAAACATTGTCACTTTTGCACTAAATACCATCACTTTTGTATTTAAAAAATGTTACTTTTAAAAATTATAGTATAATTTAATTACTTAACGTAAAACATAATCGTGTTACATTTTGTACTAAAACGTGTCACTTATGCACTAAAAGAGTGTCACTTATCAGGCATTTAACTTCAAATATAAAAGTGTCACTCTTGCATTTAAAAGTTTCACTTTGCCTATAAAACCATCACTAATATATGTATGTATGTATGTATGTATGTATAGGGATGGGTTCCATGGAGGACCCCCCCTTATAAACTAGTGCTTTTATTATATTCTAGCAATGCTTTTATTATACAATTACAGTGCTTTATTAATATATAAATTATATACACCATCAATTCTTTTATTATATATTCCTAATTCTATTAAGCCTAGAAAACTATAAAAATTTGATTCATCCATTTAATTAGATCTAAGGTCCATAATTGACCTTAGGTTTAAAAATAAGGACATGATTCTCATTTGAACCCAATTACACACACACACACACACACACACACACACACACACACACACACACACACACACACATATATATATATATATATGTGTGTGTGTGTGTGTGTGTGTGTGTGTGTGTGTATGTGTATGTATGTATGTATGTATATGATGCGGTTCAAGTGAGAACCTAATCTTAGCGTGAGCACCTGCGAACTCTGCTACACATAGTTATATGTACTGCTACTTTCATCATTGTACACTGTTATACTATTTTATGCAAAATACTGATTTTATAAATAGCATCGTGTATAACTGAAAATAGCAATACAAGTAATCACCTTTATTTATTTATTTATTTATTTATTTATTTTACATAAAATAGTGAAGTAATGCACAATACTAAGAATAGCAGTACATATAACTATATATAGCAGAGTTTGCAGGTTCTCACACTAAGAATGGTTCTTACTGGAACTCTCTCTCTCTCTCTCTCTCTCTCTCTCTCTCTCTACACACACACACATGCATATATATATATATATATATATATATATATATATATATATATATATATATGATTGCAGCTAGATAATGTCATAAAAATTAGAACAAAAATATAAATATTATAATAATAATTTTTATTTATTAACAAGCTTGGAATTATATGGAAGTGGAATCCCTCAATGGAAAAGGAGCCTTTTTACACAATCTTATAATGGGTTTATGTTCCATACAAGAAAGTATGAAAAACACATCATAATCATGTTCTTGATAAAGTCACAATGACCAGGAGCATCAATGACGGTGTAGTAGTACTTGTTGGTCTCAGACTTCCACAATGCAATATCAATGGTAATACCTTCCACATGGAAATATCAATGGTGATACCACGCTCATGATTGTCCTTGATCTTGTCGAGCACCCAAGCATACTTGTTAAATGACCTCTTGTTCATTTGCAAGGAAAAGTGACAGTGTTTTGCAGAGAAAGTAACACGTTTTCTATATCCTAAAATATTAAATTATGAATCATGAGATTTCATTTGTAAACCAAGTCCAACTATTTAAAACTCATTACTTCAATGTATAGTCATTTTAACATGAATGAAACGAAGTCGAAAAAGAACTTGGAGAATCATCACCATTGATGAATATTAAGAGGAGAGAATATATTTGTATGATAACACACATATTAACTTTTTGTGTCAAGTCCAACCAATGAAACAGTAATAAATTATATATTAACAAACCTACTGTTGTTCTTGGAAATATTAGTGACTTTAAGAAAAAACTATTGAGAAAGATTCCCTTACAATTACCCAATTTTCCATATGAGACTTGCATTAAAAGAATATAATTATATTTAGAGTAATTGTATTTACATGAAGTCGATTAATACGAAAATAATATTAAATCCATTCAAGAACACGAAAAGAGCATAAATAAAACTATCTAAATAAATAAATCGACGAGATAAATCAAATCTCTCACAAGCACGCGCGCACATACACTGGTACATGAAAAGATATAGATATAAAGGAAGATCACAAAAGAACCTTAGTTTTAGTCTCAACTTTGACGTCGAGTAAGTTGATCCTGGTGGATAAGGTTTTGGCGAGGCATTCACTGGCAAAGGGATTGAAGAAATGACTAAGCAAGGGTTAAGGTTGGGTTAGGGGGAGAGCGAAGAAGAAACAATGGGGGTAGGATGGCAATGCTGCATTTTTTTCTTTTATATGGTCTAATTTTGATAGGGCAGATACAGACATGGGTTGGGTTTGGGCCCCATAACATAGTAGGTGATCTGTGTGGCCTCAGACATGAAACTTACACAAATTTACCAATCAAAATCATGCAATTCTTTGACCATCTGAATTTCAAGACAATATTTGTCAAAAAAGTTCTTTTTTCTTAGAAAATAGAACAAATGGGGATTTAGGGTCATGTATGAAATTGTTTTCATTCCGGTTTTCAATTTACAGTGTTGAAAATGAGTTTTGATAAGCTATTGAGTTCCATATGTAAATTGTGATTAAGTATGAATGAGTAATTTTCGAGTAGATTTATGTATAATTTGAAGATAGCGATAAAGTCCCCTTTTTATATTGTAATTTGAATATATAATATCTCACCTATATATTGAACGATAATATCTCTATTGTCCATGTGCGCCTAAGATGTTTTGACCGACATGCAATTTTTCGATAGTTCGAAGTCTTATTGGCAAATGTTGGTGGTTTGTAAACTTACTAATATATATGAATTCTAGTTATAGGAGTATATAGATTCTATATATAAGAATATCATATTTTTTAGTTTTTCATTAATCCTAATATACTAATAGAATATTTATATTAGCAGCTTCATATATAACACACACAAACACACACAAACACACACACACAATCCCAAAAAAGTAAGAGAACAAATCTAATTATAATCCTAATTCTATTAACCACAATTTTTAAAAAGTAGGAAACAAAAATTCAAAATACTTTCTAAAGAAATAATCATAATCCTAATCCTAATCCTAATATAGTAATAGAAATCTGCATTAACGATTCTTATAACACCTACTAAATAAAAAGATCCTATCCTACGTGTTTGGTTAGAAAACTTTGGGCTAATGTGTAGTAGATTGATGGTTCATGTGCTAACTTGACAAATTGTGGAGGTTCAAAATCCTAATCTATGTGTCTCTTTTCCATGTTTTGTGTACTAAATAAAAGTTTACGTGCTTCGATTGATTTTATATTATCCTAGCCTAATATCTACCTAATTTAATTTTTCCTTTTACATAAGTTATTATTTTCTTTTTATTATATTGTGCCTAATTTAGTATATTTTTATTTTATTATATGTTACCTAATTCATTATTTTCCCTTTATCCTCCTAATATAATAATATAAATCACTCTACATAATTAGAAAAAAATCTAAATTAGTTACCTCAATTAAAGAAAAAAATACATGTAAGATACTATTATTTAAAAAAAAATTAATTATGAAAATAATCTAAATAAGTTCTATTTTAAAATTTATATTTAGAACTTCAAATATTCTAAATAAGTAAATCATGAGTTATTTACAAGATAACCCAAGTATGTAACTAAATATTATTAATGGATTCAGTTTTAAAATGTGAATAAAAAATATTTAATAATAATTAATAAATATTGATTAAAAACTGGTATGATCTAGTAAGGATTGAGAATATGATATCTTTTGAATTTTTTGTAGTATATAAATAAAATTATTAATAAATTTATTCTAAATCAGAATATAAACTTATTTAATAATAATAATTACTAAATAGTTATTACACACTAGTATAAGACACGAATTGATGATACAATAATTTTTTAGAATTACTCATTATTTTTATACTTTTAAAACTCTGTGATTATCGCAAGAGATTTTTAAAAAAAATGTACAAACCACGGGTGTTAAACTAATAATATTAATAAGATTATGGATGATGTGTCGCATTAGATAGATATAATTCAAATATGATAATATTGTACGTAGATTTTGGTGATATTAGTGGGGCCAATATCCTAAAAGATAAGATATGGTTGATATATTTGTGATTTTTAATGTAAGAAATGAAATTTAAAAATATGATTTTGAGTAAAAACTATATATAACCATGATTTTTTAATTCTTGTTTTTTTTATACCAAATTTAGACTATAAAATCAAATATCTTATATAATTCTCCTTTTCATGTAAACTATGTTGGAAACTAGTTTTGTTATGACTAGTTTTGATAGATAAATACTCAATTCATGTAAATTAAATGGAGTAATATTATTCTACAAATTGAGTAGATAATCGTAGTATATTTATTTTCTCAAAACGTATTTGGTGAGTGGAAAACAAATTATGAGAGTTAGTCATTTTTGTTGGGAATCGGTGGTACCGTCGCGCAGCGAAAAATAATTTTTTTTTAAAAATTAAATTAATTGAATCGAATTCAATTGACGACGGCCCAATTTTAAAATCAATTAATTGAAACAATGTTTTAATTGCTTTTAATAAATAATTCGATTTTCGTAAAATCGAACGAGCATGGTCGGTTTCTATTTAATATATTAATCACATATATAAAAATTATATATTATATTAATATATTAAACATATATATAAAATTATACATTTATAATATATATATATATATATATATTTACATATTATATCACATATATCATGCATGCATATACACACAATATTATATATATATATATATATATTATATATATATATATATATATATATATATATATATATATATATATATATATATATATCAATGTTTTTGCTTGAGCTGTACGAGATGAAAGTTTCATATACGGCTCTAAGAGGTCGATGGAAGTTTGATTTTCCCAGAATGTATCCCTAATTTTTGCCTAATTCTTCTTCTGATGATCGATTCAACCTCTGATCAAAAAGATATACCTTGGTTATATTTCATCTCTTCAACAAGTTTAGTAATGAGCATAACGGCCCTATTGTTCCGATGGAGAGAAGAACCTATGATTAGCTTTTCGGGAAATTTCCAAACGAACAATTTCAACGAAATCTCATATATATATATATATATATATATATATATTATATATATATATATATATATATGCTGCTTTAATATATATATGCATGCGTACTTAATGAATTCTGGTATCTATGGGTGTTCTTGGTATATATAGATGTGCTGTATGAATTGCATGAATCAGTAATGTATTATATATATATATATATATATATCATATATATATATATGATATATATATATATATATATATAAACGAGCGGCCATTGTACCTCACCACGGAGGAGGTTTGACGCGGAGGCAGCAGGCGATGGGGCACGGCAGCGGCGACGGCGCTGCTCACTGGAACTCCGGCGACGACACCTTCTTGGCAGCAGTACGGCGCGGCGATGGTTGCGGACCAGGCAACGGCAAGTCACGTCACGTTACGGGAAAAAGAACTCCGGCAACGAGGCTCCTTTCGGCAGTTTGGGCACACGGTACTGGGCACGGCGGAGAACACGCTGGCGGCTTGGCGGCAACCAGGCGGAGACGACACAGCGGGTACGGCGTGCTGTCAACGGAGGCGCTGGGATACGACACGGCACGGGGCTGCGGTGAAACGGTTCCGACGGCTGCGAGCGGAGGTGCGTGGCGTCCGGGACTCCAACAATCGGTATCACACACCGAATATCCTGACGTCCCTACGACGGAGCACTAGATTCGTCGAGGGATTGAGAACGACGGAGAAACGAGAACCGATCCAATCGGCGTGTCGGCGGCCGGATGTGGAGCGTGGGGGCTAGGGTTTTCTCCCGAAATTTTTTTTTCTCGTTTGTATTGTGTTGTCTTGAAAAACATCTCAACCTTTTCTTCTTTTGTAAGTTTTTATTTTTTATTTTTTATTTTATATTTTTTATTTTAAACCAAGAGAGCCCAACCAAATGGGCTTAAGGAAGATGGCCCAATTAAAATAAAAATAAATCCAACAAGCCTTTTAATTAAAATTAAAAAACAATGGCCCAAACATAAACAAAAAACTTACCTTTTAATTTAATAAATAAACCGGCCCAACAACTCTAAGGGCTAATTGGGCCGACCCCATTTTAAATTAAAAACCCCATCGGAATTAAATCATTTCTCACAAACGATAATTCCAAAAAATATAACAATTATATTTTCGCATCCAAAATAATTTTCTCGTATTTTTCTCAATTTATAATCATAATTATGAACCTTAGATTCAATCATATTGACATATAACTATGCTAAAACTAATAATTAATTTATAGCTATCGTTTTCAATAATCAGGAAACACGTGGTGTGACCCTCAATGGTTCAGGTGTAAGCTAGCCGTGGGTTCACAACACATTGTGATTCGAACAACACATTGTTCTAATATGAACTCGTCCCTTAGAGTCCCTGATTAAATAAAAATCATTTTACTTAATCACTGGTCAAACCAGAACCAACGAATTATGAGAGGCGCCTAGCAACTACGCATCATAATTCCCTAGATACAAATGAAGTGCCTGCAAGAACCTTGTGATATAGCTTATATGTACAGTACGATCCCTTCGCGATCTATGTCCCGATTGAACAAGAGGTATTGGTTCATCGAGACCTCTTTTTAGTTCAATAACTGTGTGTACGTTCTAGGTTCAAGATAATCCGTTCGTGTGTGACTTAGAGAAACACATTTCTCTAAACCACCCCACTATCAGCTCTGGCCAGAGACTCCGAGGATTTATCAACCATCAGAACACACAGGACATCCATGACTTATCATGCGTCCGAATCCCCTACTACCATGCACAGACTTCCCACTAGATTCCCGACTATGCGAACGTTGCCCCTTTTGATCGGCCTCCAAGGAGACACAGAGACAGGTCACAACATAGCCTGTCCTCTAGTGAAGTCACGATGAGGTCTGGGTCTTAAGGATTAATGTTGTACGCTATACCATAGAAATCATCTACTCGATGAGTGGGAACCACTTAGAGATTTCTAGGTGAGGGAGTTCAGTGAACTCATCTTATGAGCACCTACTTATGTATGTCGATGTCCAGACACCGTGACCGATGAGACGCGGTCCACATACACTAAGTACTAGTCTTAACGGGAAAGGCCTGTATCCTCATTATGGCGTAACCCTATGACTAGGAACAAGTTCGACGAGTTACATTACGTGCTAGATTATCTCACGGTTCTGCTAGACCAATCCACCGTAATAAAGTAACTTCATCAGGACCATATCTATGCAACTAGCAAGGGATAAAAGATATGGAATGCCAATATGTATAAAAGATATTATTACGAATAAAAACCGATTGTATTACAAGAGAATGGTCAGACCACAGCCACAAGTTGGCTTGTTGGTCACCCTATTCTAACAATATGCTCAAGACTAACTATCTTTCTCTCAACCAAGTCACAAAAAAATTCGTTACTTTATGTCAATGTGTTTTGATTCCGTGAGTGCTGACCGAATTTTTCGAGATATCAATGGCACTGGAATTTATCCACAAAGGCACAGTCAGAACTCTATCATGTAGGACCGTAGTCCTCTACCATTTGGTTCATCCACCAATAACTATGTACAAGCACTTCCAGCTGCAATATACTCGGCTTCAACCTGTTAGAAAGAGAAATGCAGTTTTGTTTTTTGCTATACCATGAGATAAGATTATTACCCAAGAAAAAACCAACCCCCTGTAGTACTCCTTCATATCCACAATATCCTATCCCAATTGCGAGCCTGTATATCCCACAAGTTCAGTAACTTGTTTCCTTAGAATACCAAACACCTAAATCACTAGTACCAACTACATACCAATGATTCGTTTGACATATTTCAAATGTGGTTCTTTAGGATTTAATTGATATCTTAACACACAGACACACACTATACATAATATTTGGCCTACTATCCGTCAAAATATAAGAGACTTACTATCATGCTCATATTACAAGGTGTTATCAACACTAATCCCAATATCATCTCTAGAGAGTTTTCATGGTTTTGCCTAACAGTGTTTTCTTATGCATATCATTCTCTAGTCCAAACTTATTTACTATTTCTTAGTATACTTTGACTGAGAGAGAAAAATACCGTCATCCATCTGTTTAATTTGGAAACCAAGAAAGTAAGAGATATATCCTTCCATGCTCATTTCAAATGTATCAGGACATTCTCTTTAATAAAATCACTCACCATCTGCTCTTTAGTAGATCCAAAAATTATATCATCTACATAAACCTTGGACAATCAAAATGTGCTTATTTAGATCTAAAGAGAAATAAGG